>JAJPUD010001011.1:153786-191388 GCA_023553655.1 Myrmecobius fasciatus | reverse complement strand
AAAAAAATAAATAAATTCAACATGATCAAACCCCCAAGTCCAACCCACTTCTTTTAAAAAAAATGTTTATCAATTGGTACTGTCATGATACAATATCAGGAGAATCAGAAGAAGACACACTTAGAGCTCTCCAGATTATGTTTTGTCCTCTTGCTAATAGTAATAGAAGATCCTGTCAGCACTCATTTAGGAATCTGATAAAAGTCACTGGCCCAAATTATTGGCTATTACTAACCTAACTAATAAATGATTCATGCTGGAGAGTGGGAACAAAAAACAAACAAACAAACAAAAAACTCAAGCCCTTCTTCTCTGGATCTAAGGGACCTGGGAAGGGGCCCTCAAACTGTTCTCCAATACCTGATGCCATTTAACAAGAAAAAGCCCTTCAGTCCAGGACATCACTGGAATGTGCCTCCATCAAAATGTCATTAAGATGCAAGCAGTCGTAGCCATGTGGCCTACATAAGGCGACTACTCCCAATTAGGGGGAGGCAAATGGCAAAGTGTCTTCTCCCAGAATCAGCTCTCCAATTTCTCCCATGTGGGTGCCTCCATTTTAAATAATCAGGGCATATATCAAAGCCCTGTTATAAAAGTTAACATTAAGAAATGAATATCTATAAGAATGAGACATCTCGGGTTTGATGTTACAGATAAATGAATTAATAAATTAATGAAAAATATGGATTAAGTGTTACATGCAAAGGGACAAAAACGATCCCTCCTCTCAGGGAACTTAAATCCTAATGGAGGAGATAGCATTCGCTGAGAAATAGTAGAGGAAGTTTTAGGTTTAGGGAATCACAAGATAGCCAGTAGAATACCAGTCTTCCATGTATTCCCAAACCTCTGAGAGATTCAAGGCATCAGGTATTACCAAATGAGAAGTTTCCTATACCAAGAAACCATATAAATCATGAGTGATTTTTTAAAATACATCTTGAGGTCCGAGATCTTTCTATAGATATTGATAAACCTCTATTGCTTTATTTCTTTATCTTTACATCTTTATAGATATCAATATCTATAAAAAGATATTGATAAAGCAATAGAGCTTTATCCTCATTGTGACTTGTTCTGAACATTTTGCCCAATGATAAGCCCCCCAATCTGTGATAGAGGGGTTATCTAATCATGTTGTCCTTATTTCAGTATGTTGCACTTGGAAGGCCCCTGATAAATGTTTCCTGGATTGTATGATTGGGATGGGAGTTGCAGAGGAGACCAAGCCAGCCTCCTAAGTTTTCTTCCCTAAGTTCATTTCAGCTTAGTCTTTTTAAAAGAGAAATTCTGTTTATACTCAAAGTACATTGAGTAGTAAAAGATGTCTGCTATTTTCAGACTGGTGTTCAGAGATATTGGTGACTGAAAGGTGTACTACTATGTCTGAAGAATGGTCCCTTGTGAAGAGTTCTGTCCTACATACTTAGGAGAAAAAATATCACAGAATCTCAGAATTTTATTCAGGGATATGCTGCTAAATATTTAACAACTGAGTCTCCAGAAGAAAAAAAAATGTATGCATGACAAAGTTTCAAGCTTAATATGAATAATTAATATTTTTGCATCATTTTCTTAAATCTAGAAAATCAGCAAAAAAAGGAAGAAAGAAAGAAAAGGAAGAAAAAAGAAAGAAAGAAAAGAAAGAAAAAAGAAAGAAAGAAAAGAAAAGAAAGAAGAAAAGTAAAACAAGTTCTGGTTTGTAGTTTACTGATTTCAAAGGTATAAATGGTCATGTTGAAAATTTAACAATTGGCTTTCAGGAACCAGTTGGAACCATTTCCCAAACCACTGGTTATACATTACTGCAACCTGTTTCTACTTGACCAAGTTGTTGAAGGATAATAGTTAACACTTATGTAGTATTTTAAAATTTATGTTATCTCATTTGGCCTTCACAACAACCCTGGAAGGATGGCAATATTTTTATAGCCATTTTACAGCAGAGGAAACTGAGGCAAATAGAGATTAAGCATCTTGCCCATTGATATAACCAGGAATTGTTTGAGGCTAGATTTGAACTCAGTTTTTCCTGGCTCTAAGTCCAAAGCTCTATCCCCTGAACCATTTGTATAAGATTCTTCAAAATGGGTAGCTAGTGTCTACTTGGAGACTTCTGTTGAAAGGAAACTTACTCCTTCCTAACTTGGTTTATTCTTCTTTAGCCTACTTTTGGAGAATTTTTATTTACATGGAGCCAAAACTTACCTCTGTGAAATTTTTACCCCTTATTCCTCACATGGTAGCTGGGGCCAAGCAAAATAAAGATAATTTCTTTCTGCTTGACCTCGGCAACCAGTGTGAGGAACAATGGATAAAAATTTCACAGAGGTAGATTTTGACTCTACTTGATATCTGGCCTCTTCCCCCAAAAAAGTCTTCTTTAGCCTGAAAATCCCCAAATCCTCCAACTTCCCCTCATGTCTTTAATCTTTGAGATATCTTGGTCAACTTCCTCTCTCTGTGCTACAGTTTATTAATATCTTTTATAAAAAGTAGAGTCTAGAAATACTCAGGATATAGCCTGACTTTGTAGAAGGGTAGAATGTATTAATGCTTTATTCACTCTATACTACATCATATCAATTCTGTCTCAAATTAGTTCATTACTTCTCCAGCTTTGTGGTGTCTATCTTTTAGCAGGATTCCTTATTACAATGATTTAAATGTATGAAATAAAACACACAAGATTACAAAAGAAACTAATTATATTGAAATAACCATCAAAAAAAATTAATTGACAGGTCCCAAGTTAGAAACTTCTGAATTAATTTGTTTGGCTAATATTTAACACTGCCAAAATATTCTAAGTAGAGGTAAGATCTCTACCTTCAAGAGACTTTCAATCTCTCAGGAACAGAAGAGAAAGGAAAAGGCCCAATTTAATTGAAGGTAAACTTAGGATGGAAATTCCGGACCATTTGGAAAATGTGTGACTAATTAGGAAAGATTCCTGGAGGAGGCTTTCAGCTGTAGATTTTTTTTAAGGGATGTGGTATGACAGAAAAGAAGTTAGTCCACACAGATGGGACAGATTAGGCCACTACTCAAAGGAGGAGGAGGACCAGATGCATCTCCCTTAGTAGCTTGGCTCCTGCTGGTCCTCAGACTTGATTTGGAGTGATTCCCCCTTCCTTTTTCTGAGGAAGATGGTAGTTTCTTGGGCCTTTCATCCTTGAACCTTCAGTCCCCAGTCTCCAACCCTCTTCACTTTCTCAGGTCCAACTTTTTCAGGATTCCTCACTTCTTTTAAAGTTTAATTACTATGCTCAGGTACTTTTTTATTATTTTCATTAAAAAGTCATAAGAATGTATGTGAATTCTATATATTTTCCAATTGCTCTTATATTGGATTTTTCCCCAAATCTGATAATGAGGAACATTTATAGGGTTATGGATCAGGAAGGGACCCCAGAGAAAATCTTTTCTTATCCCTCCATTTTACACATAAGGACACCAAAGAGATTAAGTGACATGTTGAGTCACCTAGATTTTAAGTATCAGAGATAGTTTTTATACCCAATATTTGAAACCAATTTTTTTTTTACCATACCAGCTGTATTATTACTTCCAGTTCTATTTTGAGGAAAGAGACACCAAGAGGTTAATGAGGATTGTCCAGAATCACCTGTCTCCTTCCTGACCCTTCTCACCATACACGGGTGGCTTGGGTGGAATTGATTTCTACACCAGAAAAAAGCTTGTTCCCCACAATGCAGGTGGTACAGGAATTCCAGCTGTTGCCAGTAAGAGACTCTGAAGGGTCCATCCACTTCATAGTCCCTCTGGCCCCCGTTCACAGGCCCTTTGAGAGCTGTTCAGGCTCTGTATAAATACTATCTAGTTTTCAAGTTTCCTTCGCTGCGGTGGTTTTATCTTTTACAGCCGATGTTTAAAATATGTGCTTTATTAAGCCTTGATTGTGCAAAACTGGGGGTGGATAAGGGTGGGGAAATGTATTACTTTGGAAATACAGATTGGATAAATATTACATAGGGATTTACTCTTTTATTATAGTTTTAATCATTCCATATGAGTTTTCTCTGCAACGACCTGGATCTCGGGAATGGGGAATCATTCAGCATCCTGCTCTTTAAAGGCACAAACTACTGGATAAACGGGATCTTTAAAAAAAAATAAAATAAAGGAAACAAAACATTTGTTACGGGACATCAAACAATTGTTCCATTGGCACACCTTCCTAATGACTTCTTTATGCAAACGTTATGGCTTTTGTACCATTTTCTACTTCTGCTGTTTCCAGTACATTTATTTCAATGAAGGCTGCAGTAAACCTTTAGAGGAATTTGGGAGATTGGCCCCTTTCCTTGTGCCCCAGGATGTGCCTTTTGTGGGGAACTCGCCTAAACCACCAGGGAACGAGGAGGAGAAGGAAGCTCTTTCTGTTTAAACTGCACTATTTATGAGAACTACAAAAAATGCCAAACATATGTGGTCCATTTTAGCACTTTAAATTTTTACTGAGATATTTAATTAAATGCATAGAGGCAGAGTTTGTATTGCATTGCATCTTAATATATTTGCTAGGACTAGAGTTCACTGCTTTTGTCTACAGAAATTTAGAAATATAACTAGGAATTTTGGCACCTGAGAAAAATTTAGTTGAGATGGTGGGGTTACACAAAGAAGAAAAAAACTCAAAATTCAGGCTATTAGGCTTCCCTTCAGGGGAGAAATCATGGGAAGCTACTCATGGTGGGAGAGGAGAGGACAGAGACTCTGGTTCAGGAGAAGGGATCACAAGAGGTCAAAGCAGAAAGGGATGACAGTGGGGAAACTGGGGTATAAGACAAGGGTACCCCAGGGATAGGACCAAAGGGGTGGCAGTCCCATCAAGGCAAAGAAGAAGAGAAAGATCTATAGTGTGACCCATCAGGAGACTACAGAGGAATTGTAACCCTACCATAATGATGCCCTATCTCAAAGCCCTGATTGTCTTCCCTAAAAATGGCATTAAAAGGAATGAAGAACAAAAAGCTTATGAAAACAATATTCTTTTTCCACTGCTTTTGTGAAGGAACATAAGTTCTTGATAGTTAAGAAAAATACTTTTCCTTGAGGAAAAGTATTAGTACTACTTATGGCCATTTTCCAATGCTTTCTCCTCTGTATTTCACCATTTTGCCTATTTGATACTGTCAAAAAAAACCATATATTTCATAAAAACTGTACTTTTCAATGCCTTTATTTTTCATCCAACATTTTCTACTAATATCTGAGCAAGAGCAGCAGTGCATGAACAGTAAGATATAGCGTATTGTCAGTGCCAAGGGAGGCCTGCCACCCTTTTTTGGGTGAGATAAGTTTGAAAATGAGACAGCTCCCAGAAGTCTTGAGCATTCAAAGCCTAACACAACCACTTGTATCTTCTGTGGAATGGATCCCAGACCTGTTGAATTCCCTTTCTCTCCTGGCCCCATTTGACTAATTGGCCCTTCACTGACATGGAGTATCCATGCTCCTCTATCTCATGCTATACCAGTTATAAATATTATCAGGATCCAGTAATTATTTCTATTATGCTTTTTCCATCTTTGGGTTCCTAAAATGGGTCCTTACCTTTTCCAATATGGACTGATTATCTATTGAGACCAGGACTCAAAGGCCTGTATTTTCCCTTGCCCAGTTCCACATCCAATGGGACCATTCCATGAACATTCATGTACAGTCAGAATTTTGCCTTATATTTAGCTGGTTTAAAATACAGTTTCCATGGATTAATTTGACAAAAATGAATGATTAAAAAGTAGGTCCTTGGTGTATATAAAATGTTAATTAAATAGGTTTCTGTTGTAATATGACGTAAAATTTGAAAAAGTGAATCTGCATTAAATGTAGAGCCAACAGTAGCTTCTAAAAGATAGATAAGGAATAAAAAACAAAAACTATGTTGGTTATTTTTTATGCTTAATTTGGTGCAAAAGGGAAAATTAAAGGTGAGATAGGCTTCTATCTACTAGAATGAAAATGAAATAAAAAAGGAGGGAAAAAAGACTACCAAATTCCTATATTGCTTCTGTTTTGGATTAAGGAAAATAATCTTCATTCTAGGAAGATAAAATCACATTGCATGGAAAGGAAGTGGAACCCAAGGTAACAAAGGCAGACATTAAAAGAACACCAGACTGCTGTGGATGAGTTCAAACTACAAGGTACTGGGGGGGGGGAAGCTTTTGGATGTGATTGGCAAACTGTTAAAATTGATTTTTCAAGAATTGTGGAGAGCAGATGAGATGCCACAGGAACGGAGATGTGTAAATAGGAGCCTGGTTCTTTAAATGGGAAATAAGGAGTATTCTTTAAGCTATGGGTAAGACAAGGTTGACATAAATTTTAGGAAAAATCCTAGCTATGTTATTAATGAAATGGTTTATGAACCCTTCCTGGAAAGAAGTTTCTGTGATCTCCAATAGCCAGCTCTCCTTCATCAATTCTCAAATTAGCTTTATTTCATTTAAAAAAATATTTCTAATGAGGAACTTCTCTGAATTTAACTGCATTGGCCCTTGAATGATGCACAGTCCAACACTGGCACATGCCTGCAGTCTTTCAAGCTTGGCAGGGACTACCAGAGTTTGTGTTCCACTGGCATAGGCTTTGAAAACAAACTCATAATCAGAAACAGACAAGGGAGAATTGTAGTGGACATTGTGATACTATGGGTAATAATGTTGTGATCCACATTTAGAAAACAGACATGTATACCATAACATATCTAAATTCTAAACTGACTCCTTCAGAACAGGAAAAATCAAATAGCATTTTAATTAATTAAACACATTCCCAGTCACTGATGTTTGATTAAGTTTTTCTCTCTTGATCAAACTGATACCACATGAAATAATGGAAGAATTTGGTTTCAACTTGTAAAAAAGTAAAATGTGTGAAGTTCAATGAGACTTGTGAAATATGCATATGAAATAGGAAAGTTTTCATTAACTAATGCCTGCAATGTGACCATACATCATTCTTGTTCTGAAGCAAATGATAAATTAACTTTAGTAATAAGAATAAATGGAAAGTAATAGTGCAATAAAAGCATGATTTATGATTTTTAAATGTTCCTTTATATTACAAACTTTGGTCAACAGTTTATTTTATTTGGATTATGGATCCATGTTGCCTTAACTATATAATGCGCAAAGAAGAAAGTCTTGGAAAGACTATCTTATGCTGCTACAGGTGAAAGAAAAAATATTGCATGACCCCACAAATAATTTTTTTATTAAAGCTTTTTATTTGTATAACATATATATGGGTAGTTCCCCAACATTGACCTTTACAAAGCTTTCCATTACAAATTTTACCCCCAGTCCCCTCCCCTCCCCTAGATGGCAGGAAGTCCACTACATGTTAATAATGTTGAAATGCTTGAGAAGTTATGCAAGAAAAATCCTATCTACAAGAAAAAAAAGAATCAGAGAAAGGCAACAATGCAAGCAAATGTCAATAGAGATCATGAAAATGTTACGTTGTGGTCCATATTTCATTTCCCTCTCTCTGGGTGTATATGGTTTTCTTCAGTGAACAATTGGAACTGGTTTGAGACAATTCTTTGTTGCAGAGATCCATGTCCATCAGAATTGATCATCATGTAATACTGTTGTTGTTGTGTATGATGATCTCCTGGTTCTGCTCGTTTCACTCAGCATCAGTTCATGCAAGTCTCTCCAGGCCTCTCTGAAATCGTCCTGCTGGTCATTTCTTATAGAACAATAATGTTCCATAACATTCATATACCATAATTGATTCAGCCACTCTCCAATTGATGGGCATCCCTTCAGTTTCCAGTTTCTAGACACTACAAAAAGAGCTGCCACAAACATTCTTGCACAGGTGGGTCCCTTTCCCTCCTCTAAGATCTCTTTGGGATATAGGCCCAGTAGAAACACTGCTGGGTCAAAGGGTATGCACAGTTTGATAACTTTTTGAGCATAGCTCCAAATTGCTCTCCAGAATGGTTGGATCCGTTCACAGTTCCACCAACAATGTATTAGTGTCCCAGTTTTCCCACATCCCCTCCAACATTCATCGTTATCTTTTCCTGTCATTTTAGCCAATCTGACAGGTGGACCCCACAAATAATTAAACCAACAAATGAAAGCATGAATAAATATATGTATTTGTCTACATATATTATCCTATTCTCAAAGAAATATTCTATATATTTTGTCACTATAGTAATTATATATAATTAAAACACATATATACATTCAAATTTATATAGACATATGCACATATATATGGTGAAATGGACTAGCTTTGATCAAACAGCATAAATTGACTGTTTCTTAGGGAAATATAGTTTCTAACTATATTAATTGTATGTATGGTATTAAACATGTACTTACATGTTTGTTCATATTCATATATGTATATGTATGATTAATAAAGTAAAGAAAATAAAAAAGTAAGGAAAATACATAAAGTTTTTATGAAAATGGAGTAGCAGTAAGCCAGTCAACTAACATTTATTAAGAACTTCCTAAATAAAGAAATTAATTCAGATTATTTCCTGGAAGATCAAATACTAAAGCTGAAGCTTAAATACTTTGGCCACAAAATGAAAAGACAGGATTTGTTGGAAAAGAACCTGGTGTTGGGAAAGACTGAAGGCAAAATGACAGAGGATGAGATTGATAATTTGTGTCATGGAAGCAAAGAACATGAACTTGGACAAAATTTGGAAAATAGAGGAACATAGAAGAACCTGATGTACTGTGTATGGTCCATGCAGGTCGTGAAGAGCTAGTCACAACTGAACAACATAACTAGCTCCTACTCTCCAAATAGATTACATTTTAACAGATGCAAACAACTATGTTCATACAAGATATATACAGCGTAAATAGAAGATAATCCCAGAGGGAAGGGTCTTATTAGGAAAGGAAAAACCAGAAAAAAAACCTCCTATAGAAGGTGGGATGTGAGGTGAATATTAAAGGAAGGTAAGAAAACCAAGAGTTGGAGGGAAGCGACAGCTTTTCCAGCCATGGAGGACAAACAGTGTTTGCTGAGAGTCAGAGATGGAATGTTGTGTATGAGGAACAAAAAAATAGGTCGTTGTCATTGGTTCACAGAGTATGTGGAAGGAATCAAGTGTAAGGAGACTGGTAAAAGAGGGATAGATCAGGATGTGAAGAAATTAAAATGCCAAATAAAGGCTTTTATATTGATCCTGGAGATAATAGGGAGCCACTGGAATTCAATTGAGTAAACCAGCATTTTAGGAAAATCACTTTGGTAGGTGATGTAGATAAATAAGGGTGTGTGTGTGTGTGTGTGTGTGTGTGTGTAACAATCACAATAAATTAAACTACAATGGGTAAAATCAAAGACATTGCATCAATTACAATTCAATGGAGGTTTTAAAAGTATTTTATTTACCTTCCCTAGAAATTCTTTTAAAATATTATGTTGTATTTGAAAAGGAAATAAATATGATTTTTAAAATAAAATAAAAGTAAAAATAAAAAAGATTATGTGTAATTGAAGTCAGGTATGGAAATACTGAAGAAAATTTTGTTTGGATTGGGGATGAATCCAAAATAACAATAACCATAACAAAAATGAAAGGTAGCATAATATGATCTGAAAGTCAGAATGATTTTGGTTTAACTCCTGTTTCTGATATATACTTTTAGACTGTGCTTAAAATGGGCAGGATAGTTTAACTGTCACTGCATTCTCATGGAAATTTAATTACATATCGTGTGTGTGTGTGTGTGTGTGTGTGTGTGTGTGTGTGTGTGTGTGTACTTTTTTAAGGAACTTGAGGGTTTGAGACACTTCTGGGCATTTCATTTCTGATTTCCATGCTATAGTACTTCTCGAGTAACTAGGTTGTAATCCCCTGGCTCACTTGAACTGGACATCCAATTTGAGGTTTAGGACAGCCCATCAGATAACAACAGACATTGAACAGAGACAATTTCTCTGCTTTTAATAGACACAGGTTTTCTTTCTAAGCCCCAAATGGAACAATGCTCATTGCAATTTTAATGGAGGATTGGGCCACAATTCCTTGAATTTTTGTCCTCAAATCAGTCTATCCTATCTGGAAACAAAGGAGGAGAAAAAAGTCCTCCCCTTTCATCAGAAGCTTGAGAGATGAATTCTAGGTTCCCTCAGTCATGGAAAAAAATAAGTATGTTCTAGTATCATTCCATGCTTTTTCCTGAACTAGACTCTAAGGGATACCAAACTGCTTACAGAAAAGTTAAAAAAAAACAGTGTAATAGAAACCAGCAGAGGTGTTTGTTTGTTTGTTTGTTTGTTCTAATGTCACTCACCATACAACTGGATGATCCCAGGCAAGTGACTTAATCTCACAGCCTCTGTTTCCTTATTTATAAAAAGGGTAAAAAGATATCTGTCCTATCCCAAAGTAATTTGAATGAATCTAGTGAGGTGGTAGCCATAATCCTTTGTGTAATGACCAGCACAGAACAGAGACTCAGGTAATATTTTTCCATATCTAATTAAGGACATAATTAAAGCACCCTTTCTCTGAAAAGTCTCCCCTGCAGGCCATTCCACTATTAGAGAATCATTCTTTTGGGTGAAGCCCTTACCTTTCCAAAATTCTCCAGTTAAAAGTAAAAAGCCTGGGAAGGAGTATACATTTAAGCTTTTATCTGCCATTAACACCCTCATACAAAGTAATTCATGCACTTAACAAGTGCTTATTAAGGATCTACTATAAGTCAGGCACTATATTAAACATTATAAAAACAAACTTGCAGCAGTTACTACTCACACAGGAAGGAATGAGATGAAGTGATGAAGATGCTGGGCAGGTAAGTTTTGCTGAAAGGAAAAGAAATGGCTTTTTCTATTTGGGAAAGAGAAACAGTATGGTGGAATGTTTCAGGGCCAGGAAGTTCAGATTAGGGATGGGCCTGGCTCAGGCTAATTCTCTGTTGGTTCAGGTTTGATGTGAGGAAATGAGGCACATGCAGGTCATTTAACACAGACGTGTCAAACATGGATCCCACTGGCTCTCTACTCTACGCGTCTCAACACTCCCTAGTGTGCCAACCAGATTAAAATGTAATTGGGAAATATTTAACAAAATAAATATACTATAGAATACAGACAATCTTAATGCAAGGTTTTCTAGGTCAATATGCAACCCCCAGGGATCTTAACATACCATTTCTATTTGGGTTTAATACCAATGAAAACAGTTAATAAAAAGAAGCATTAAAGAGGGTTTTTACTTCATCCTGTCATTGAAAAGGTAAGTAATGAGGATTCTCAAACACTCAGCTTCCATAGATTCAGGGCCTTGTTTCTGGACTCTTAACCCACTAAAATTATAGGGCCCTGGCTCTACCTGGGTGGGCCTATTAATGCCCTCAAGTGACCAGGAAGCCACATTAATATGACCAGAGGCTTCCAGGAAACTCCCATCAAGGGAGGTGAATCTTGATCTTTGGCCCCTCGGTCAGTGAATCCTGGGACAGTTTTGTCACCTTTTAGGGGAAAACCAGTCTAAGCTTTATTAGGTTTTGGAGGGAGGAAGGGAGACCTGTGGCACTGGGGGGAAGGGGCAGTGAGGGGATACTTCCAGAGGCCAAAATAAGACCAGGGAGCACTTGAGGCAAAAGTACAAAAGCAGGTTGTACCAGCTACTCACCGTGGCACTTTTTTGCTGGGGTAAGCCATGAACTCAAGAGCCCAGAGAACACCCTGGTGACTTCTCTTAAGGTAGGACCTGCCACTTAGCCAGGTGCTCTGGCCCTTTCCTGAGCCAGAAGAACCCAATGGCAGTCTGGTGGGTACAGAGATGGGAGGCCAGACCAGCTTTATTTCTTTCCCACACTGCCAGGATCCTGCTCCCCACCTACCCCTCCAAATGTGGAGCTGCAGGTGTAAGAGGGCCAGCTACCTCAGATAATAGCCTTCTCCTTTTAAAGCTCTTTTATTTCCAGCCCAAGTTCCTAACCGATAATGTCAGCCTCTCTCATCACCTAGGCTTGTAAGGACTCAACTGCAGCTCCCCAGTGGCGGTTCAAACATCATCAGAATGTGTGACAGTCTCCTGCTCCCCCAGCTCAGAGGAAAACCAGATCATACTTGCTGGAGAGAAAAAATAATGCAGCAGGCACCCCCCACCCCAATAGTGCCCTACTCACATCACCAGAAAACCAGGCCACAGAATTTCTGTTATCTACAAACAATGAGCTGGGATAATTTTCTACTGAAAGGCAGCATAGCCATCCAGAAATGGCTTTGTTAACTTAATTTGAAAAACTGATTTTGTAATTTACATGAGGCTTAAAAGCATAATTAATATAATGCAGGGAAGGACAGAACTGCTCTGCACACATGGTATAGGTAGGATTTGGCCCCCAGAAAGGAACAAATTTGGACAAAATTCTGGCTTTTTCCCTTCTAGAGAGAGGGACTCATTCCACTATTTATACATAATTCTTACCCTCAACTGTGTCCTTTCCAGCTGTGCCTTGTATTGCCTCTCATTCCAGTGTGTTCTTACTGGTCTTAATCTCTTCATGTTTCCCAAGATCTAGAGATAATATAGTTTTTCCTTGGAATGAAACAGAGTATTTCATTCAATAAACATTTATGAAATGACTTTGCCTTGTACTGGGGATGCAAAAAGAGACAAAAGACTGTTTCTTCTCTCCAGGAGCTTTCAATCTATTCTAAGCTGATGGAATCTCGAACTTTGAGTCAGGAAGAACTTTGAGTTCAACTATTACCTCAGACACTCAACTAGCTTTGAGATCCTGGACAAGTTATTGACCTGTTCTCAAGTTTCCTTATTTGCAAAATTGGGATAACAATTTCATCTTTATCACAGGATTGTTGAATAGAAGGAGACCACATGGGACATGCTTTATAAAACTTTCCATATCAAAATATTATTATTTTAAGTATGTAATGCAGCAGAAACATCAGGCATTCTGATGTCAGGACACCTACATTTATTTTCTGATTCTATCATTTGATATTTCTGGGTCTCCTTGGTGTCCTCATGTATAAAATAATATCGGAGCAGTTGACTTCTAAGTCCCTTCCAGTTCTGGAATTCTGTGATTAGATCTCAGGGAGTGTATTATTGTACTACATATAGTAGTTTTCACTCCATTTGCTGCCATTTTGTGGGTGGATATGAGGTCCTAGCTGTAAAGTTGGAAGGCACATCATAAGGCATCTGATCCAACTTCCTCATTTTATTGATGAGGAAACTGAAACTTAAGAAGGTTGTGACTATCCCCTAATTCCGAAGTCACAAAGACTGAAAGATACTGGAAGCAATATTTGAACCCAGTCCCTCTGACTACAGTTGAATTAATCAGTTACAAGTGTTTATTATCACTGTGTCAGGCACTATGCTAAGCATTGAGAATACAAAGAAATGTGGTATGTTTTTTTTTAAGTTATACATGTATATTCATTTTTTACAAATTTCCATATGAGTCATATTGGAAGAGAAAAATCAGGGCAAACAAGAAAATCATGAGGGGAAAAAAAAGAAGGAAAAAAAAAAGCTGAAAATAGTATGCTTCGATCTGTATTCAGTCTCCATAGTTCTCTCTCTGGATGCAAATGGCATTCTGTCCCCTAAATTCATTGGAATTGCCTTGGATCACTGAATTGCCGAGAAGAGCCAAGTCCATTAAAGTTGATCATCACACAATCTTGCTGTTGCTAGGATACAAAGAATTATTTTTTTAAAATAGTTCCTGCCTTCAGGTAACTTGCATTCTAATGGAGGAAGAAGCAAAGAGCATGACATGTGTGTGTGTTTGTGTGTGTGTGGTTGTTGTTTCCTCATTTAAAGAATACAAATAGGGGCAGCTAGGTGGTGCACTAGCCCTGAAGTCAGGAGGACCTGAGTTCAAATCTGGTCTCAGACACTTACAAATACTTTCTAGCTGTGTGACCCTGAGCAAGTCACTTAACCCCAATTGCCTCAGCAAAAAAATAAATAAATAAATAAATAAATAAATAATAATAATAAATTAAATAAGTATACAAATATACTATACAGAGGATATAGAAGATTTTCTTAAAGGAGAAGACTTTGGAAGGTGGAAGTAGAATTTGAGCTAAGTCTTGAAGGAAACCAGGGATTCTAAGAGAAGGAAGGAAAAACCTCTCCAGTTTATAGAGAGGAGATGAGCATTGTCTTTCTTCTGTCTTTCAGAAAGGAGAGTCTCAGATTAGATACTTTTGTCTATGGCAGATTAGCTCAATAGCTCTCTCTCTCTCTTTTTTTTTATTCCCCAGCTTCTATGTGTCCTTGTTACTAAATCCCAGGTTTTCCCTCCTCCACCTTCTCTCTAGTTCAGTGCCCGAAGACTAAACACCACAGAAGTAGTATGATTTAAAGCAGAGGCATTGGACAACTAACCCACAACATTCCCAAATGTGGCCTGAACCATATTAAAATGTAATTGGGAAATATTTGACAAAATAAATAAAAATATTACAAAACTTGGTATATTTTGAAACTAAGTCAACATGCAGCCCACAGAGAACCTTGTATATGTATTAGTGACCCTGATTATCCGAACCACTGGTGTGGTCTGAAGGAAAGAACACTGTATTCAGTCACATGATGTCTAGTTCTTACTTTTCCTGACTGACCTTGGGGCAAGCCACTTAACCTCCAAATTTCTCTTTCCTGCTCTATAAAATGAGGGTATTTGATGAGATGAAACTCCAAGGCCTCCTGTTGCTCTAAAATTCTATGAGTCTATCAAATAACATTGCTTATTAAGTAATCATCAACTGCAAATCAGAAAAATGTGCTTAGGTTAAAAAAATATAGTTTGAGCAACACACATAATAAACAAGAAAGAATATATGTCCCAAATGTATGAAACATCATATATCCCTAATAGTAATCCACTCTGTTTAATCATTCCTGTTATTTATGAAAGCCATAAGAAGTCTTATTTTAGCCACTGGGGAAATGAAGCAACCTCTGGAACTTCCTAACAGTATAAGTCACCCAACAGCTTTATGGGAACACACACACACACACACACACACACACCCCTCAACCTTCAGAATTTCAAAAGGCAAATGGAA
The DNA here is from genome assembly GCA_023553655.1 of Myrmecobius fasciatus. Taxonomy (NCBI): domain Eukaryota; kingdom Metazoa; phylum Chordata; class Mammalia; order Dasyuromorphia; family Myrmecobiidae; genus Myrmecobius; species Myrmecobius fasciatus. The sequence goes on along the minus strand of JAJPUD010001011.1, from coordinate 176,295 downwards.
AGCTACATTGAAATAGCAAGGAGAAATTTAATTGGGCTGATGGATATTTCAAGGCAATATTATTAAAGATCTTTCTCCAATTCTTCCCTGTGCTTGTTAGGCTTCTTAGAGATTCTCTCTCTCTTTCTGTCTCTCTGTGTCTGTCTGTCTCCCTCTGTGTGTGTGTGTGTGTCTCTCTTCTCCACCTCTCTCTCCCCTAATGTATAAAACAACATTAGGAATAATAGATTTAGAACCAGAAAAGGCCTTGGAGCTCATATACTCCATTTCCCTCACTTTACCATTACCTTGCATAAGGAAACTGAGGCCCAGAAAAATTTAAGTGACTTATCTAGTCACAGGTAATAAATAAGTGACACATCCAGAATGAAATGTTTTCCCCATAAGTCAGACAGCTGAAGCTCCACCCACTTAAGTACCAATATTATGTATATATTAATCAATTTGCATAAACACCTTAAAATGTATGACCCAGAATACTGCCTTCTAAAACAAGCTATGAGTCATATGCATTAAATGAGCTGCCTATGGTCTATGGAAAGTTAAAATCAGCTTTAGAACTTAGTTCTCTTTACTATTAATAGTCTGACCTTTTGATGACTTTTCATGAGTTCACAGGCTAGGACACAAAACATACTCTCTTCCTCATTTCTGTATCTCTAACTCCCTTGGCTCAGCCCATGTGGCAGCTCCTAATGAGACCTTTCTTGATACCTCTCATTTTTAGTGTGCTCTACTCCCACTTTCCTAATAAAATTCCTTTGTGTTTAATTCATATCTATATAAATATGTATATCTATATAAATAAATATGTTTATCGATATAAATTTTTTACATGTGTGTATATATTACATTTATACATACATAGGGGTATGTATGCACATATACACATACATATAAGTATTAATACCTGTACATATACATGCATAACATGTATATGGATACACATTTATATGCATATGTATATGAACAGATAGATATTTTGGATGGATAAATGTATAAGAAGGCAGGTAGATAGGTAGGTGATGGGTAGGTAGGGGGTGGGTAAGTAGGTAGGTAGGTAGATGGTGGGTGGATAGGTAGATAGGTAGGTAGGTGAAGGGTAGGTAGATAGGTAGGTAGGTGGTGGGTGGGTAGGTAGGTAGGTAGGTGGTGGGTGGGTAGGTAGGTAGGTAGGTAGATGGTGGGTGGGTAGGTAGGTAGGTAGGTGGTGGGTGGGTAGGTAGGTAGGTAGGTAGATGGTGGGTAGGTAGGTAGGTAGGTAGGTGATGGGTGGGTAGGTAGATAGGTAGGTAGGTGGTGGGTAGGTAGGTAGGTAGGTAGATGGTGGGTGGGTAGGTAGGTAGGTAGGTGGTGGGTAGGTAGGTAGGTAGGTAGATGGTGGGTGGGTAAGTAGATAGGTAGGTAGGTGAAGGGTAGGTAGGTAGGTAGGTAGGTGGTGGGTGGGTAGGTAGGTAGGTAGGTAGGTAGATGGTGGGTGGGTAGGTAGGTAGGTGGTGGGTAGGTAGGTAGGTAGGTAGATGGTGGGTGGGTAGGTAGATAGGTAGGTGGTGGGTAAGTAGGTAGGTAGGTAGATGGTGGGTGGGTAAGTAGATAGGTAGGTAGGTGAAGGGTAGGTAGGTAGGTAGGTAGGTGGTGGGTGGGTAGGTAGGTAGGTAGGTAGGTAGAGTTAGGTGGATATTGAACTGAAATCTCAGTCTGTAAGTTGCTTCTCCCCTAGCAGAAAGTAGATAAGCTTCTTGAAGGAAGAAGCTATTTCCTCATTATCTTTAGCCCCTTGCAAAGAAATAGTCTTAGAATAATAGGCAGCCCTGAGAAAAGAACTGAAATCTTTGGCCACTTTGGGACCCCCCCCCCCAACCTTCACCTTCTTTTACGACATCTAATTTGTAGTGAGTTAGTTAGGTCAGCATCATTTCACAACTTTCCCCATGCTTGTCAAATGAATAAATGAATGCTTTTGAATTTTCTGACTTTTCCCCTCCTAGTACCCATCCTATGCTCTGGTACCCACTTTCTATCAACAGGACCTAGTAGCCCAGAATGAAACTTCAGTTGACATTTCTTCTCTTAAACCTGTACCCTGCTAGACTTCCTATTTTTTTTTTCCCAGTTGACCTGAATTTTCTGTGGGAATAATAATGAGCCTTCATAAGGATGAGCTAGAATCATTGCCAGAAACTCAGCCTTTGGTTTTCCACAAGGGATCCACTAGACACTCACTTGCCTGCCCTAGTCATCAGGGTTCATGTTTGTTATAGTCAGAACAAGAATATTTCCTTGTTAGCCCTTTGATCTCGTGATGTCACGACAGCCCATGCTGCTGATTGCTCATCAGACGTGGAGGGCTCAATGTTCACAAATCATTGATTGGGAGAGAAACCTCCACTGTAATTCTCCTTTTGTAAACTGGGCTACAAAGGCACCGTCCTCTTCTGTCTGCACATCTGCACATGATAAATTATTCCTATTCTCTTTAATCCATTTTTTATTATTCTTCAAAAATCCCATGCTTTATGTCCCTGGCGTTGCAGAAAATAAATCCTTGCCAAAGCTCAGTGCTATTGTCAGGAGGATGGCATTGTACAGGATGGACGCAGCTTCGAGTTAATGAATTAGTAAATTAGCAAGCAGTGATTTGAAAATAGTTAATTGTCTTAACTTGGAAATCTATGTATTCATGAAGCCCATTACTGGAATAAAATTTATTGTCTCTGACATCTTCCCCACTTGATTTCTCCCCGTGTCTCTGAATTTTAGTGCTAAACGCATAAGATGAAGGGATGGCGGGGTATTAATGTCTAGTTTTCTGCTTATGCCAGCTAGGAGTCTATAAGCACCAGGACCATTTAGGATCCTCGGATAACCTTCCACAGAGAGCTCATATATTCTCATTCCATTTTCACGCTCTTGGTTATTATGGTAGAGGCTGCCTGCAATTCTCTGCTCTCCATTATTGACGTCTGAATTTTACTCTCAAATATCCTCCGAAAATTAGCTGGGTATTTGTAATTTTTTTCCATTATGGAGAAAGTTCTCAAATTGCATTCTAAATAAAAGTAGGGCCCCGTGCTGTCACAGTGTCCTTCTGTAGTCACTTTCCAAACCATAATTAATTAAATCTTACAATCTCTCTGTCACATGTGTAGATGTCACTGTCCCCCTTTCAAAGCTTACAGCTTTAGTTAATGGCAATTACTTAAAGTCAATGAAGGACCAGATCAAGCAGAATTAGCAAGGCAATGGCTGTACATTTTCAGAATGGGGCCACAATGAAAAACCACCAGGAGTCAGAATGGGGCTTCTCAATTCCTTCATCAGGACTACCTCTGCTTCTTAAAGAGATGCTCAAGTAGGCTGACCCCTGTATATAAGGAGAGAGTAGAAGCCCATATAGTATGATTTACTGTTAGAAACCCAGGATGTCCCTAAAATGTTTTCTCCAATCTATTTGCCTAGGAAGCCTAACATTCCCACTAATTAAGTTGCTGTTGTTGTTTCTTGATTGTGCAGTAGATACAGCAACAGTCCTGGGGTCACTGAGTGAAAATATGGCCTCAGAAATTTACTAATTGTGTGATCTTGGATAATTCACTTAACTCTATTTACCTCAGTTTCCTCATCTGTAAAATGAACTAGAAAAGGAAATGGCAAGTCATTTCAGAATCTTTGCCAAGAAAACTGTAAATAGGGTCATGAAGAGCTGGACACAACTAAGAGGCATGAAGAACAAAGTATAGTAACTAGAGACAGGCTGGAGGATTTGTTTTCCAAATCTCAAATGGCCATAAAAGAAACAAACCATCCTACCAGGACCAATGTGCCAGGCCTGAAATTGCCCTATTTGATGAGACTCCTGTTTCCTGACTGAATGGATGCATTGAACTTTTAGAGTTACAAGGGTGCTTAGAAATTATAGTTATAGATTTAAAGATACTTTGGAGGTCATTTTGTCCAATTCCCCCATTTTACTGATAAAAGAGTTGAGTATCCAAGAAGATAAGCAACACAGGAAGTTTAGAAATGGAATGAGGATGGTCTAATTTTTCCCTCTATCATCTACTCCAATGAAGTCAATATTTTTCTTATTTTTCTTCATCTTCTTACCTCAGAATCAAACCAGCTATGGCCAGGGATGAAAGACTCAAATAGAAATGTTCCCTAAGGCTGCATTTTGAGTTAGGAAGCTACAAATAAACATTATCTGAACTGTATTATATTTTGATTTATTTTTGTTAAATATATTTAATCTGGTTAAGAGTTGCAAAGTGGTTTGCCACCATGGGCTATGGATTCAACATCTCTGTTTTAGGTAAACCTCTAAGACTAAATTTCTTCCCACCTGTGTAACTTTGAATAAGTAACTAGCTCTCTACCTCAATTTCCTCATCTGCAAAGTAAAGCATTGAATTCTATGTTCTCTTTAAGGTTGCCTCTAACTCTAAATATTATCACAATTTTGAAAGTTAGCTTAAAAAAATAAAATCTCTCTTTTTATTTTTTTAAATAATATTGTATTTTTCCCCAAGTAGATTACTTTACATTATAAAAGTCAATTTTTTTAACAAAAAGAATTTTTAATATTTTAGAACCAAAAAAGAAAAATAGCTTTTTAACCTTTGGGTTATGATTTGTGGTACCTTCTAGGTATCTCATACTTCCTGAGACACCCAGAGAGAAAGTGAAGATAACAGTGATTTTGACTTTGTCCATAAAAAAGAACACATCCCCTTGTCCCTGTAATGAGGTCATCCTTTCTAGTATTGTGTCTATGGAGTAAAGTATGATTTTGGAATTGTCTTTTTCCTCTAGCCATCTCTACTCTAACCCAAAGGCCCCATTAGTACCCTCTTCTGCTCTTTATTTCTCCAAATGATGAGGGAGCACATTGTTTGGAACCCTCTACAACCTTCATTTGAGTTGAGAGCCAATGTTTCGCACCAGTAGTCCAACCCTTGCACTACAATAGAATGTAAAAGCTTTGAGAGCAGGAGCTTTTCTATTTTTATCTTTATATCTCCAGCATATAGCATAGTAACTACCTAATAAATGCTCGTTGATTGACTATTATTGATGGATTGTGCACAGGTCAGAGAGTTTAAGTGACTTATCCAATGCTACACAGCTGACTGACCAAATGGTGAAAATGGAACTAGTATCTTGGTGCTCTTTCCATCATTTGACAAGAGACTTCATGAGAACTTGGGGTCATCTGGAAATGAGGTCATCTAGAGAAACAATTCCTCATCCTTAGGCTCTGGCTCGATGTCAATTTGCCATGGAAAAATGTGAATCTGACATCTTCATTACCATCTTCTAAAAGAATTTATTAAGCCCCTTATTCTTTGTGTACGCCGGCATATTCTGTGCTATAACTGAGATATATTTAGATCTGGTCTTTGCTTCCTCTTTTAGTAATTCAAAGCACAGAATCACACAACCAGAAGAAAGTTCATTTAGTCTAACCCATACCTGAGTAGAAATCTCTCTCCATGGCATTCTTGTCAAGTAATTATTCAACCTCTGCCAGAAGAATACTGGCTTTGGTCCATAAATCTGAGTGAGGGTGAGTCAGCCAGTTAATATTTATCAAATGTCTACAATTTACTGAGCTCTACTAAATATAAGGACAGAGGTAATATGGTTTGATGGAGAAAAAATTTGAATTTTTTTCTCAATAGTATTTTATTTTTCCAAATACACAAAAAATAGTTTCCAACATTCATTTTTGTAAGACTTTATATTTCAAATTTTTCTCCTTCCATCCCTTATCTCCCTCCTCCCCAAGACAGCACATAGGTTACAATTCTTTTAAATATATTTCCATAATTGTCATGTTGTAGAAGAAAAAATCAAAACAAAAAGGAAAAACCACTTAAAAGAAAAGGCAAACAAACAAAAAAAGGCCAAAATAGTATGCTTTGATCTGCATTCGGTCTCCAAAGTTCTCTCTCTGACATTTTCCATCCCAAATCTATTGGAATTGTCTAGGATCACTGCATTGGTAATAAGAATGAAGTCTACCATAGTTGATTATCACCTAATCTTGCTGTTACTGGGTTGAATGTTCTTCTGATTCTATTTACTTCACTTAGCATCAGTCTTTCCAGGATTCTCTGAAATCAGCCTGCTCCTCATTTCTTACAGAACAATAATATTCCATTGCATTCACTTACCATAACTTATTCAATCATTCCCTAATTTATAGGCAGCCATTCAATTTCCAATTCCTTGCCACTACCAAAAGGGCTGCTACAAACAATTTTGCACATGTGGGTCTTTTTCCCTCTTTGATGATCTCTTTGGGATATAGACCCAGTAGAGACATTGCTGGATCAAAAGATAAACACAGGAAAACATTGAATTTGGAGTGAAACACTTAGGTTCACATCCTGGTTCTATTACATACTAGTTTGTGAACTTCTCATTCATTCACAAGCATTTAGTAAGTATCCATTATGTGCCAGACACTGAGTGGGGAAGCAAGATACAAAAACTAAACAGTCTCTGCCCTCAGAGAGTTAATACTCTATTGAGAAAAACATGAACACATATAAATAAATACACTTATGCACAAAACAAATATCAAGTAATTTGAGGAAGGGAGATTTAATAATTTAATAATTAGAATAGAGGTTTCTGGGAAAGTAACAGAATCACATAATTTCAAAATTAAAAGCCACCATCTAATCTAATCCATATCTGAACCAGAATCTCAAATACTATCTACTAGCCGGATATTGTTTACTCAGTCTCTGCTTAAAGATCTCGAATGAAGTTTGTGCAAATGTAGAATTCCATGATCTCCATAGGATTTCACTTTCATCATTAGTGTAAGGTTTTCCTGCCCATGGAAGTTTTCTACCTGGAGTATCTAAACATATACATAAACAGCATGAGGAAGCCAGAGAGATATACCTCAGGAATCTTCCCCACTCTTTTCCTAAGTAATTTGTTGTTCATCCCTTCAGGGGAGCAAGAGAAATGACCAAAACTGACCACTCTTGTCAGTAATCTGAGAGAAAAGGTACCAGACTAGAATTACATTTTCCTGCCTTTCTAAATCGTGGTAGTCTAGGGATACAATTTTAGGTTCAAAACAAAAAGCCACTATCTTCCCTGGCCATTGTGTCTTAAAAAGTAAAGGGCAGCCTTTGGCTTGTACTTTATAGCCTAATTTCTTCTCAACAAATATTGGTTATACAAAAGATCTTCACAAATACTGAATAGTAACTAAACTCTCATCCAAAAAATAGCAAACAGAAATCAGAGTTCTACAAACTATACTAGAAAATAGATGAATTATCCCTGTAAATGAAAGCAAGATGAGATCCTGCTCATCCGAAATGGAGGCAATAATTTCTTCCCAAAGGGGAATTCCTAGCAGTCTCTGGGGAGTAAAGTAAAAAATCAGGCATTGAGAAGTTTCCTTTTCCTTTATGTCTTTAAGAGTTTATTTTTTCTTTCTTTTTTTTTTAAGCTTTTTATTTTCTCCCAAATATTTTATATTATCAATAGCTTGTTTAAATATAATTTCTCTTTGCTTCTGGACTTTGTTAGTAATACATAAAAATGCTGATGATTTATGTGGATTTATTTTGTATCCTGCAACTTTGCTAAAGTTGTGAATTGTTTCTAGTAATTTTTTAGTTGATTCTCTAGGATTCTCTAAGTCTCCCATTTGCAAAGAGTGAACCTGGATTCCTCATTACCTACTCTAATTCCTTTAATCTCTTCTTCTTCTCTTATTGCCAAAGCTCACATTTCTAATACAATATTAAATAGTAATGGTGAGAGTGGGCAACCTTGTCTCACTTCTGATCTTATTGGGAATGGTTCTAGTTTGTCCCCATTACAGATGATGCTTGCTGATGGTTTTAAGTAGATGCTGCTGACTATTTTAAGGAAAAGTCCATTAATTCTTATACTCTCTAGTGTTTTTAATAGGAATGGGTGTTGGATTTTGTCAAATCCTTTTTCTGCATCTATTGAGATAATCATATGATTTTTGTTAGTTTGGTTACTGATATAGTCAATTATGCTAATGCTTTTCCTCATATTGAACTAGCCCTGTATTCCTGGTACAAATCCTACTTGGTCATAATGTATTATCCTGGGCATGACTTGCTGCATTCTCCTTGTTAAGATTTTATTTAAGATTTTTGCATCAATATTCACTAGGGAAATTGGTCTATAATTTTCTTTCTCTGTTTTGACCCCACCTGGTTTAGATATCAGCACCATATCTATGTTATAAAAGGAGTTTGGTAGGACTCTTTTTTCCCCTATTTTTTCAAATAGTTTGCATAGTATTGAAATTAATCATTACTTAAATGTTTGGCAGAATTCACATGTAAATCCATCTGGCCCAGGAGATTTTTTCTTAGGGAGTTGACTAAACACTTATTCAATTTCTTTGTCTAAAATGGGACTATTTAAGTAATTTATTTTCTCTTCTGTTAATCTGGGAAATCTATATTTTTGTGAGTATTCTTTCATTTCTCTTAGATTGTCAGATTTATTGACATATAGTTAAGCAAAATAACTCCTAATTATTGCTCTAATTTCCTCTTTGTTGATGGAAACTTCTCCCTTCTTATTTCTGTTACTAACAATTTGATTTTCTTATTTCCTTTTTCTAACCAAATTAACTAAAGGTTTATCTATTTTGTTGGTTTTTTCATAAAACCAAGTCTTAGTTTTGTTAATCAATTCAATATTTTCTTACTTTCAATTTTATTAATCTCCCCTTTGATTTTCAAAATTTCAAATTTGGTATTTAATTGGGGAATTAATTTGTTCCTTTTCTAGATTTTTAATTGCAAAAAGGTTTTTTTTAATTTTCAAAACATATGCATAGATAGTTTTCAACATTCATCCTTACAAAATATTGTATTTCAAATTTATCCTTCCTTTCCCCCCAACCTCTTCCCGTAGATGGCAAATAATCTATGTTAAACATGTGCAATTCTTCAATCTGTATTCCCATATTTAGCATGCTGCACAAGAAAAGTCAGATCAAAAAGGGAAACAAAATGAGAAAGAAAATAAAATGCAAACAAATAACAACAAAAAAGTGAAAATACTATGTTGTAATCCACATTCAATCCCCATAGTTCTTTCTCTGAGTGCAGATGTCTCTCTATCACAAGACCACTGGAATTGGCTTGAATCAACTCATTGTTGAAAAAAGCCAAATCCATCAGAATTGACCATCACATAATCTTGCTGTGTGCAATGTTCTCTTGGTTCTACTCACTTCCCTCAGCATCAGTTCATGCAAGTCTCTCCAGGCCTCTCTGGATCATCCTGCTGGTCATTTCTTACAGAACAATGATGTTCCATAACATTCATATATCATAATTTATTCAGCCATTCTCCAATTGATGGGCATCCAGTCAGTTTCCAATTTCTTGCCACTACAAAAAGGGCTGCCACAAACATTCTTGTACATGTGGGTCCTTTTCCCTTTTTTATTATCTCTTTGGAGTTATAGATCAAAGGGTATGCACAGTTTGATAGTCCTTTGGGCAGAGTTCTAAATTGCTCTCCAAAATGGATCATTTCACAAGAATTTATTTTTTTCTTCCTAGAGTCAGTCTTGAAGAGGATCTGGAATTATACATATAAATGTATATATCATCAAAGAAGAAATGAAGAACATCTCTCCTTTCTCCTCAATCAATCACAAAGCATCACATCCACCTTTTCTTCACTAGTTAGTATGGTCTCATTGCAATACACTCCAGGATTGGCTTGAAAGCTGGGTTATACTTAAAGGCTGTGTCTTCCAATAAGAAATAAATTGACATCTTTGCAACACCCACAATTTTAGTTTTCTTCTCTGGGATCACACAGAGCAAATCTAATCCATCTTCCTCATGATTTTCTTTGACAGTTTTTATTATGACTCCCTCCTTCTCTTTTCCAATTTAAAGATTCCCTTTCACTTCAACTGAGGTTAATAAGAAGTAGACTGGAAGTCTTGCACAATCCTGATGGCTTCTTTTGGATCTTTGGCTTCTAAACATCCTTCCTATATTGTAGTATTAAATAGAACTAAACACTGAATTCTAGAAGTGCTCTCACAAGGGAATTATATGACAAGATTATCACATTTTAGCTCCTGAAAATTATGCCCCTCTCAATGAAGTTTAAGAGAACATTATTTTTAGCTGTCATATTATAGTATTGAATTACATTGACCATTGACTCATATTAGAATATTGAATCATATTGAGTTTATAGCCCACTAAGCCTTTAATCTTTTTTTGTTTTGTTTTGTTTTTTAGAAAAAGTGCTAACCATGCCTGTTCCATCTAAAACCTGTGGAGTTTATTTTTTTTTATCCAACTTGAAGGCTTATTATTAATCCCTTTTATATCTAATCTTACTCACATTGGGCTACTATTCTAGCCCGTTAAGAGGTAAAAATCAATTCTGAAATTTCATCATTTCTCCTCATTCCTAATCTCCCCAACCCCAACCTCAATTTCTATGCTTATGAAATGAGAAGTTTGGATTGGATACTATCCCTTATTCCTTCCAACTCCACTGATTTAGCATTGCCAGATTCCATGTTTCCCAACCTTTTAGATAAACACAGAGCAGGTAGGTCTCCAGACTTGAGCTACTTCTGAAAGAAAAGAACACTTCAGGAGAAACTTCCCCACATTGACAATAGCATCTGACAGACTACCAGATGTGTTTATAGGATTCAGGGAATAATGGTGGGTGGGAAGGAGGGCAGGATTGCATATAAGTTAAATAGGAAATGTATTCCCTATTCTTATTAAGTTTACCATCTTGTTAAATCCACATAATTAGATTTCTAAATTGTATGATAGTCTGGAAAGTTAAAAAAAAACTGTTTAGCAAATTCCAATAATGTTAAAAAATATATATGGAGAGAACAAAAAATGTGTTGTTTTGTTTTCTGTACACACACATTTAGTGATATCCTAAATTATTTGCTTTTAAATATTTCTTTACTCTGTGTTATTCTTTGCATGATCTATTTCAGGGATAATTTGCCCTTGATTTAAACCAACAAAAAAAAAGGAAGAAGAAAATCCATGTTGATTTAGTTGGTGAAACAAGGTTAAATTTATTTTGCAAGATAAAATTGTTAGATCAATTCTTTTGAAAACAGTAGTCATTTCATTTTAGAATTTCTTGAGATGTTCCAACATCTATTCAATCAATATGCCTTTGGATTCTACTGAATAACAATTGAATAAATTTCTCTTATATGTTCTCCAAATTCTTTTTTTTCTTTTTTTTAAAAAGCTTTTTATTTGCAAAACATATGCATAATTTTTCAACATTGACCCTTGCAAAGCTTTCTGTTACAAATTTTTCCCTCCTACCCCCCACCCCCTCCCCTAGATGACAGGAAGTCTAATATATGTTAATTATGTTAAAATATTTGACAGATCTAATATGTTTATACATATTTATACAGTTATCTTGTTGTACAGGAAAGGAAAAAAAAAAACCTGAGAAGGAAAACATAATGCAAGAAAACATAAATAGAAAGTGTGAAAATGCTATGTTGTGGTCCACACTCAGATCCCACAGGCCTCTCCCTGAGTGTACATGACTTTGTTCATCACTGAGCAGCTGGATCTGGTTTGAAACATCTCATTGTTGGAGAGATGTTCTCCAAATTCTTCTGTAAAATGACACAAAAGAGCCAGGCCTAGTAGGGAAGACTCAGTTGACAGACAAAAGCAGTTTTGAATTGTTGGGTAGTAGAAATGGGTTTTTTTGAATACAAGGAGGAATTCTTGCTCATTTTTGTATGGAGGTTCCCTTTCGATGAGCTACCTTATGATAGGGTAAATGCCACTTCAATCAATTATCTCAGAAATCAGAGTTCTATGAATAGGCTATTATATACATAAATGGAAGCAAAGGTCTCCAATCTGTGGAGGAGTAGGAATCATGAAATTCAATAATCTCCATTTGTTTACCATTTAATAGAACACTGTGGCCCTAGAACAAAGCACTGGTCAATGGACACAGATTTAACAACGAAAAAGTCCTTCATGATAATCCTCTCTAACCCTCTCATTTTGAAGACAAGGAAAGCAAGGCCCAAAGAGATTAAGTGACTTGTCCAAGATCATGCAGAACGAAATCCAGGTCTTCTCACTTCAAACCCAGAACCACATTATTTTGAGCTGACCAAGTCATATAATCTCAAATCTATTTAGCTATACAGAAAAATAAATAACCAAATGTCTGTCTTTTTTATAAATAAGAAAATTAAAGAAAAGACACCTGGCTTTCATGATGCTGAGGTTGTAATCCAGAATGCTAGAATAATAGATCTGAGAATCTTTTTTATTGAGATGATATCTGAATCCAAGGTCACTGATGAAGTTATTGAATAACAGGACAGAAAGAAAGGGGATTAGGATAGAGCCTTAGGTAACATCCACAATGGGTGTGATGTTTATAAAGATCCAGCAAAGGAAGCCAAGATGGAGCAAAATCAGATGATTAGGTGAAGAATCAAGAGATAAGTCACAAAAACCAAAAAAGTAAAGGTCATCCAGGAGGAAAGGGGATAATACCAATAACAATTAGCTCATGTAAGATTTACAAAGTGATTTACAAATATTATTTCATTTTATCTTTATAACAATCTTGGAAAATAAAGGCTTTTATTGATCCTTTCTTCCACCCCACCCTTCCAAACTTTAATGAATCTAGATAGAGATTAAGTGATTTTCCTAGAATCACACAATTTGATCTTCCTTACTTCAGGTCCAGTGCTCTATCCATGAACAACTACCTATTTAGAAGGGAAATACTGTCAAATGTTATAAATAGAATGACAGATGCTACAAAGAGGTAAAGGAGGAGGAAGCATGAGAGAAAAAAAACAAAAACAAAAAAACTTAGATCTGTCAATTAAGAATTCCAGGGGAAATTTGAAGAAAAAAGTTTTAGTTGAATGATGACACCAGAAGCCAGATTGCAGAGGATATAGAAGATTAAATGGTGAGGAAGTAAAGGTACCAAATGTGGATATTTCATAGCTTTTTCAAGTTTAGCTGAGAAAGGAAAGAGATTTAAGACAGAGCTATCTGACATGGAAGGATCTAGTGAAGGATTTTAAAAGATAGAAGAGTTAGATGTATCTGTAGGCATCTGAGAAGTAAACAGTAGATAGAAGAGATTGAAAATTTGAAATAAAATGGGAATACATAATTGGTGATGTTGTTAATTGATCTAGTCATTCTGGAAAGCAATTTGGAACTATGTCCAAAGGCCTATAAAATTTTCACCCAGCAATAAATACAACTAGGATTGTATCACAAAGAGATTTTTTTTAAAAGGGAAAAGAATCCTTATGTATAAAAATATGATACCTCTTTTTTGTGGTAGCAAAGAATTGGAAATTGAAGATATGTCCATCAATTGGAGAGTAGCTAAACAAGTTGTACTATATGATTGTGATGGAAGACTATTGTGCTATAAAAAATAATGAACAGAGTGAATTCAGGAAAACCTGGAAAGAACTTATATGAACTGATGCAAAACAAAGAGAGCAGAACCAAGAGAACATTGTAGACAGTAATAGTAATATTGCATGATGATAAGCTGTGAATAACTTAGCTAGTTTCAGCAAAACAATCATCTAAGAACATTTCAAAAGATTTATGATGAGAAAATGCTAACTGCCCCCAAAGAAGGAATTGATGGAGTGTAAGTATAGATTAAAGCACACTATTTTCCACTCTGTGCGTGTGTGTGTGTGTGTGTGTGTGTGTGTGTGTGTGTGTATTGTGGTTTGGGGTTAATTTTTGGTTTGTTTTTTGATTTATGTCTTCTTTCACAACATGACTAATATGGAAATATGATTTGTATGATTGCATATGTATAACTTATATAAAATTGCTGACAGTTTCAGAAAGGAGGGAGTAGGGGAGGGAAGGAGATAATTTGTAGTTCCAATTTTTTTTTAAAGTCTCTTTACATGTAATTGAAATAACAAAAATATTACATAAAGAAAGAAAGAAAAGGGGGAAGGATAGTTAGATGGAAGGATAATGAGGGGAGCAATCTGCTAGAGAAAATTAGGAGAAATGATATTCAAGGGTACATGTTGGGGGCTTAGTCTTGGCAAGGAGGAGGTCTATTTCACAAACCAGAGCAGAAGAATCAGTATGTGTGTGTGTTGGGGGGGGGAGGTAATGTCAGAGGAATGGGACATGAGAATAAGAAAAAAAAAGAATTCTGATAAGTGACATTATAGTTTTCAAAGATAAAGCATGAAATAAGGTGATTATCTGAGAGGAAAGGTTGGTGCAGAATGCTAAAAGAGAAGGGCTAGAACACCTACCATGATGATCAAGATAGGAGATCAATTAAGGAGAAAGAATTGGGTTTGACTATAGCTTTGACTCAATAGCATGGATGGCCTTGTTGAGATACCCTACTATAAATTTATCTTAGACCCAATTATCATGGTCTCATGATTTCCTTTAGTTTCATTCATTCAGTTGTGAATAGAAGCAAAACAGGCAGATGGGAGCTAGAAGGAGAGAATAAATACAGCAATGGAGTATGGTAAGGTAAAATCAGCAATGGGACAAAGGGAACTAGGGGGACTGAAAGGAGAGAACTGTATAAAGTTGGACTGGTTTACCAAAGGATTCAGGCTTGAGAGGAAAGTCAAGAGATCAGGTACAAGGGGAGTGACCTGAAATAGAATTGGAAGGATGAAGGGTCTAAAGAGTCTAAAGTTCATAGAGAAGTTGAGTTATAGGTGTAGAGAATTAGAGAAAAGATGATTAGTTAATGGACATTTAATAAATTTGTATAATTTAAATAAAGCAGAAAACTTGAGAGCAAGGTTAGAGACACAACTATCCCCATGCATAGTAAAAGTAGAGAAGAGGAATAGGTCATGGGAACTAAGTAGATTAAAGATATAGGAAGTTAGGGTATGTGAAATCACATCAACCCCAATAATGAGGGCAGAAGTTGGGGTAGTGAGGGAGACTATGAGTCAGCTATTAAATTCATTGAATTAAAAAGAGGAAGAATATCCTGGCTGGGATGGTTAGTAGAGAGCAAGAGTCATAACTGGACAGTAAATTTGATAAATTTTGCATGAACTTCAAAAGAGGAAAGGTTTCTGAGTGATGGTGGGAGAGGGAGCTTTTGGGAGTATTGTGGTGAAGTCTTTTTTTAAAGGCAATTAAGTTTGCTGATCTATATTCAGCCCTCTCAATGTGTAACTAATCTTCAGGTTTCTTAATGTATTTTCGGAAGTAGGGATGGTTCCACGTGGGTTTGTTACTCTGGAGCACCCAGAATCTATCTTCATGTTTACCACTTCCATTCCCATGAGAACATCATAATGGCGAAGCTCTTCTTTCACTTTTAATGTTCTTAGGCAGAAAGCAGAAATGCTCATTTAATAGCATATTATTTATTTCCCTATCTCAGGAGGGCGGAGGATAGAAAAGGAGAGCAAAGTGTTTATGAATGTAATATAGTCTGGATTAAGGTAGGAGGCATTTTTATCAGGGATCGCCTAGTTACAGATGTTCTGAGCACCTGTTGAGGATGAAATGCAATGCCTCCCAGGCCTGCTCCAGTTGGGGCTTCTGGTTGAACTTCGAATCTAAGCCCCTTTTCTCAGGGGCTTCTCCTGCACCTAAGCTTTGCTTCTGACTAAAACCAGGCAAATAAAAAAAATTGAGGATGGGAACAATTTCTCCCTAGAGTCTCCTCTGCCAACCTTCTCCCACTTAATTCATCTTTTTTTTTTCAAAACTGCCCAACTGCATTTGATTTGATTTATATTTTGCAAAGTGAAAAAGATCACCATTAAATCCAGAGAGGATATTATGCTTTTGTTGTCATCAGCTCTCTTCTAATTACAGAAGAAACCTGGGTTAAAAACTACAACTGACAAAATAAAACAAGACCCCCCAAATGGTAACCACTTCCCAACAAATGGCGGCCTCCTCCTTGCCCAAGGGATCATTCTTCTGGGCCTCTGGTGGCAGCTGGAGATGCCCAGAGGGAAAGATGGCAGAGTCATCCCATCCTCGGTGTCACGCCAATGTCCTTGTCTAATGAAAGAAGAAGGAGATGGAATTTGGCAGCTTCTGGGAAGGTTTGGCTCCTGCTTCCAAGGGGAATTTGAGCACCCGTCCAGCACGCTGCACAAACAGGGGACACTAACAGCTTGCATAAAGGAATATTTGCTGGATTTGGTCTCGCCAGCCTCTCATTTTTTATGTAGTGATGTCTGGAAGCAGAGATCAATGTTTGACCATGACATCAGGGAAGTGATGTCATGACATGCAAGAAAATTAGATTTAACAAAGAAAGAAACAAAAAAGCAAAAAGAAAGAATGTAACAAAGAGAGAAAGAAAGAAACAAAGAAAGACAGAAAGTAACAAAGAGAGAAAGAAAGAAACAAAGAAAGACAGAAAGTAACAAAGAGAGAAAGAGAGAAAGAAAATTGAATTTAAGTGAGAGAGGGCTGTGTCTAGAAGCAGAGTCTTGCTGGGGGACTGGTGACTGGGGGCCAACTGAGAGCTACTATTGTGCCTAACAGCTGCATTCACAATCCCTTTCTCCTTCCCTCTTGGTACCACCAGGATCCGGTTCCTTTTCCTCCGAGTCCACAGCCTCATTTTGTCTTACTCTCACCAGTACCTTGGATGTATTAGGCATGTATAAAATATCCATGTGGTGACCCTAGCTAGAATACCTTGAAAGTAGGGGCTGGTTTATGGTCTAAGACAGCCAGCAAGATTTAGTGTTTAATGGCAAGTGTGGAGACAAGAAGATCCTTTCAGAATTACGGGACCCTGGTAAATCACTTAAATTCTCTGGTCCTCTGTTTTTTCATCTGTAAAATGGTGCTAATACATATAATTACATCTATCACTCTGCGTGTGTTTGTAAAGCTACAAAAATGCCTTAAAAACTATGAATTTCTACTATTAGCATTGAGATGAGAAAAGCATTCAACTGTCCTGTACTGATTTTATTTAGCAAGTAAGCTAGCTGACTCACCACAGCTTAAATCAGGACAGCAGGAAAATCCCTAGCTTAGCAGGAATCAGCAGTAGAGTTTGAATCCCATCTCAAATTCAGAATTTGAATACCCTATCTCTGTAACTTTAGGCAAATCATTTCAGTTGTCTCAGCCTCAGTCTTCTCATCTGTAAAATGGAAATAATAATAACCCATATCTCACAGCATAGTTGTGATCAGGAGTCAGCAATGGAATTGGAATCCCATCTCAGATATTTTACTTTGGGCAAATCACTTCAATTGTCTCAGCCTCAGTCTTCTCATCTGTAAAATGGAAATAATAACAACACATATCTCACAGTGTAGTTGTGATAATATATAAAAGTCAAGATAATATATACAAAGTATTTTTCAAACCTTAAAGCATAATAATAATACTATAATTATCATTCATCTCTTGTGGTTTTTGTTACTGTCATTTATATCTGAACCACAGCCAACCCTTTCCCTTTTTACCATCAGGAATCATCAGTGGGGAGGGACAGTGGCCACCTACTTGCTCTACTTTGATGGCTTTGGGGAGAAAAGGGAGGAGGATCTAGGAGCAGTATGTATGTGGATAACACCCAAGTTTTATTTAGTGCCATCTGGGAGTCATCCCTTTCGGTCTCACTTAGTCACTCCCCTGCCAGCTGCTGGAAGCTTCAGGGACCTAGCAGGGCCCAGGTGATTGCCCCAATTCATCACACTATAAGCACAGCTCTGATTGTAGCTGATGATTGGTAGCTGGTTTGGAGTGAGAGAGGGCTGGTCTATTAGGAGGGGAATGGGATGATTGAGGGGCTTGAAGGCAGCTGTGGGGGAGAAAAGAGGGCCCTGGGCTAGCTGTCAATCAGCCTTGCCTGACCTAGCATCCCGTAGCTGAGCATCTAATAAACATAGTTGGAAAAACAGCTTCATGAAATGTGCCTTGAAGAAAATGTGTCTCTCTGTCAGGTCCCCAACCAACCCAGGTCAATTGGTTTCACTGGGGCTGCCATTCTAGCAGCAAGACCCAGACTCCGTTCACACTGGGCAGCCTTTTCACAGGAGGGAGACTGTTCCTTCATTTCTCAAACTCACTGAAAAGAAAAAGAGAAACAAATAGACTGATCCTCATGTATATCTCTTCCCCTCAAGGCTCAGGACTCTCTCCTGGACTTCAAAGAAAACTGACTGGAAGGAAAAATCCTACAACAAGAACATTAGACTTGACCAGCATAAGTAATGGTAAGAAACTGGCCCGGGACTATGTGGTTTGAATAATCTTCAACCTGCTTCTTCTTAGTACTTAATAACCATGGTTAAATTTTCCATGCAAAGAACAATTTTTTTTTAAATCTCAAAAAATGTCTCCTTAAACAATGTTTTTAATTAGATTCCTAGTTTTCTTCTTTTCTTTATTAGGCAAGCTCTACACTCAGGCTGACATTAGTATGTTCTTAGAAATAAACAGTTTCCATAAAAGCAAAATTTCTTCATAAGATCATTACGATAATGTTATGTGGGAAATACAATAGCACCTATGGGAATTTGATGCTGTCAGGAGTCTATTTCGGTAAGAACTGAGACATACTCTGCACTGTCTCCATTTGCTGCTACTTCTCGGGAAACAAGGGGATAGATCTAAACCATTCCCATTGATTAAAATCAAAAGCATTTTCTCCAACAAATAAATAAATCATATTTTTTAGAGACTTTTCCTTATTAACATCAGGATTTCCCCTGTGGTGTTTGGATTGGTTGAACCCAACACTAAACCTTTTGCCATTCCCCCAGTGGAAGATCACTGGGGAAGGAATGCTATTCACTCTTAAGAAATGTGTGTGTTTGTAGGAGAGAGAGAGAGAAAGAGAGTTTTGTTAAAATGAGATTCTCTTTGCAAAACAGAAGAGCAAAATCCATGCTAGTCAGAATTCTCCTGCTGTCCTGATTTCCTGAAGAGTAACTCTTCAAAGAAGGCTGTTATTCTGACAAAGGCCCACAGCTGAGACCCCCAAATATATTTATTATGCAGGTCTTCCTGGTGGCCCAGATTTTTTCCCTATCTCCCTTAATGACTCATGTGTAATATAACATTTTAGTGTGAATGTAAGCATTTTAATATGAAAAGGATTGATTTTTGCCACTGACATAGGATTCCAATGATTGGAAACAATGTATTGATTTCTTTTTTAATTAAAGCCATCTTCCCACACATAATGGAAGGTCCTGCCCTTGGTGAAATTTCTATCTATAATACTTGGATGATGTCTATTTACAGCCCCCCAATGGTTAGCCCTCACATGGGAAAGAAAAAGGACCTCCCTAATAAGGGCAGAAATGATTCTTTCATCTTTCATAGTTAAAGGGGCTTTTAGCTTTGATCATAGGTGACTGATAAAAAATCTGGGTGAAAAGGAAAGACCCTGCCTATTTAGTGGAGACAGTAGATTTACCATTTCTCCAGGATTAACAGATTGCACCATATTCATGTTCTCAGAGATACCTTCATCCTCAATCTGCTCTTTGTAATTGCTAAGAAAAAGCTCTATGAACTGCTACCAAAGAGAATGATATAAAGATGAATTTGAAGTAGCATGCAAGGTTAATGTCTTATTCTGTCCAGGTATTTCTGCTATTCTCATGACAACTGTATTCTGAGTAATCTGAGCCCCAATTTCCACAGTGCAAAGCCAAGCTCAATGTTGGCAATTCCAGACCTCAGCAAAATCCCTACTTAAGGGGTTCCTAACATGGAGTCTGTGAACTTTAATATTCTGATAACCATTGTTGTCCCGTCATTTTCAGCCACATCCAACTCTCTGGGACACCATTTGGAGTTTTCCTAACAAAATGTATTTTGCTATTTCCTTTTCCAACTCATTTTACAGATGAAGAAAATGAGGCAAAGATGATTAAATGACTTGCCTAGAATTACATAGCTAGTGTCTGAAACCAGATTTGAACTCAGGAAGATGAATTTTCCTGACTCCATGCTCAATACTCTATTCATACAGGGATCACCAACTACCCCTCTGATAACTGTGGTTCAATATAATTGGTTTCCTTTGGAATCCTATGCATTTGATTTAAAAATATCATTCCAAGGAAGGGGTCTACAGACTTCATGTGACTATCAAAGGTCACAAGTCTGTCCATCACACACGCACACACACATACACACACACACACACACACACACACACATTACAAGGCCTTACCCCATTCCATGGTCTCATTCTTAAAGGTGACCCTGGCTTCTCAAGTTAGGCCAGCAAAGTATAAGCTTATAACAGCAGGATCTACCAAACTGGGCTACCTGCCAAGGGTGAAGCTATCTAAGTGCAAAAAGGTTCATTGACAATGGGCTGGTCACTAAGTGATGAATTATTTGGCCAAAGCAACTCATGAAATAAAGAAATGGACAAAGTGGTACAAGGGCCTATGTAGTTTCCTTTTATTCCAATAATGACAGTGGCAAAATGCAGAAAAGAACCCTATTTTCTGAGAGGGAACTAAAAAAGAAGGTTTTTAGATACTCTATGACCATTTTTAGCTGTTGGTGCTTCCACTGTGAGATGCTTGTTTAATGAACAATGAGCAGAAATTCTAATGGAGGAACTAAATTATATCAATCCTGGCATTCTTTATACAAATGAAATCAGTAAATAAAAGGAAGTTGCAGCAGCAACTTCCTGGGTTGGGTGGTTATCTGATAAAGAAACATTTTCTTCAGATAAAAGGAAGAATGACATATTTCTCCTTTAGAAAGCAAATAAGGGTAGAGTTAGTTTTAACCTGCATCCAAAATTAAGTTTTATGGAATATGGGTCATTGTAATACTTATTATGAGCACTTATAAATAGTAAAAAAAAAATTCATTGAACTACATCAATGCCAGGGTCAAAATGTGATTGATACCAATAACATCATAAGGGGATGATTTGTTCAATAAGGAAATAATAGATAGAAAATTGAAGAGAGAATTGAAACTTCTGAAGAAATGAATTGGTGTTCCAAGGATTACAAATAGAAGTCCACAGAAATCAATGGGAAAGAGATCATCAAATAAGCTCAGAAGAAGAAGAAGAAAAAAAAAAAGAGTGGTGATGGTTGGTGACTCCTTGTTGAAGTGACCTGAGGCATCTATTTGTGGATTCCACAACAGGAATAAAGAGATCTTTCTTGAACATTCTCTTCTGTCACCTTCTCTCTTATGTAAATGTTAAAAATCGCACTAAAGTCCCTAAAAGATGCAATAGCCAAAGTTGTCTTTATTTGACCAAGTGAGGGATAAAATGTGCTCGACAAGTGTGTTTGTCACTGTCATGGAAGATTCTAGCAAACAATCCAAATAAAGGAGGAATGCCTTCTTTGTTAATCATGAGATGGCATTTGGCTGATTGCATCAAACCCCAGAACACTGCAAAGTCTCCTAAATGATATCCACCATCTCTCAAAAGTTCAGTCTAAGATAGGAGGATCTGAATTCAAATTTGACCCCAGACATTTAACACTTCCTGGCTATGTGATCCTGGACAAGTCACTTAACCCCAATTGTCTCAGGGAAAAAAAAAAAAAAGTTCTGTTTAACTCATCCCACAGGAAAAACATCAATTACACAAAGAAGAATTTTTGTTGATGGTATGCTACATAATTGAACAGATGGCCCTTAGAGCCAGACCATCAGATTAGATAATGTGTATATATATATAAACAGATATAATGCATATAGGTATACATTCATATGTATATGTATACCCATGTGTATATACATACATGTATGTATATACAAATCTTTAAATGATTGGGAGGGGGCATTTATTCAGCAAAAATAAGCCTGGATAAGCAGATTTATTGGTGATCATAATTATATTCCATTTTGGATGTATTGAATTTGAGATTTGCAGCAGTCAGATGGAGATATCCAGTGGGCAGCTAATGATACTTGATGAGACAGATTGGGACTGGATGTATAGATTTGGGGGCAATCTATATAGGGATTTTAAGCCCATGGGACCTGCTGAGATTTTCATGAAAATGAGATCTTCATTAAATAGAAGTGGGCCCATGACAGAGCCCTAAAGAATATTCACAATTAGGGAATAATAGATAGGTAGTAGTTCATCAAAGGAAGTTGATTTGATTTAGTTAGGTAAAAGCAGGAAGAAGTGTCACTGAAATGAAGGAAGCAGAAAGATTTGGGAAGGGGTAATGATCAATAAGAACAAAAGTACTTAGCTGAAAGTCTCCCCAAAAAAAAAAAAAAAAAAAAAAAAAAAAGCTATGAGTTACCATAAAGATCAGTAGAAAACTGGGGCAGCTAGGTGGCGCAGTGGATAGAGCACCAGCCCTGAAGTCAGGAGGACCTGAGTTCAAATCTGGTCTCAGACACGTAACAGCTGTGTGACCCTGGGCAAGTCACTTAACCCCAACTGCCTTAGCAAAAAAAAAAAAAAAAAAAAAAAAGA
>JAJPUD010001011.1:106588-137908 GCA_023553655.1 Myrmecobius fasciatus | reverse complement strand
TCTCTCTCTCTCTCTCTCTCTCTCTCTCTCTCTCTCTCTCTCTCTCTGTCTCTCTGTCTCTCTTTCTCTCTCCCCCTCACTCCCTCCCCTATTCCCCTCCCAAGATAGCATGCAATCCAATATAAGTTAAACATGTAAAAATCTTCTAAACATATTTCCACATTCGTCATGCTGCACAAGAAAAAAATCAAATTATAAAGGGAAAAAATTTCACAAGAAAGAAAAAAAAAACAAGAAAGGAAAACCCACTAAAAAAGGGGGGGTGAAAATACTATGCTTTGATCTACAGTCAGTCTTTCTTTAGATGCTGATGGTTCTATAACAAGTCTATTGGAATTGCTGTGAATCAGTTCATTGTTGAAAAGAGCTAAGTCTATCACAGTTGATCATCACATAAATTTTGTTGTTACTGGTGTGATGTTTTCTTGGTTCTGCTCACTTCACTTAGCAACAGTTCATGTAAGTTTTTCCAGGCTTTTCTGAAATCGGCCTACTCATCAAAAAAAATCTACATCCTTTTGGAAACTACTTTCCCCAGAATGTAATATAAGTGATTGGGTGAGAAATTGGAAACTGGAAAGAGAAAGGAGGTGGAAAAAAAAAGAAGAAGAAGGCTGAACAAGTGGATAGTTACAAAGCTGGGGAGCTGTCCTCTATTTTTATTCTATCTTTGCAGATATTGAGAGTTTCCCCAATGTCACGTGTTAGGCTCTGATGATCCTTTGAAAGTTCAGTATTATGGTACAGAGAGCATTAGCTGCAAAATCCTAAAGGCTCAGGAGACCAGAAGTGAAAGTCAAGGATGGCTAGGCAATGATAGCCTTTGTGAACAAATTATAAGCCAGATAGTTTGTTCTTCTGTGGGTTAGTAGTACAAAGGTACAGGCTGGATACACAATCAGTAGTTCAGAGCAGGAGATGGTTGGTGTGTGGCTTAGTTTGAAAAATGACTATAGAGTATTTTCTGCTTAAATATCTTTTCCTGCTTTTTATCTCACATTTTCATTTAAAGCAAACTACATTAGCACAATGCATGTCATGTTGGTTGGTCTGCAGTGATACAGAGAAGAAAAATAGGTGTTCAGAGAAAAGCTATGAATTCCAATTACTTAAAGAAATACTGAAAGGAATCATTTTTTAAAAGTCATTACAGGGGCAGCTAGATAGAAGAACACTGGCCCTGGAGTCAGAAAAACCTGAGTTCAAATCCGGTCTCAGATACTTAACACTTCCTAGCTGTGTGACTCTTAACCCAATTGCCTCTCAAAAAAATAAAAAAAAAGAAAAGAAAAGAAGAAAGTCATTTCATTAGCATCTACCTGAAAAGAACTCATCCTGGTCAAAGCTATACTTTTCCAGGTTCCATCACAGGTAATGCTTTAGGTCTCTACCAGACCTCTACGAAAAACCGACAACTTTGATGGCAGCCTGATAAGTTTGACCTCTGCCTCAAGTAATATGTTTTTGGTCCTGACATCAGCAACCTTCCTCCATTTTTCTCAGAGGCTCCTAGAATAGGAAGTTAGTCTTTTCTTTTCAGCAAATAGAACAAGCCATTGCCATCCAGCGGGTCTGCAAAATGGGTGGTTTGCTGCCAGATCCCTTCTTTCCAAAGCATTATCCGAGTTTAATGAGTTGAAACTCACAAGTATAATTAGCATGAGGCTTAAGATACTACTCTCTAAACTTAATTGAATTTAATTTACAGCTTGAACAATTACATTTACATGTTCAACCAAATGTTTGTCTTTGTTATCCCTGAAAAGCATGGGTCCCAGCTTATCTACTGTGACTCAGTGAGGCTAAAGTTCACTTGTAAAGCACCAGGGGTCTGAGGGATAGCTGGATTTGTAGGGCTTAGAAGGACTCTTTGTGAAATTCCAGCCTTGTTTGGAAGCCCAAAACTCTGAAACTTTGTGGGAAATGTTATCAACTTTCTAAATGCACTGCCTTAAGCCTTGAAGGAATGCAGGCAACAAGGCACTGTTGCCTAGCACAGCAACCTGAAGGATCCTGGGGAGATAAGCACTTAACATAATTAAACCACTGGATGTTCTTGAAGAGGAAAGGTGGGCTTTGTTTTAAAATTAGGAGCAGTCTTTTCCCCACAGCTTCAAGTGGGAGCCATCTTGGTACCTTCCTCTGACCAAGCATTGTAGCCTAAATGTGCTTAAAAGAGATGGTGTAATTTTATATATACAACATCTCTCCCTGGAGTATTTTACAGATATAGATGGAAGTATCATATCTCTCTCTCTTCCCCTCCTCCCCACAGTGAGCTAGAAAGTGAGAGAGGATGCTGCTGAGAACTGGAGAGCTGAGTACTTCCTTCCTGGCCCATTGAACCTGTGAATCTGGAGACCTGTGATCCCTGGGTCTCACAATCACCTCAAACGACCAGACCGGATCATTTATTACAGCAAGGAGCCAGAGGAAGATGATGTCTCCAGACTGAGCCTGTTATAAATGGGCTGTCCAATTTCATATGGGCCTCCTCTCCTGCTTGCAAGCCCTTTTTCTTTGGGGAGTATCTCCACTCCCCTGCCCAGTAAACCACGGCAGCTGTCCCGAACCCATCAGTAAATAGATAGGTATGATCACCCATGTGCGGGGAGCTGGGGGTACAAAGAAATCACCGAGATGCACTAACTCCTTTCTAGTTTGCTTGCTGCTTTCCGTTAGGCTGCAGATTGTGAGCTACTTCAGACTGATTTTTTTGCCTTTCTTTATATCCCAAACACTCAGCATAGTGCCTGCCTGGCACATAGTAGGTGCTTAATGAATGCTTTTTGATTGACTCTGCCTCTTAGAATCCCTCCTCTCCTTCAAGACTCAACCGAGGTATCACCTTATAAATCCAACCCAATCCAATAAATATTGTAGGGGCTTACTATGTGCCAGCACTGTGTTTAAGTACTTTGATATATACATGCCTGAATCTTTTTCTGATTCTACCAGACTTTAGTGTCCTCTGGCCTCTCCTTTGTATCTAATATGAATATATCTAAATATTGTCTATGTGTTTTTGATTCCCTTGATTGATTATAACTCCTGGAGACCAGGGACTGTTTATTTCTGTCATTGTGATCCTAGAACAGTATGGACCTGGTACATGATATGCTCTTACTAAGTGTTTCTTGACTAATTAATGAATGATTCTTATAACTATTCTTTCCCTGTTCATCTTTACTGCCTATAGATATCTATTTTTCTGATTTTCTTGAGATCATGGCCATCAAAGTGACTCATCACTTGAGCACCCTGGTTTTTAATATACATCATCCTTGTTCTTATATGATTTTCTTATTTTTTCCTCTAGTTTCAGAAGAAAAAAAACCCTTCCCCTCTCTAAAACTAAGCAATATTCTAGAGTCCATATTTTTCTACTTTTTTCATGCCTTATTCCCACATTTGTCATCGTCTTCTTTGAGCATAGTCAATTTCTCTTTCCAAGGGCTCTGCTTTTAAGCATGCAAACATCTCCACACCTTAAAACTCTCATTTGACCCTATTACCTTCTAATTGCCTTTTATTTCTATCCTTTTTTGTTGTCAAATTTGTGGAATAAATATATGGTCCACAACTGTTGCCTTTATTTCTTATTTTCAACTATCCAATACAAATACATAATGGCTACTTCCTTTTTGCTGGGCTTGTTTTGTCCCTTTTTGTTTATTTCTCTCCTTCAAGGATGCCATGTTTGTCTTAATCTGATCTCATCAGCAGAAAAATGCTTCAGGACAAAGATGCAATCCATCTTACTTCTAACATCTACTCCCCCAACATGTGTACCAACATGCCTCTAATAAGGTGAGCTACACACCCAAGTATATGGTTTATTAAAATTAGAAAAGATTTTATAAAACATCTAACCCAGGAGTTTTTAAATATTTTATGAGTATGTGTACTCGTGTGTGTGTGTGTTGTGTGTATCATGGACCCCTTTGGTAGTTTGGCAAAACCTATAGTCCCCTTCTCAATAATATTTTTAAATATATAAAATAAAATACATAAGATTTCAAAGTAAAACAATTATGTTAAAATATAATTATCAAAAATGTTTGTGGCAGCCCTTTTGTAGTGTCTAGAAACTGGAAACTGAATGGATACCCATCAATTGGAGAATGGCTGAATAAATTATGGTATATGAATGTTATAGAATATTATTGTTCTGTAAGAAACAACCAGCAGGATGATTTCAGAGAGGTCTGGAGAGACTTGCATGAACTGATGCTGAGTGAAATCAGCAGAACCAAGAGATCATGCTACAGGGCAACAACAAGACTATATGATGAAGGACATGGTTCTCTTCAACAATGAGATGTTTCAAACCAGTTCCAATTCTTTAGTGAAGAAGAAAGCCATATACACCCAGAGAGAGGGATATGAAATGTGGACCACAACATAACATTTTTATGCTCTCTATTGATATTTGCTTGCATTGTGTTTCCCTTCTCAGATTTTTTTTCTTGTAGATCCGATTTTTCTTGCATAGCAAGATAATTGTAAAAATACGTATATACATATTCGATTTGTCAAGTATTTTAACACAATTAACATGTATTAGACCTTGCCTTTTAGGGGACTAGGGGTGGGGACTAGGGGAGAAAAATTTGTAACAGAAAGCTTTGCAAGGCTAAATGCTGAAAAATTACCCATGCAAATGTTTTACAAATATGTTTAATAAAAATAGAGATATCAAAATATATATAATCAGAATATAGTTTGTGCATATGCTGCATAGACACATATATAAATACATATATATACATATATGTATATGTATGTATGTGTGCATTCATGGATACCAGATTAAGATGTACTGGTCTAATATATTCCCTTTCATTTAAAAATGAATAAACAGAAGTTAAGGAACTAGCCCAAGACCATACAACTATTATAGTAAGTAGCAAAGTCTGGAGAGAAACTTTGAACTCTGAGTCTATTTTTCCATTATTTCTGATGATTCTCAAGTAATAAAAAGAAATGGCATTATTTAGTAGTAGCTTTGAAGATTGACAAGCAAGACTTCTGCTTGGTACTTTCTGAAATTCCCATTTTATTTATTCCAATGAGGTCCTGGTTACAAAGACAATGTTGTCTGAGTGTGACAATGTATGAAGCCATTAACAATAACAATCTGTTAAAAACATTTATTAAGCTCCTGTTTTATGCCAGGAGCTATGCTATGTGATGGAAATACAACTACAAAGACTAAAACAATCCTTACCCTTAAGGGAGTATACCTCTTGACACTTCAGCTCAAACTAATCTATTTTTATCTTTAGTCTCTCCTCTGGGCCAAAGAAGTTTAGAATTAGAAGGACCTTTTAAAAGTTATGTCATCTCACTCCAGTGGTCTTACATTTCGTATAGAATTCAGGGTGTCCATGAACTTGGATGGGAATAAAATTAGATCTTTATTTCATTAATATTTTATTTCTTTTGTAACCCTATGAATTTTATTTTAGGAATTTAAAACATAATTATGAGGGGGAGTCCATAGGCTTCACCAGACCATGACTAAAGGCTCCCATGACTTGAAAAAGGTCAATCTCTGATCTAATTCAGTGCAGCAATATCCCCACCCTCACCCCAACATCCCTTAAAGATTTTTGCT
Organism: Myrmecobius fasciatus; assembly: GCA_023553655.1. NCBI lineage: Eukaryota > Metazoa > Chordata > Mammalia > Dasyuromorphia > Myrmecobiidae > Myrmecobius > Myrmecobius fasciatus. The sequence goes on along the minus strand of JAJPUD010001011.1, from coordinate 132,288 downwards.
TGAAAATTTCAAGGAACAGAAATTCACTATGGTGCATTGCTTCAAGATCAGGTTGGGAGAGGAGGAAGTATGATGGAATGGGGATAAAAGCCAACCAATCTCATACTTTTCTAAGAAGCTTCCCTGCAGACAATCCAGCTTTATTCTGCTGCACCAAGGCTTCCTCAGCTGCCCATTAACCCCAGCTATTTCATATGATATAACTGATACCTTCTAGCTGCCTGAAAAGGGAAGGAAAGGAGCTTGCTCTGGCTCTTGTTAGTGAAGGGAAGATCTTCAGATGAGTCACGGGACTGAGGGAACACTTTTCAATTGTAAAAAAAAAAAAAAAAAAAAGGATAAACCATTGCTTCCCTTAAAGGTGTGATTGAAGATGTGATCCTCTATCATACATGCAGCCTGGATTGTAGGAAACAATTTTCTGTTCATCAATGTTGGAGCTGGGGCTCTTCAGAGCTCCTCATTCCAAACTAATTCCTTCCCTCTCAGGGACTGAATGTAGACAGATCTATTAGAACCTTCTAGTTAAAGGGAAGAAGTTGAAGAACCAAGTTGATTCCCTGTAGAAAGAGACTTGATAAGCAGCAAGTATCTTGGCTGAGAGTGGTAGAAATGTCTTGGGATAGTTCTCAGAGAGCTTTTCTATCTGCCCATCTTTTTCCTGCCAGCTGGTGATAAGACAGTTTCCTGGCGCTGATCTGACCTTTCTTTTCTCCTGACTGACAACTAGAGTAGTTACCTCCTGATACTGCTTTTTTCACCTTTGAGTTGACACAACAGCCTGTTGGTCTCTGCTCTTTGGTGCCTTTCTTCTAGTCTTCTTCCCCAAAATATTTCTTTTCCTGTAGGATTACCACAAAAAGCAAAAGTCTGGCTTATGTCTCCTTCTACATTGTTCTTTATTATACATTACTAGATTAAGAACTGCTGAATTTTTTCTGATGCCATCTATTTTCCAGAATTAATTATGCTCCTTTTATTTTGAATATTGCTGTTATTTTTTCATCGCATAGATTTGTATGTTCTTGAGCTAATGATTTCCATAGATAATGAAAGAATAGTTCAACTCATACTAAAATTGTCTATTCATTATTGAACTATGAATTTCTCTGATTGACAATTCCCATTTTACATCCCCCACTCAAAAGCAAAATGTGTTTGTTTTATAGAGTTCAGTTTCCCAGTATCTATGCTCAAGCCCTAAAGATACAAAGAGTTCTGTCTCCTGCAAAATTTGGAGTACAACAAACTTGGTAACAGCTGACAAAATTTGGAGATTTCTTCTTTGAATAAGATCATTAGCAGTGGAGTAGAGTGAACTAGCAGATTGTTCTATAGGACTTCTGTATTTTCTAGATCTTCCCTAGCCCTTGACTGGGTCCTTATAATAATACCTAGAGGCAAGAGTATAGAAAAGCCAAAGTATAGAATGGTTAGGAGGTGAGGGGAAGAAGTTTTTCCATGAATATGGACATATCCAGAACTTTTATCAAAATGCACAGGGAAAAAACTGTAAGGGGGGGTGAGAAGAGGTTGTCAGTGACTCAGGAAGAAGAATCTCTCTAAGATGGTACTACTAAAAACCTGAGGCTCATATACAATACATACAATCTATTCTCCTAAATTGCCACTTCAATGAACTGCCTCTTCAATCTACTTCTTAGACCTCTCCCCCACCTAGGTACCTTTCACATTTATTTTGATGGTGATCTCATCTGCATTAAAATGTTAGGGACATACAGTGGGGTTCTTTCCCTCAAATAAATCTATAATCATCCCTTATCCTCTTACCCCTGACCCCCATTGTAGGAATATAATCATCACATCATTTTTAAAAATCAAAACCCAATTCCTGCTCCAACATTTTACGAAATGACTATGTAAACATGAGGGAGTGAAATTTAAACCCATTATGCCATATACACTTGAGAACAGATCTCTGAATCACAAGCCTCTTTAGCCAATTCACTTCCTCTTGTATCATGACCTTGTGGTTGTCTTTAAAAGTAGACCTCAATGAAAGAGGCTACTTCCCTCCTCTTCCTGTCCCTATTCCCTAGTACCCTAAACCTTACCCACCTCAGTAGTCATTTCACCAGGAAATGATCTATTCCTAATAACCTAAATCCCATGACCCTTACTATGAAATTGTTTCAACACTCAAGTCAGAGGAATATGATATCTGCCTCTTTCTTTCCTATCTTCCTCTTCCTAAAATGATTTTTTTTTGCTTGTTGGTGTGTGTGTTTAGAAACCAAATAATCACAACTCACATTTTTTATACTATTTGAAAATTTACAGGCACAATATTCTATACAAAACCCTGTGAAGAAAGTAGAAAGGGGAGTATTTTTATTTCCTATTATACAGATGGGGAAAGTAAAGATCAGAAATTAAATGATTTGCCCACACTTCTAGTAAAGGAAGAGTCAGAATTTGAATCCAGATCTGCCTGATGGAAGTGCAGGGTTCTTTATGCTAGACCAAACTTCACCTTTTATTTCTGTGAATGGAAATTAAGCCTTTCAATTACAATGTAATAATTAACATGTATATAAAATACTTTCAAATTTACAGTTCTTTCCCCCATTGTGAGGAAGTAGGCAAGGTGCTTAGTTTGGTCATTTTACATATTTGCAAACTGAGCCTTAGAGAAATTAAATGACTCACTCAGAAGGGCATTAAGTCCATGAGAACAGGGGAGAGTGGAGTTAATTGCTTCATCTTTGTATCCCACTACATAAAGTAGTGCTTTAGAAATGGCACATGATTAAGAAGTGCTTGTCAGATTCCATTGCATTGCCCATGGCTACTAGAAGGCAGGCATTGGAATCAGACTTTAGGTCTTCCAACTCCAAGTCATTTCCATGATACTGTACTGATTCTGGATCTTGTCTCTTCTCAAAAGATGAGTTTAATCACAGAAGTATAAATCAAAGATAAGGATGAGGAGGTGAAAATAACAGGAGCTAATTCAATTGATCATATTCTATTTGATGGGTACTGAGACAAAAAGAATGGGACAGTTCCTGCCCTTGACAGGTTTACATTCCATTGAAGGGATATAATAGGTATCCAGATAAGTAAACATAAAATATGTACAATGAGAATACAAAATGATTTTTGGATAGAGAAAGCAGTAATAACTGGCAAGGGAGGAAGAAGAGGAATGGGATAAGAAAATGTTTTTTCCAGAAGACAAAGATAGAAATGAAAAGACAGTTACTATCAGACAATATCATATGCAAAGAAAGAGGTGGAATTTTAATGTCTTGATTAAAGGGAAGCTAGCTTGACCATAAAGGGAAGCTCTTGAATGGGATTAATCTGAAACTATATATATAAATGGGAGCTAGATTTAGAGAAGACCCTAAATTCCAGGATGAAAATTTTAAAAATTACATATTAGAGACAATCTGGAACCACTGAAAATTTTTGAGTAAGGACATGGCATATTCAGGTTGGGACTGCAAAATATTGGCAGCTGACTTACAGGACAGATTAGAGAAGGTGAAAGAGTAGAAGCAAAAAGATGAGCCACTAATATTATTAATATTAGGCCAGGAAAGAACTTTCTATCACAGAGAGTCCTTTTCTGACATCTAAGGCCAGTCCTTAGCAATTATTCTATGATGGGAGTCTTGCTTCTCCTCCTGATCATCTCTAGTTTCCACCTTTAAATGATTGTACTTTGCCCTTCCACTCCTCAAAGCACATCGGGGAAAAAAATAACTACTTTCATTTCACTTTTATACTTGAAGTGATTTTTGACAGCTGTATTTTCTTCCTCTTTTCAGGAGCAAAAGAAGAGGGCAATAATAATGGCCCAAACGGATTATAATAGCCCTCAAACTTCTCCAGTGTACTAGCTCGGTCAGGCTGTCCTTTTTTCCCTTCTTCCAGCAGCACAGAAGTGGCATCTGATGGTGGATGTGCTTTGTTAATATTTTTCCTTCTTTATTCCCCTCCCTAAGAAGCAGGTTGTAATTGTATAAAGATGCCCTAAGCAAAACTTTATTTATTTCTACTGCTTTACATTTGTAGTAGATGCACTGATAGGGATAGCTATATGATTAAAAAGAGAAGAGAGAGAGCAAAGCTAACATTTTTTTTTAAAGCCACTGATGGTTGACATCTCTCTCACTGTGAAAGAATTAAGTTGGCCCTAATGGACTTCACCTGGCTTTTGTTAATTTACCTATTCTTTGTCCTTATTTCTTGTAACTAGCTAAAGACATAGAAAAGGAGCTGGAGAGAGAGATGCGCTGCCTTTTCCTCTTTAAGTATTGTCTGATAGCCCTGGGTTGTTTTTTCTTTTTTTTTTAAATCACAGTTTTAAATGTTCATAAACTTGTGGTGACATGAGCTGAAGCTTAAGATACTATGCTCAGTCATGTACGAATGCATCTGAAATTGAACTTGGAAGCCAATAATAACTGAAGACTCCGGCCTGAATATGTTACACTTTTTTTGAATAAAGTAAATGGGTTTCTAATGTGATATGGATGTGAAAAGATGTAGTTATTGAAGGTATTGGTGCAATATCATGGAACATAATCACAAACACGTCCTCCAGTGGGGCTATATCCTCTCCCCCAGTCACACAAAAGTAGGGAGGTAGGAAAGCAGTCACATTTCTTTTGTTTGGCTAAAATATACACATGCACCAACACAAAGGAATCAGTTCTGCTTTTATGGGTCTTCAGACTGAGACAGAGGTTAGCATTAGTTTACTATTTGGCACTTCCTGTACCTCTCCCCAGGAACTCAGAGCTGGACCCACTATTTCAAGAGGGTCAGGGGGTTGGGAGTAGAGTAGTGATAGATCTTTCCCCTTCTGCCCCTTCTTCCTTAATCACCTGGCACCTGAAAGTACTCTACTAAAAGAGCAAGAAAGGTTGAAAATATAAAGGGAAGGCAAGCCGGGGAACTAGGAATGATTATTCCAACCACCTGGGGATAGGAGTCAAGGGATAGAAAAGGAAATGGACACATCTTGTAACTGCTTCATGGTGGGGGCGGGAGAGGAATGATTTCTTCATTCATTATGGAGAGTGCTTGTACCTACTAGTGGAGGTTTTGGGGCCACATGGTGGGAAAAGGCCAAAGGTAGAAGAGGCCTGCCATCTTTCTCCATGTAGAGGGCTCATTAGCTTCTGCTAGGCTGGAATCCTGGCTGGTGGGTCTTTTGTTCAGGGCCCACGAGTGTAGAAAGGGAATAAAAAACTCAAATAAAAGATGGATCAACATATGGCAGAAGGAGATAAGAGTTTGATCCCTACAACCCAAATAATCAATGCTACTGGAAAGCCTGGTGACCTTTCAGGTAAGTGAGTTACTCCACTATCCACCAAGAACATGCCTCTAAAAGACTGGACAATTTGAAAAGGCCTGGCAGGCTGTTCAAATCAAATGATTATTGGTTGAAATTGGGATTTCCCGCAAGCTGAAACAGTCTTCTCCCTGCTGTCAGGGGCCACTCAGGAAAATGTAGAAAGCCTGACCTCCCTTTGGAAACTTCAAAGAAAAATCAGAGAAATAACTTTCAGTCTGATCCTTAAAACTGAATGCCCCACTGATCAGGATAAGGGAGGGATAAACACATTAGTGACTACAAAAAATGGCTTTGGGAAAGTAAGATTTGATCCACTGAGCCGAATGATCATTGAAAGCTGTAATCGGTAAAATCAAATTCCACAGCAAATGGAAAGATATTTGTTCTCCTAGGTGTTCAGTGGGGGTAGATGTACATGGGTCTGGAGAGAGGAAATGAATTTCCCTTGCAGAGAGACACTTTGGCCCAGTTGACCAAAAAGACAGTGTCCCAGAAATAAAATGCAGACATTGCTCTGTTGACATGCACCTCACGGATGTTTTGTTTGTTTTGAAAGGGGCATTGTTCTTAGGTTGGCTCTGTTTAACCAGGGTGAGCAAACTGAGCTTATCCATTGAGTCTGGACTGTAGCTTTTGGCTTCCTGCTAGGGAGAAGAGGCAAGATTTGGCCTGCTGCTAACAGCTGTTTTGTATGTGTTCTAGTTATCAGGACAAACACAGGTAAACAACATGAATAAATAGAATGCAAATTGAAGATATATTTAGCATTATCAGATTTCCCACCCTAGCTAACTTTGGACCATATTGAATGATGGTAAATCCCTTTGCTGAAAGTCAGGGAAATTGCATGGACTCAAAGTGGGAAAAAAAATTGTGTTGTCTTGATTTTATCGATTCTTGCTTGACTACTTGGTGTAAGATGCCTTTTTTTTGAAAAGCAGTCATAAGATATAAGAAATGACAACAGTATTTGGGGGCTTTTTGAGGAAGTCACTTTATTTCTGTTAGGACATCCAATAAGCTCATTAGATTCTCTGGTTTTCAACTGGGAATAAAGTCTATCATTGGCTTCCAGATGTTGGCATCTGTGACACAAAGAAAGAAGCAGCCACAGGAGGATGACCCATAGAGCGGGTTGACCTCTTTCTATGCACTCATGAAGCTGACATTCAGCTCCTGTGCTCAGTGAAGCAGTAAGACCAACCAGCTTTTCAAGAGAAAGCTTTCACAGAATCATTGAATCATAGTTTGAGAGTTAGGAGGGATCTTAGAGGCCACTTCCCACCCAGTGAGAAATCCTTTCAATAGCATCCCTGACAGATGGCCATGAACCCTTTGTTTAAATAGCACTAATGTTAGGGAGCTCACTACCTCTAGCCTATTCCATTGTTAAACGGCTCGGTTAATCACAAACCTTTTTTTTGTTTAACTTAAAAATGGCTCTGTGTACCTTTCACTCTTTCCCAGAGGGAAAGTAGAGTTTGAAAGGTTTTGCTCTAAGAGAAGCCTTACCCCCTTCCAAGTCCAATCCACTCCTATCCATCATGTAACCCTTGTACTGAGTAAAAAAATTTAGCAACATTAAAAAAAGGCTTCAAAGTTAGCTGGAGTGGAATCTAATAATACTAAATAAAGCCTCAATTGTATAGAAAAAGGGGGGGAAATGCCTTTAAGTCATTTTCAAATTGGAAGATTGCTTTACTATTTCTGGGACCCAAGAGCAGCAAATGTATTTATCTGATGATTGCTATAAATTTAGAAATGGGAATCCAATCTCTCCTTACTAGAGAAGGCCCCAATCCTCATGCCTCAATTGAATTTGAGATGTTTCACCAAGTATTGCCTATCTCTGCCTGATGTCCTATTGTGAAGCCAAACTCATGACTCAAATAGAAATCATTACACTTCTCTCTCTTCCAGTGAACCACCATTTTTCTAGTAATTCAGGTCTATCCAATGCCATCTTTGATTCTTCTCTCTCTCTCTTCCCCATTCATGTCAAATCAATTGCCAAGTCTTAGAGATCCCATTTCTGTGATTTTTTTTACCTCCATCCTTTTCTTCCAATTTACAGGATCACCATGTGTTTTTAAATGCCCATTCCCTTTATTTGAGAGACTTTTGAAATAATCCTTTCACTGACCTCCCTGTTTCCAGCCTCTCCTTTTTCCAGTCCATCTTCCACATGATTACCAAAATAATATTCCTAAAATACCTTTCTCCCCATCACTTCATGCTCAAAAACTTCAATTTGTCCCTATTGTCTATTGGATGAAATAGAAACTCTTCTGTTTGATATTTAAGGACCCTTCCCAATACAGCTCAAGCCTATTTTCCCAGAATCTGAATTTCATTCATACTGGATTATTTACTTTTCCTAGTACTCTGACATTCCAGCACTCCAAGTCTGGGGTATTTTCCTTTCTCTCCTTTGTCTTTGGAGACATCTTCTAGAAGAGGACTTTCCAAGTCTCTTTTATTATTAGCTCTCTTCTCCCTTCTGAAATCACTTTAGTTTAATATTGTAAGAACTCTGTATTTACTGCATCCCCTTGAGAGAATGGGTGCTCCTTAAGAATAGAAGGTTTAATTGTTCTATGGTGCCTGGCACATAGTAGGTGGTTATTAAATACTAACTGATTAATTGATAACCCTAGCCCCTAGCACAGTGACTTGTATACTGTAGGTGCTCAATAAATACTTGTTTAATGGAAATGTTATATTGCCTCCTCCATTCAAACAGAATTTTCTTGGAGAGAGAGGATTCCCTCTTATTATTATTTTTTTTTGTATTCCTATTGCTTAGCACAGATGCCTGGCAAATAATAATAAAAGCTAACATTTCTATAGCATTTACTACATGCCAGATACTGTACTAGACACTTTCCAAATGATTTGTTCATTTGATCCTCATACTATTTCTTGGAACTAGGTGCTATCATTATCTTAGTTTTACAGCTAGTGAAATAGAAGCAAACATAGGTTAAATGATTTGACACAAGGTTAGTGTATCTGAGGCTAGGATTTGAAATCTGGCCTTTCTGACTCCAGGTAAGGTGTTCTGCCTACTGTGCCACTCACCTGCCCCAATATAATTCTAATATAATATAATTTATATTATGTATTATATAATAAGTATGTAATATATTGTATATAATATAAATATGTAAAAATATAAATAAATAGATAAATTATATAAATACATAATATAATAAATGCCAGTTGATTAAAGAATTTTTTCAGCTAAAATCAGAAGTTGGAGTTCAAATTATACCTCTAATATCTTTAATCCCTATGTGACCTGGGGATAATCACTCAAGCTCCTTGGGACTCAGTTTCCTCATTTGTAAAAAAAAAAATAGACTAGTTAGCCTATAAGGTCTCCTTCAGCTCAAAAACAATGTCCCATGATGCTTTTACAGGAATTTCAGAGCTGAAAGGGACCTTAGCAACCCTCAGGTCCAGTCCACTGTCACAAATTCAACAAGCATCTGCAAAGCTTCTGCTTGAAGACCTCTAAGGAGGGGTAACCCACCATCTCCTCTCCATTAAGTACAATCTACAGCTCAAATTATTTGGACTTTTCTTGTCAAAGCAAATTTTACCAATTGGTTCTGCTTCTGCCTTCTGGGGCAAAGCAGAACAAGTCTAATCCTTTCTAATCCCCCAAGACAAGTAGGTGGTTATGGTGGGGAGAGTAGTTTTATATATAGGAAAGGACCTTACATATGTAAACCCACGTGTAAACAACCCTAGGAAGTAGGTACTTTTATTATCTCTATTTTATACATTAGGAAACTGAGGGAAGTTAAGATCAGAGCATAATAAGTAACTAAGGCAGTATTTGAATTAAGGTTTTCCAGGATTCTGAAGGGAACATTATATCCACTGTCACTAAGCTGCCTTTTTGAGTCTCCAGCCTGTCATCAAATGGTAGTAGTTACTTTTCCCTTTTTATGGATAATATACAAATCTGATGAAGGTGCTGTCTGTGCCATCATCTAACTTAATTTAAAAATATTAAACAGAGAGACGAGCACAACCATGTAACCCATTTTTTGATACAGCTAATTTTATCATCTAATTCATTCGTCTAGATCCCTTCCATAGTAGTATAGGATAGATACATTAGTATCTTGTATAAGTATAATAGTATAAGATGCATTAGTGTCTTAAAAGATACAGTAGTATAAGATACAAACATGTTGCTAAAATCTAGACAAACTATCCTTATAGTCTTTCAAATATTACTGGCATTGGCTCAGTGATTGCATCTGCATTTTTTTTTCTAGTACTGAAGGCCATAGATCACATGGGGTAGCTGATTTGAATTCATCAGGGACAACTAGGTGCTCCCTTACAATCCTTTTACATATCTTAGCTAACAAATGCATGTTAACTACTTCTGTACTGTCATTTCCAGTACAAGGGTCATTCTCCCTGAAGAAGAAAGCACAAAGTCATTCTCCTTGGCAGAGTAAACAGAAGGAAAATCAGAATTAAAGTCTGTTTTCTCTCTGTTATCAGTTACCATCATCCCATCCACTCTAAGCAAAGTTCTATCCTATTTTTTAATCTTCCTTTTATTCTTACAGCTTAAAAAAATCTCCTTTTATTGTCCATTAGTTACCTTCTCAGCCTTAGCACATTTTTATAGGACTATACTATGCTTTTATAATCATGCTTTGTTACTTGACCTGGCTTCCAAGTTTTATATATTTCTTTTTCAATTCTAAATTGGTTGGTGCGTTCCCCATAACTCTCTCCTAAGATAAATTCTATTTTTCTTTGAATTTGGAATCATTTCCCTCTGCATCATTAAAATTTAATTCTTAGATATCTCATGTCCCTCCTGATCTGACTCCCCCCTGTTTTTCTGACAATGATGCTACTATTTTTATGGTCTTCTCAAACCTTACAGTTATCCTTGATTCATGCTCCTTCTCTATCCACATCTAATTATTTTCCAAGACCTGTTGACTCTACCTCTGCAATCTCTCTAGAATTCATTGACTCCTTTCCATTTTCACTGCTACCATCTTAGTTCAGGCTCTCATCATCTCTCAACTGTACTACTGAAATGGTCTTTCCCCCTAGACTTCCTGCCTCCAATCTCCTCCTACTGGAAGAGTAATTTTGCTAATGTACGACCCTGATACTATCGCTCTACTACTCAAAAACCTTTTAACACTAGAAGGACCAGGACCATCGACTGATGCTCATGCTTGTGTGCTCTCTAGCTCTCATACACATTATAAATATATATGTATATTCATATATATACATAATTTACTATAATTGCTCCTACCTGTGCAAGTGCACTTTAAATACAAATAATTATGAGCAGGAATAATTTTACTTTGAAATAAACATTTCATTCCCTTGCCTCTCTTTTCTTTGCTTTATGGATTGAAGAAAACAGAAAAGAAAAGCCCTGCAGGTTAGTCTTTCAAGGTATTCTAGCATCCCATGGCCTACCAAATAAAATTTAAAGTACTTAGCCTAAAATTAAAGCCTATTTTAAGAATCCAATTTCAATTTACCTTTCCACTTTTGTCTAACACTCACACTCTATAATCTGGATAATACACCCTCAATTTACTCCAAGCTTCAAGCCCACATTCCCACAATCTTGGATACAGCATGTCCTCTTATTAATTTCTACTTGTTGAATTTCTCCCCATTCTTCAAGATTCAGTGCAGGCACTTCCTGCATGAAGCATTTTCCAATTCCTCTGGGTGGAAATAAATTCTCCTTCCTCAGAGCTCCCATAGGACTATGCATCTCTCTTTGTTCTTAATATCTTCTGTTTTATATTATAATGATGTGTGTGCTTGTCATCTCCCCATACAAAATATAAACTCTTTGAGGGCAGAAACAATATCCTATTTCTTGGAGTATTTTCAGTACCCAGCTATCATTACCTAGTGATGAACTGGACTCAAAAATATGTCAGGGAAAAGATACCAATATAAACAGTGGTGGTTTCTGGCATATATTCCTGAGTTCTCCAAATTCAGTCTACAAAAACTTGAAATAGTTTCAATGACTGGAGGCTAATCTTAAAGTCAGAGGGACTTAATGCAAATGACCCTTCCAGGATTGTAACAGTATGCCCATGTATCTCAGACTGCTGGACACAAGAACAGCAACTGGGATTTATGGTTTTGAAAAATAAATGTAGAGCAGTCAAATTTGAGTAAGGAAAAAAACAAAAGGAGATAAAAATGGACCTGGAAGCAAGAGTCTTTCTGGCAGTCCCACTAGAGTTTACCCTTTCTCTACCAGTGCTTGGTTTTGGTTCTATGTCCTGATGTTTTTCATGAGCATTTCCCCCTATACCATTGAATTTCTAGAATATGGGCTTTGATGGGAGGGCAAACTGCAGATCTTGAGGCTCTTTCAAGGATGACCCTGAAGCTTTGGTGGTGCAGAGCCAAGATACATTTCCAGGCATTAAGATTATATACCCTTTCTGGTCCCTGTAAGAGGGCTAACGAGCAGCTCTGGTAATTGATGATACGGAGACTCACATTCCCAATTCTTGGGGAACTGTGGTACAGGGAATTATTATTTGGGCTCATGGATGGCAAAAGGGCATACAGACTATTTTATTCTTTTCTTTTTACCTTCTATTTCTGTTGTAACTATACTATGTGCTTTCACTATTACGGTGTGAAGTCTTATGAATAATTCCCAGTCAGCTAGGGAAAGAAATTGAGAGAAAATAGTAGCTTGTAAGCATCCATTTGTGTTGATGCTCACAAAACTTGAACTAAATTTTAAGATCCTGGAAATAATTTGGAAACACTTCAGTGATAATGGTAACACTGATTTCCCCTTCCCCCTCAATGTTCTCCACCATTTTCTCCTTTCTGAATGGGAGAAGCCTAGCTGTTTCATCCCTGACAGACTGCTATGCTAGGGTCCTGTGACCTACCTGAGAGAAGGGCTCATGAGATTTTCTAAGAAGATAGGTATTTGCTATCCTAGTTCTCCAAATCCTTTACTATTCTCTACACAATTGCCTCAGGAAGATTACAACACAGCAGCCTGTTGCAACAAAACATTCTCCAGGGATATGAAGAACACACAGTTGCACAGGGAAAGCGACTCATTAAATTCCATTCTAGGGCAACAGTACTTTGCTAAAAGCAGGTCTCGCTTGGTTCCTTTGCTCCCCTTCTTCCTTAGAGCTCTGCCATGACATTATAATGGGCCAACATAAATACCAACCTAGTGAGTTAAGCTGTCCTTACTTTAAAGGCTGTCTACAAGCAGCCTCAGTGTAGGAGAGAGGCCAGTACCCTCTAGGGATATTGTAAATACCTGCTGTTAAATCAAGTGTCCAGCCTCCTAAATTATAAGAGCAAAATCTGATAGAGGGGAAACCTTCCTACATCTGCAGTAGACTCTAAAAGTGCTAGTGAATCAGGAAGGAGATCCAGGGTCCCCACAACTTCATCCTTCTCCAATAATTTTCTTTTTCAACTTTCTCCAACCCCTTCTAACCCCTCCTCAGCTCTGTCATTCACATGTATTCCCAAGCCATGTCACTTCTGCCTCTTAGCACTGATCCTTCCCACTGGGAATCAATGACTAGCATTTCCTGGCTGCCTGTTTTCTTATTTCATCCAAATCCCTTTCCCCTCCATTACTCTCCCACTCTCCTAAGGAAATTGCCAGGATGAAAACTTCAAGAAAAGGCATGTACCCCAGAGGGTGACAGAGAGAGCAGCCAAACACTTGTGAATCATTGACACTATCCAGAACCTTCACTATAATTGTGTTCTGATTGACCGGCTTGACCCCATTCCACCAATTAGAAAGTGAAGAGGGTTCCATGGACAGGCAGGAGATACAGTCCCCATCTGGACCTACATTATAGTGGGCTTTCACCTGATTTAAATCAGTTATCATGTATTAAGGACATAATTAGGTCATATATTGGTTGAGGCCATGTCACCAGGATATGCAGACAGAAATTATTTTCTCTATCTTTGCTAAAAGGAATCAAAGAAAGTTTTGATGAAGATTTGCAAATATTTCAGGGCCCTACAGTTGCAAAGAAACAGAGCAAATGCCCATTGGCCTCTTGTTCAAGATGGGTGTTACAGTTTACTATAATGAACCAAAGCAATTTCCAAAGCAGTATTTATTTTTTAAAATTATGCACACAACAAATGACCGAGGCGAACTAAATTCTGAGAGCTCAGTGCTAATGTGTAGGTAGGCTGGTAATTTTGAGCACTCAGTTGGGAAATGCAGAAATTATGGCTTTTTCCAAAGTATTGACTCATCCATCCTGTACATTCTAAAGGTACAATTTAACAGACCAATTAGTAATCTCAAATTCTCATTCTCAGTTCTGCAGATGACTTTATGGATGAGGACCGTTTCCCCCCCTCTGGTTTAATGCTGGAGGTGTTCTCTAGAATGTCATTATGAGATGGCTTTGCAGTGAAACCAAGTCGGATTTAGGACTGGGTAAAATAGAAAATATTAGAAAAGGGCTACTCAGCTGGATATCTCTCAGGTACACCACTGTGAACCTAACACATTCTACCTGTGTGTCTGTAAGATTTGCATTCATCCATTAAATTGCTGAGTTAATATATCTATGAAGAGAGTGAACTCAGCATTGGACTGGTACGGCAGTAGGGAGAAAACCACTGCTTCCTGTTGCCTTTCTGATATACACAATTCCCAAAGGACACCATATACAGTGCCCTGCTCCAATAGGTAGATATTTATGTGATCATTTGTGAGTATCCCTCCTAATGGATTCTTTTCTGCTTTGAATAATAAAAACTCAAACTTGTATAAAGCTTTGCAAAATACTTGACATTGATTTTATTATTTGAATTTCCCAATCACCCTATGAGGTAGGTAATATAGGCACTGTTATTATTCCCAGTTTACAATCAGAGGGGTTAAAGCCTGGTAAGTTTCAGAGGCAAAATTTGATCCCAGTTTTTCCCTAACTCCCAGTCTATTACAACAAGCTCTCTATCTGATTACTACTAATATAATTCAACAAAATTGATTAAGTGCTTAACATGTATCAGTTGGTATAGTGGATAGAGAACTGGATCTGAAATCAGAAAGATCTGAGTTCAAATTTGGCCTTAGACACTTAATAATAATGCCACATAATAAAGGGTCAAACCATTACCTTGATGAAGTCACTTAACCTTTGTGAGGTTTGCCTCAGTTCCTCAGCTATAAAATGGGGGGGGGGGCAACTGGAGAAGGGAATGGCAAACTGTTCCATATCTTCTCTAAGAAACTCCATGGACAAAATTCAGAATTAGACACAACTAAAGACTGAAAATGACAACAAATGTGTCAATGTGGCAATACAAAGACCAAAACTAAAGTAGTATTAGGATAAAATATGATAATAAAAATAAAGTGCTTTGTGAATCTTAAAGTAGGATGATGGTGGTCAAAAAGCTTATATTCTATAAAAGGAAAAATTCTGTTGGCCATCATTTCTGCATTTCCCAATTTGTGAATTTGTAAGTTCCATGAATAGAGCAATAAACCATATGAGGGTAAGGACATTGACTAAAAGCTTTACATTTTGCCAGTCCCTAACATTGCTCTGTATATATTAGAAAAATAATAAATATTTGTTGAATGAATGGATGCTATCAACTTTGATTCCTTTTTATATCTTTAAGCAAGCAAGAGTACTTCTTCCTCCTAGAAAGGTATTTATTTGGTAGATTTTTAATCAATGGAAAGAGAACAATCTTAGGACAGTGAGAATTTTTCCCAAAATCACCTTAGTTTTAATGCATGTCAAAAGCTTCTTTCTAGCAGACACTTCCCTATTATCCTGAGAGTCTCAGAACAAAAGCTGGGATAATGATTCAGCCATCAGCAGCATCATTTATTTGTTACCCTAGATGCAAAGATAATGGATGAATCTTTAACTTCTGGGAGAGGCCTTTGGAAATGATAGTCCTTGAATGGCAAAGCTGCACTCAATGAAAAAAGTGTCCTCTGAGTATAGAGGACTGGCCAAATGGACTCCATCAACTTGTAATGCACTTCCTTGTTCATAGTTACATCTGAAGGGCAGCAAACTGATTAAAATGAAAAAAGCCTTTCTAACAGATGCACCAAGTCTAGCTTGGGGTGTGTTGGTATATGGATGTGTTTATGAATGCAACACAGTCAGAAGGGGACCTCAGTCAGCACATTTTAAACTAGAGAGGTTTCCAGGATCAGGAGCAATCTCAGAGAATGTTGTCTGTTCCAGTCCTCTCATTTTAGATATATCTTTAGCAGCTATATCTCTATCAAAAATCTCTGAGACTTAGAGAAATAAATATATTAAGCATATAGATACTATTTAAAATCCTATTGTTAGATTCTATTGTTAAAAGGGACCTTTGGCATAAACTTCCAAATAGCTATGGAGGAAAATGAGTCAGAGAAATGACTTTCCTAAAAGGTCAGATGAGCAATACCCAACAGAACATATATTTAAAAGTAGGCCCACTCACTGTATATCAAGTGTTCTAGACCACCTTATCTAATCCCAAGGTCACTTAGGGATCTCTTGAGATCTAAATACAAAACTGATCTACAAAAAAATCAATGAGTCTAATTCCACAAACCACATAGAAATCCATCCCATTGCTTTATAGCCTCACCTAATTTGGGCTGGGATATCCAAGAAGATAGAATGAAGGGCAAGGATGTCAATCTTCATGAGTGGTCAATGTCCAAGGCAGAGTTACATCATCCCAGTGCTAAATATAGTATCTGTATTAATACCAGAACTTTCTTTCCTCTTCAGGATTACATTTATTCTTTTCTATTTGCTTTTCAAATCTACTTTTGTATAAATTATTTATAGGAATTATTTGCTTTTTGTATATATTATTTGCCATGTCTAGTCATGGCATTATGTTTCAATCCTTCCTGACTACATATGATAGAATTACTATAATTCAGTTGTTTTAGTAGTGTCTGATACTATATGACCTATTTGAGGTTTTCTTGGTAGACATGCTTAACTGGTTTGCCATTTCCTTCTACAATTCATTTTGTAAATGAAAAGCCAAGGCAAATAGGGTTAAGTGACTTGCCTGGGGTTACATAGCTATTACACAGCTATGTCTAAAGCCAAATTTTAACTCAGGAAGATGAGACTTTCTGATTCCAGTGTTGTATCTACTGTGTCACCCAGCCCAATGCTCACCTCTAAAACTGAAAAGCAATTCAAAGGTCACAGCTTCTAATCTCCCCATTTTACAGAGGATAAAGTTGAGATCCCAAGAGGCTGTATAGTGAACAATATTACACGAATAGTGTATAAGAGTTGGGATTCAAACCTAAGTTCTGACTCTACTATACAAAACTAAGCTTGTTTCTATAGACAATTTTAGTGAAGCAGATTTTTTTTTCTTAATAGTTGAAGGTTACAGCCTCTCTTTACTAAGATTCAACAACTCTTAAATGGGACAAAAATGAAAAATAATTCTTGCCCTCAAAAAGTGTATGGGAAAACAACAAATGCAGAGATAAATCAACGCAAGATGACTTAGGGAGAGAACACTGGCCATTGGCAAGATGAGTTGGAGAGGAAGTGGCACCTGAACCGAGCCTTAAATAAAGCTAGCAATTTTGAGAGAGGATGTTTAGGGAAACATGCATTTAATTCATGGAGACAGCCTATGACTAGGAATGGAAGCTTAAGATAAAATTCTAGAAGGATGCTTCAATGCAACATTTAATGTCTACTTTGAAGGCAAACCTTCTACTCCTTCCTCAATCTCTCTGCAACTCCAAACCACTTATCAAGAAACTAAAGCAGTGACTGTCTTCTTTGATCATATTTTGGGTGGGTAGGAATACTTTTCTAGTTCCTCTCTTGCCATTTTAGTGGCAATCTCCTATTTTTAGCAAATAAATAAATAAAGTGTTTGACTCACTTATAAGAAATCACAAACTAAACCAATTATATTTTTATTGTTCTTTTAAATTAATTGTATTATTATTTTTCTAACGCAAATATATTTAGTAATTTAATTGGGATGGCATTGAATAAATAAATTACTGAGGTAAAATTTTTGTTTTTGTTTTATTGGCTTTGCCTCCCCTTTAACAATTAATGTTCTCTAATTATTTAAATGACTTTTTTTAAAGAGTGTTTTGTGAGTATATTCATGTAGTTCTTGGGTCTGTTTAGGGAAGTAAAAATATGTCCAGATATTTTATTCTTAAGCCAATTATATCAAAATTCCAACCCGCTTTATCAAACTAGCAGAGCATTTTTTAAAGATATCAAAACATCTTTGAAAAGCAAGTTCAGAAATCCAAGATTACAAGTGTCCATCTTAGAGAATTGTTTGGGTTATGGAGTAAATTAAGTGACTTGCCCAAGGTCACATAGCCAGCATAAGTTAGAGATGAGATTGGATTCAGGTCTTCTTGTCTCTTAGACTAGTTTTTTATTCACAGACCACCTTTCATTCCTAGCTCTACAAAAATCAGCTAGCTAACACTATCATGCTAGAATATATAGAATATCATTATTTTTGTGATATGGTGTCTTCCAGTGTCAGGAGCAGATCTTCTCAGGCTCCCTAGTGAATAACGCACATTTTTTTTCTGTTACAGTTCCTGGCCACCACCTTTTTTTTTTTAAATTCACATATCCTACCCTGCTTTTAAAGACTTCCTCTTCCCATAATCAGTCATATATCCCCCCTGAGAATAGCCTTGATTGTCCACAGCACTCACCACCAGCTGTGGCAGCACTGCATGCATGATACTCTATCCCACAGTTTGTCAATGGCTATAAATGAAAGGTTGCTCAACATAGAAATTGTTAGCAATGAATCAATGAACATTGAGGAGGGTACCTCTTTTCTCCCCACTAGTAGATCTTCTACATAATTCTCAGTTTCCTTTGCTCTCACCATGAAGGTTTTATATTCCACATTAACTTCTGGTTAGCAGTGGGTAATTTAGATGAATAAATGGAAGAACAGGTAGATAAATAGGTGAATAGATGGATAGATGAATGGATGAAGCTTTTATTAAATGTTTATTAAATGCAAGGCACTGTGACTAGATAATAATTAATTTCTCAGTTCCACTCTCTCTTTACTTATTCTCTCTTTGGAGATTCAGATTTTCAATCAATTTCCAATATTGTGGTTGAATTGTTTTAGTTGTATTCACTTTTTTGTTATCCTATTTCAAGTTTTTTTGGCAAGATATTGGAATAGCTTGCCATTTCCAATTCATTTAACAGATGAAGAAACTGAGGCAAATAGGATGAAATAACTTGCTCAGGGTGACACAGCTAGCGTCTGAGGCCAGATTAGAACTCAAAAAGATGAGTCTTCTTGATCCAGGCTTAGTACTCTATACTCTATATCACTAGCTGTCCTACTCCATCTCACTCACATATGACAGCAACTGCACCATCTTTATGATTTTCCTTCTTGTATTCTTTGTGTTTTTTCCCAAAATTTTCAAAGCATAATGTAGAATCCCTTCAGTATCCTCATCACTACAGTATGTGGTTTCTCTCTCATAGTGATGAGCATTTTGATCTACTACTGATCCCCAATATCTAAGCAGCCACAGTGCCTATTTAGCCAAACACAGAAACATGCGATATCACTTTAGCTTAATTATACAAGAATCAGATTTCCACGGTTTGTACAGAAAGAAGCTTAAATCACACACAAAAACACTGTAACCTATCAACTCAAGGATACTCAGGTTTAAGCAATTTGTGCTTCAGACCTACAATGGATTCCCAGTGAGCTCCTGTTACCATTCTATTTCACTAGGTCAAAAAACATAGCAAGACTAAACTCTCTCAGTGATGTGTATTTCGGCAATATGTGGGTTTACTGGCGATTCAGCAAATTAGTCAAATCACTCTACATTGGCTCAAGTCCCTATTTATAATTCAACTTTCCCGCCTCCCTAAAATGCTTCCTCCTTCCACAGACAGCTAAGTATAGAGAACAGAGGAAAACTTGGCCAATCTCGAAAGAGCTGCTGAGAAAACAGCTTTAGGTTCATTTCTTTCCACACTGATAACTCCTTGGACCACAAAGACCTCAGAGTTGCTGCCATATCCTTTTAGTTTGCATCTACTGTAAAGTAATAGGTATTTGATTGCTTTGATTTTTAAAATTGCACTCTTTGGAGAGACCTCTTCACTTAGGGTGAGGATGCTCTGATATCTTATTAATTTAGGATTAGCTCTTTTTTTTTGGCCAACTTTAGTTTGGAGGACAGGAAATAGCAAGGAAAAATATCTGGATAATAGGGTCTTTATACATCATTGTGGTCCAACAGCAGTACTTGGACTGGTTTTGGAGAACTGAGCTCAATCCCACCTCTAATGTACTAGTTGTGCCACATTTCCTCCCTGGATTTCAGTTTCTTCTTCTGTGAGATGAAAGGATTAGACTAGATGGTTTCTAAACTGCCTTCTTGCTGTACAATACCATGTTGTTAAAGACACAGAGGGGAAAATAGGGAGAGAAAGGAGAGGTTTGAGGCTGTAATACATGGAGTCCAGCTTTTCCTTTCCAGGGATCTCTCCCAAATACATGCACCTTACCCTCCCTGATCATTTACCTTGGAAGCAGGGAAAGTTAGGATAGGTAATAGTTTTCTAATATTTGTTGAATGAATGAAATTCGAGCACTCAATTGAAATCCAGAATTGTTGTCTAGCAATTGTTAAACAAATCACCATCATTGGTTTAGACTCTCTAAATATGTTATTCTTAGTGAGAATTTGGGTAAGCCTGTTTCATTTGGAGACAGTGAGATAGTTTAAAAAAAAAAAAAAAAGGATAGAGTCAAAAGGCCTGGATCTGAGTCCCTGCTTTAAATCTTAATAGCCTTTTGACCCTCTAAGCCTTTGTTTCCTCATCTGTTAAATGGAAATAACATGATTTGCATTAACTTTCTCACTAGAGAAGTAGGCTTTAGGGGCAGTGGGAAAAGGCAGCTGAGAAATGATGGTGAAGTGCTTTATGGAAAGAAACAATTACTTTATAGACCTTAAAGCATTATTATGTACATATAAGCTACTATTACTGAGCCTCTGAAAGATCAGAGCAGAGCAATTAGTGGTAGATAAAATAACAACATCAAAAAGAGACAGATGAACCAGAGAAATAACCCTGAAGATAAATATAGGAAGTTAAAAGCAAAGGTAGAAAGCTTACCAGTTAGTTCTTCAGAGGCTAACAAAGGAAAGAAACAAGGCTTGGTATATTGGGGGGAAAAAAGAGGTAAATGGAACAGGAGACATGAATGCCCTTGCATTCATTGGAGAAGCTCCTGCCCTGTGAAATCTCCTGCCAACAACTAAGATTGCTTTATTTCTTCTGGCAGCTTAAGATGGGTAAGAGCGGAAAGACTGTAGTCATAATTCTCGTATTCCCACACTCAATTTCAAGGTGACCTTAGCCATTTTATTGAGAATCCTCTTTGCTTATTGAGTAAGGCAGGGCTACTGTCCAGAAATGCATATGATCTCTTCTTCTCTTCGCATGAAAATGGCTTCTGTTAATGTGACTAAGAGGTAAGGAGAAAAGGGGGAAAGCTATCTGCTAGTGTTATGGTTCATTTATCTTATTTGACCTGAAGTCTCTAAGTTTAAGTGGCTTAAAATACCAATGTTTCACCCAGGGTGGTCATCAACTAATGAATTTGAAAAGAGAAGTGTGCATATCAATATTTCACAGGGCACTAGTAGCCATGACTATGAAGGTCAGCTTGGTCAGTGATCCCAGGGTCCTGAGAGTTATTTACGCACCATAGTCAACTTAAAGGCTGGTTCTGGAATAGTCATTTTGGAACCCTTGCCTTTGAGAGATTGCTTCCTTAACAAAAGGAAAGGGGTAACTCCAAAGGTTTCTGCTTTTATTCCTTTGTCTCACCACCCCCAGCAGCTCCTCTGCCAATTTCTCAACAAGGATCTCCCTTGGTTTCTACCTTCATATGGTTAAATGGTATTTTCAAGATAATTTATTTCTATAGCCAGTCATTTTCCTGATTTTTGTTTGAAGTTCACCAAATAAAAGTAGGATGCTGAATCTGTCGGCAGAGGAATGAACTTGAAATATAGATTACCAGATCTTTCTCACTACTGGTCTCAGATTATAGTCATCTCCATAAAAAATGTTACTAAGTTATATTTTCTATGCTGAGACTTTTTTAATATGGGAGCAGCACTATCTGGATGGCTTTGGAGAAGACTAACCAACACATAAACCAAAACCCATTTGTTTTGTTTTGTTTTAGTTTTGGTTTTGTTTTTCAGAAATTAGTAGGTTTGACACAGTCTTTTTCTTTGCATCATCACAAGGCCAGCTCTAAAATTCCATTGCTGAGTATTTCTGATAAAGACCAAATATATAGAGAATTGGGTTAAATTTAAAGGAATAAACAAAATTTCCCTTTTGATAAATGGTCAAAGCATATTAACAGGCAGTATTCAAATGGAGAAATAAAGCTATTTATAGTCAATGAGAAAATGCTCTAAATTATTGTTTATTAAAATGCAAATTAAGACATCTCTGAGATACCACCTTTCAGATTGACTAAGATGACAGAAAAAGATAATGGTGAATGTTGGAGGGAATGTAGGAAAACTGGGACACTGATACATTGTTGGAATTGTGAACAGATCCAACCGCTCTGGAGAGCAATTTGGAACTATGCCCAAAGGGTTATCAAACTGTGCATACCCTTTGATCAAGCAGTGTACTGGGCTTGTATTCCAAAGAGTTGGGAAAGAAACCCACATTGCAAAAATGTTTATGGCAGCCTTTTTTGTAGTGGCAAAAAAACCCTGGAAACTGAGTGGATGCCCATCAGTTGAAGAATGGCTGAATAAATTATGGTACATGAATGTTATGGAATATTATTGATCTGTAAGAAATGACCAGCAGGATGATTTTAGAAAGGTCTGTGGCATGAACTGATGCTAAGCAAAATGAGCAGAACCAGGATATCATTGTACATGGCAACAACAAAATTATATGATAATCAATTCTGATGGACATGACTCTCTTCAACAAGGACATGATTCAGACCACTTTCTTTTCTGTTTTTTTTCAAGAAAAAAAATTATTTTTTGTTGGTTAATTAAAGCTTTATATTTACACAACATATGAATGATTTTTCTACATTGACCTTTGAAAAAAAAATTTTTGTTTCAAATTTTTCCCCTCCTTCCCCCCACCTCTACCCCTAGATGACAGGTAGTCTAATACATGTTAAATATGTTAAATTATATGACAAATGCAATATGTTTATACATATCTATACAGTTATCATAATGCAGAAGAAAAATCAAATCTAGCAAGAGGGGGAAAAAACAACTTAAGAAGGAAAACAAAATGTAAGCAAATATTCACAGAAAGCGTTAAAATGTTGTGGTCCACACTTGGCTCCCAAAGGCCTCTCTTTGGATGTATGTGACTATCTTCATCACTGAACAATAGGAACTGGTCTGAATCACCTCATTGTTGAAAAGAGCCATGTCCATCAGAATTGATCATCATATTGTTGTTGCCGTGTATAATGATCTCCTGGTTCTGCTCATTTCGCTCAGCATCAGTTCATGCAAGTCTCTCCAGGCCTCTCTGAAATCATCTTGTTGGTCGTTTCTTACAAAACAATAATATTCCATAACATTCATATACCATAATTTATTCAGCCACTCTCCAATTGATGGGCATCCATTCAGTTTCCAGTTTCTAGCCACTACAAAAAGGGCTGCCACAAACATTCTTGCACATGTGGGGCCCTTTCCTTCCTTTAAGTTCTCTTTGGGATATAGGCCCATTAGAAACACTGCTGGGTCAAAGGGTATGCACAGTTTAATAACTCTTTGAGCATAGCTCCAAATTGCTCTCCAGAATGGTTGGATCCATTCACAGCTCCACCAACAATGTATCAGTGTCCCAGTTTTCCCACATCCCCTCCAACATTCGTCATTATCTTTTCCTGTCATCTTAGCCAATCTGATAGGTGTGTAGTGGTATCTCAGAGTTGGACTCTGACCAGTTTCAATGATCTTGTGAGGAAGAGAGTCATCTACACCCAGAGAGGGGACTGTAGGAACTGTGTGGTTCACAACCTAACATTTTTACTCTTTTTGTTATTGTTTGCTTGTGTTTTATTTTCTTTCCCATTTTTCCTGTTTGATTTTATTTTTCTTGTGCAGCAAAATAATTGTATAAATATATATGCATATATTGGATTTAACATATATTTTTACTGTGTTTAACATCTATTGAATTATTTGCCATCTAGGGGAAGGTATGGGGAAAGGAAGAGGAAAATTGGAACACAAGATTTTGCAAGGGTTAATGTTGAAAAATTATCCACACGTGTTTTGAAAATAAAAAGCTTTAATAAAAAATAGTTGCTACTGCAAAGAAAAGGGCATTTTCCCCCACTTCTCAAAATGGAAAATATTCTTAAATTATGGGAGAAAAAAATACCCAAATGAATGGGGTTTTAGAAAATTTGTATTATTTGCCAAATAAAAAGAAATGGACCTCTGAACACAAAAAATGCAAATTAAAACACCTTTGAGTTACCATTTCACACTTGTCAAATTAGTTAATATGACAGAAAAGGAAAATGATAGATACTGAAGAAGATGTGGAAAGATTGGGACACTAATGTATTGTTGATGCAATTGTGATCCAAACATTCTGGAAAGCAATTTGGAACTACACCCAATCAAACTGTGCATAGTCTTTGACCCAGCAATACTATTTCTACTAGATCTGTCAATAAAAATGGAAAAGGACTCACATGTTCAAAAATATTTATAGCAGCTCTTTTTGTTATAGAAAAGAATTGGGAAATAAGGAAATGCCTATCAATTGAGGAATGACTGAACAAGTTGTAGTATATAAATGTAATGAAATACTATTTTAATATAAGAAATGATGAGCAAGAGATTTTAGAAAAACCTGGAAAGATTTAGATGAACAGATTGCATAGTAAAGAGAACATAACCAGGAGAATATTGTATACACAGTAGCAACAATATTGTTCAATGAGGAACTGTGAATGACTTAGCTGTTCTCAGCAATGGATTGACTCAAGACAATTTTAAAATCCTCATGATGGAAAATGCCATCCACACCCAGAAAAAAGGAATGAAATCTGAATGCAGATTAAAGCATATTATTTTCATTTTGGGGGTGTTTTTTTCCTTTTGTTCTGATTCTCCTTTCACAACATGACTAATATGGAAATATGTTTTCATGATTTTACATGTATAACATATCAGATTATTTGCTGTCTTGGGGAGGGAAGAAGGAAGAAAGAGGAGAAAAATTTGGAACATCTTATAAAAATTAATGTTGAAAACTATATATGCAATTGGGAAAAATTAAATACTATTTACTCCCCCCCCCAAAAAAAATTAACTTCCATTGCTGGTCAATCTCCTGGGTATAATTCCTTGAGGGATAACAATAGTGCTAAATAGTACAGAAGCACACATGTGTATACACTCACACATATACACAATTCTCTTTTCCACAGAATTTTCACATGATACTGTGAGACCAGATGGAAGAAGACAATGGAAGCTAAGTGGTTATGCAGTTGTGTCTGTCTGTATTCTAATGTCTAATTTGAATGTCCTCTTCAGCACATGATAAGATAGCTTCATTATATTTTTGCTTCATTATTTTATAACAAAGGACCACAGAGATGAGTTCTTATGGAAGGAAAACTGCTCCTTTGAACTAATGAGCTAGAGTCTAAGAAAGCTACTTCCTCTCATATCTCCTCACACCTGCTCATAAGAGGTCCCACAAAACCACAGGAGATGAAAAGAGTAAAATATTAGACTTGGGGTGGGGGGAGACACCTGAGGATGCTGAGGGCTGAGGGGGAACTCTGCCCAGCTGCTCTCTCAGAGGAGATGAGGTCTTCAGAGTCGGGAATGCTATCAGAGAGACTGTGTACATCCTTGGGAGCATTTATTTATTAAAATAGTAAGAGAGAGAGAGTGTCACTGGGCTTCTTGTGGAAAGCAGAAAGGTCACACTGTGGTGGTTCCCCCTGAGGAAATCTGAGCAATATAAAAATTGGCTGTTTTCTGATTTGTCTGCATAGGAGGTTTCAGCTATCTTTCCTCTCAGGAAGTCTTGAGTATCAAAAGTGCTGAGCACAAACAAAAGTCAGATCCCAGCTTCTTTACTTCCTTCAGATTTTCTGGCACTGGCAGTGTCTCCCCCCCCCTCCCCCTTCACTCTCTCTCTCTGCCTCTCTCTGCCTCTCTCTGCTTCTCTCTGTCTCTCTGCTTCTCTCTGTCTCTCTGCTT
>JAJPUD010001011.1:31472-106578 GCA_023553655.1 Myrmecobius fasciatus | reverse complement strand
TCTGTCTCTCTGCTTCTCTCTGTCTCTCTGCTTCTCTCTGTCTCTCTCTCTCTGTCTCTCTGCTTCTCTCTGTCTGTCTCTCTCTGTCTCTGTCTCTCTCTGTCTCTGTCTCTCTCTCTCTCTGTCTCTCTCTCTCTCTCTGTCTCTCTCTGTCTCTCTCTCTCTCTCTGTCTCTCTCTCTGTCTCTGTCTCTCTCTGTCTCTCTGTCTCTCTCTGTCTCTCTCTCTCTCTCTCTCTCTCTCTCTCGTGTGTGTGTCTATTCCTCCTCCTTCCTTCCTTCCTTCTCTCCCTCTCTCCATTTCCCATGAGAATTTTGGGGAAGTATTTCTGCTATGTTCAAACCAAGGAGCTCTATTCATTTCTGGGTTTTTAAAATTGTTTTAAGAAGGATTTTTGTGTCTCCTAACAATGGCATCTCCATCATTAAAGAAAAATGGACAAAGTAGATCTTATTCACACCAACACCCATACAGTCCAGACCTAAACAAGAAAATGGAAGAAAAAGACATCATGCCCAAGAAGCCCACAAAGTCCAAATCTAATTAGAAATCTTTCAGCCAGCTATACTCTCCACACTCTTCCAGACTTGCTGCAACTTCTTCCTTCCCAAAGGCCAAAGTTCTGGGAAGCTGGTGCTGCTATAGCCTCAGATGTGCTGAGTGATAAGGTTCAGGCCAAAGCTGTTCCTGGAAGTAATGACTTATCTTTATACACTGCTTTCTATTCTGAAACACCTCAAAATCACTCAATTCACTTTTTATAGATCTTGCCCAGGGAACTACTTCTCAGCCCCTGAAACAGAACCATTTCTTTCTACAACTGTGAATTTTGAGGTTCCTGTGATGTTGTGCCATCAGCTTAAGTTTTATAGAAACCCTTGGATTTGCTTGTGAACATTTTTGATAATATTTTTATGAACCTTCAGCAACACTACCTAGCACTTCAGAACAGGATTTGTAGAAAATGGGAAATACCATAATCTCCCGTGAGCTTTAAGGAATAATAGTAGCTAGGCTACATATGGTTCTGTGTAGAGGTGAGCATCTGGATCACTTGATCTGAGTGGAATCTTAGACAATATTAAAAATTTTTTCATGGTTCAAAAAACCAGTAAATAAGGTAGGTTCCACAGCTTGGGAAATAACTGTTTATATAGTCTTTTTCATCCATCATTACATTTGATTATTAAACTCTGTGAGATATGTATTATTAGCTTTATTTGATAGTGTATCGTTAGCTTTTAAAATTGGCTTCATTTTCATGAATAGGGGAACTGAGGTTCCATTTTTATAGATAAAGAAGCAAAAGAGTGCATATGATTTGCTCTTAATCATGTACATAGTGAGTGTATATGATTCAACTTTTTCTGAATTCAGATAGTCCTCAGTTATGTCCCAATTTAATGAGAATGAGAAGCTGATAGTCAAGCCAAATCCCTCCTTCCATCAAAGGACTCGTCTCCTTCCTCCTACATCATATTGCCCAGCAACAGACTCATAAGAAAAACTACTTCATTCGAGGTGTAATAATTTATAAGGGTCATGCTGTTCACAGGCAGTTCTCTAAGACTAAATAGAAGATGCTGACCTACATTGAGAATTTCTTCATCAGGGAGTTGAATAGCAATACAAGGACATCATAGGTCCAATGCTTCTTCACAGATGATAGCAATGGCTTCCATATATATCATATTTACAAAGCACTTTATGTTCATCACCTCATCAGATCTTTACAACCACTCTGTGAGGTGAGGAATCAAAGTTATTATTATTTTTTTTTTGGCTGAGGCTGAGGGGTTAAGTGACTTGCCTAAGGTCACAGAGCTAGAAAGTGTTAAGTGTCTGAGACCATATTTGAAGTCAGGTCCTCCTGACTTCAGGGCTGGTGCTCTATCCACTGTGTCATCTAACTGCCCCCCCCCAAGTTATTGTTAACTATATTTTGTAGATGTGGAAAGTAAGTCTTACAAAAGGAAAATGAGTAAGTAAAATTCACATAGCTAATAAAGACCTGGGATTCAAACCCAGATTTTTTTCAACCCAAGTACAACTTCCCTTACATCCAATCTTCTTTCAGGCTTGTGTCCTGACAAAGGGAAGAAGGAACTGACTATGTTAAGAATCATCTTGGAGCCATACTACCACCATTTTTTTGACCCCATTTATCTTTTCTGGGAGTAGAGGGATAGAGTTATAATACTTGGAGACTCAAAGCCTGGCCCAATTTCCAGTATCTTACCTTCAAAATTATTTGTTGCAATAATAACACAGCATGTTATCAGACTTCATGTCTGGAAAAACAGACAAAGTTATAGAGGTAGATTTTTGTTTCAGTATAAGCAAAAATTTCCTAATGTTTTCCAGAGTCAAATGGGCTTCTTTGGGAAGTTCTTATAACTGCCTAGAGGCAGAAATTTGATCAGTTGACTTGAATGAGATCTTAGATTATATTGGGAGATGCACATTGTCTTTTCATTGTGCAAAAAACCAGAAAAGTAAGATAAGTTCCCACTGATGGGGAAATGACTAAACATGATGTGACACATAAGTATAATGGAATATTATTGTCCTGCAAGAATTGATGAATGTGATGAATAAAGAGGTATAAAAAATATGAACTGATACAAGATGAAGCAAAACCAGGAAAACATCATACACAATAGCTACAACAATATAAATGGAAGGAACACTCACAAAACAATTGAAACTGAATAAATTACAATGACCAATCTTGGACTCCTTGGCCCTTAAGAAATATACATGCATACACATGCATATATATATGTATGTATATATCTACATACCCATACATGTGCATATACATGCACATGCATATGTGTACATGCATATACTACAGTGTGTACATGTGTATAGTATGTGGATGTGCAATTATATGTATGTATATACATATGTGTACATGTATACATGGATATATATGTAATAAACCCTTCTGTTTTGGTGTAAAGGTGGGGAACTATGGGTATAGGATCCTGCATATAATGCCAGAATTTTTTTGATGTGTTTGATTTGCTAAGTTGGGGTTTTTCCTCTTTTAAAAAAACTTTTGACTGGTTATCTAAGAAAGGAAAGGAGAAGGATACATATAGGTAATAAAAAGACCGAAAGATACCAATCAAAATTTATTTGAAAGAAAAAATACAAAATCTAGAAAGATGAAATGCCTCTACATGATATGTTGGTTCGACTATACCCAGAGAATTGTCTTCAGCTTTGTGCACTTTATTTTCAGATGGATATTAACAAGCCAGAGCATATCCCAAGAAAGGATGATCAAAGTGACAAGAAGATTTAAAACTATGCTATATGAGAATTCTTTGAATGAATAGGAGTATCTTTAGACTGGAAAAGACTTAAAAGGTATATAATATTAATAGAAGAAATTTGAACCTTGTTTTTCTTGGCCATAGAAGGAAGAACTAGGAGAAACAAAGTTATAGAGAGGTAGATTTTTGTCTCAATATAAGCAAAACTTTCCTGATGCTTTCCAGAGTCAAATGTTCTTATAACTAGACACTTTTGTGAGAAAGCTGAATGACCACTCACTGTAGATGTCCAAGAAGGGATTCTTGTTTGGATAATGGTAAAAATAGATGACCTCCAAGGTCCCTTCTATTTCTGAGCAGTTGTGATTCTTCTCAGTACTCATATATTCCTATTTGCCTAGACTAATCATGCCAGAATACAATTCCATCAATCCATCTAGCCATCTATTTCTCATTGTTTTGGAGAGGAAGAGATGGAAAGAAAAAAAGTTCACATTAAATACGTTGTATTTGTGTCAAAATCAATTATAACTATGCTTTATTACTTGAAATATGCCTAGAATGTAAAAACTCTTAAATTCTAACACATAATTAGATGTCTTGTAGAACCAGCCATTCAAGTTCATGATTTTAACATACTTGATATAATCTTTCATGTTCATCTTCCATATCCAATCATTGAGTTTTTTATATTGTACTTCCACAATGAATATTTTATCTGTCTTGTCTTTTTTTCCTCAAAAAAACCCAGCCACTGCCCTATCTCAGGTTCACATTCTTTCATTTAGATTATTCTAAGAGGCTCCTAACTTTTCTCCAGGCTTCTGATCTCTCCCCATCTCCAATTCATCCTTGATACAGAAGCCAAAATAATCTTCCTTTGGCACAAGCTGGTCAATTTGACTCTTTTGCTCAAAAATCTTAGTATTTCCCTGTTGTCTCTAGGGTAGCTCATCAGGCTGGCATTTAAGGCCCTTCACAATCTGTCCCACCTACATTTCCAGCTTTATTTCATCAAAGTTCCCTTCATGTACTTTATGTTCTGGCCAAACTAAACTACTAGCTGTTCCCTAAACTCAATATGTCAGAGCCTACATTCACACATGCCATTCCTTATGCCTGGAATATCCTCCTTCCTTTCTGCCTGGATCTGAGGACTCTTGTCTTCCTTCAAGGTC
The DNA here is from genome assembly GCA_023553655.1 of Myrmecobius fasciatus. NCBI lineage: Eukaryota > Metazoa > Chordata > Mammalia > Dasyuromorphia > Myrmecobiidae > Myrmecobius > Myrmecobius fasciatus. The sequence continues at coordinate 102,117 of JAJPUD010001011.1, read as the reverse complement.
CAGCTTAGATGCTATCTCTCCATGAACCCTTTCCTTACACTCAGGGCTTTCTCCCTCCTCAAATTATCTAACATTTACTTTTGTGTTTATATTATGTCCCTCCCCTCCTACAGAATATGAATAGCCTTTTAGCAAGTTTTATCAATGTTTGACAAATACCTAAAATAATCTCAGCTGCATGGATTCTATAGTGATCTGGGTATGTGCCAAGCCCCCTTTACATTTGTGAAAATTAAATGGAATGGGGCATTGTTTATTAGTCTTCTAAGAACACAACTTTTGAGGAGCCCAGACAATTGTGAAGAAGACATTCCTAACCTCCACTGGGTACCAGACAATTCTGGAGAGGAAAGGGGTAAAATTCAGCAGACGTGGCCCTCAGATAATGGGACTAGAGCAAAACCTGCAACATATGGGGTCCCATCTAAATGAGCCATTCTCCTCTCTCGTTGAGAAAGTCCTTCATTTCTCTCATGAGTGGATTAGACATGTAACAAATCCTGTTATACTAAAGAATATTTGCTTCAAAGGAGCAAATTTTAACAGAAGCAAATCTACAAGCATTTCCCAAGAAAAACTTGAGGGCATAAACTTCTCCCCAGAATCATCTCTTTTTGGGAAAGAAAGAAATGAAGGATTAGGTTCATAATATTAGTCTCACCTACTTCAAACCTAAGGGGCTGTCATCATGGGACACTAGCTTCTCAAGCTTTCCTTGTTGGGTTAACTACAACATCCTGAATCCAGTGATTTGAATTCCCAAGTTGAAGAACTATAAAGGACAAATGAAAACACCAAAACCCAGGTCTATTTCTTGGGGCACATGGACAAAGAAAATGCATGCTGGCATCTGCTGTCAGAAAATGAGTCCTCCCACAACATAGCATTTTCACTCTTTCTGTTGATGTTTACTTGCATTGTGTTTTCTTTCTCAGTTTTTTTTTTCCTTCTTGATCCGATTTTTCTTGTGCAGCAAGATAACTGTATAAATATGTATACATATATTGGATTTATCATATATTTTAACATATTTAACTTGTATTGGATTACATGCCATCTAGGGGAGGGAGTGGGGGGAAGGAGGGGAAAATTTGTAACAGAAAGCTTTGCAAGGGTCAATGCTGAAAAATTACTCATGCATATGTTTTGTAAATAAAAAGCTTTAAAAAATGAGTTTTCCATCCTTATATATGAATACTAAAAAGAGACTGATAAAACTTCAGTCAGGTAGTTTTTAAAGACATGGAGTGTTATAGCTACACTGTCAATGAAAAAGGCTGATCTCAGCCAAATGGTAGGGCAATACAAAATGTCCAAACACGTCAAATATTGCTTCCAAGTATCCCAAACAGGTCCCAATATCTCTTAAATGGGTGACACCATTTTAAGTGATCTTGGCATGTGCCAAATCCCATTATGCTAATTTTTAGTCATCACATCCACAGCATCTAGCACAGCCCCCTGCACATACCACAAAGTACAACAAAATGTTGAAGTCCTCTGATCAGTCCTTTAGGCAAAGTATTGATTTTTTCCCTCCATCTCACTGTCTCCAAAAGCTGCAGTGATATATAGGAAACCATAGGTGTGTTGAGTTTTGTTTTTTTAATTTGTATTATTTTATGACTTCCTACTCTTTTTAAATTTTGCTACATTAGGAAGTAGGATTTGTGTGGATAACTCTAGAAGAAGAAAAAAATAAAAGCCCTTAACCTAACAGATTTTCTTCTGAAAGTCTATCATCCTACAATGATCTTGCCTAACTCTGTTCCTCACATGTTGTGACATTCTTTGTAACTTGTTTAGAAGAAGCTACGTTTTTTGTTTGTTTGGTTTAGCCCTTCCTCAAAGAACCTTCAACTATCTCTTTTTAAAAATTTTTCATTTTAGGTTCCAAATTCTTACCCTCCCTCTCCTCCCCTACCCAACTGAAGAAGCAAGAATTATAATACCCATCATATATATGAAGTTATTCAAGCCATCAATTATATTTCTTTTTAAAAGTATTATTGCTTAGCAGAATGATCATCACTGCTGTCCCTGGAAGACTTCTTGTTTTGATCTAACAACTGATCTGATGAAAAAGCCTATGAATTTTAATCCCAATAAGTCAAAAGTTTGAAAAGGCCTAAACAGAGCTCCAATTGAGGTAGCACAATGCTCTTAAGTTTCTTTACCTTATGCTCTTGTACTTGGGAACTAGGACAGGCCACCTCTCCTATTTTACTTGTTTTTCTCCATCCCCATCCTTTCCTCTCATTCTACTCTTCCACTTACTCAAAGCAGTAAACAGACATTAGGACATAATCAGAACTGGAAGCCTGAAACTTAGTACAAGTAACTCCATTATCCATACTAGACACACTGAGTCTCTATTAATCTAAAATAGAGGATAATTTATTTTTAATCATTTTTAGTTGGCTTTAAAATGCATACCATGATGCTTTTTTTTGGCAGCAAATGTACCTTCTTAATTATATTCTATTAAAATTAGGCTATTAAAATTAGCTTGGATTCTCTGAACCTGCACCAGCTGGGTAGTAGGGAAAGTTGGACCAGGATGAACCATTTTCAGTGGCTAATCCATCCAAACATCAAGAGCTCCCTGTGTTTCACTGTGAACTCTTGATGGAGATAGCTGATTCCAACATTTGGCTCAGTGTTTAGCAAACATTTTTCTTTTGGGGGAGTTAGGAATAGTCTCTATGCCAGAAAGTAGAGAAATTGGAGGATTATAGGGTTGCAAGATAAAATGAAGGACAGGTTACTTCCAAGATTCTCTTAGATGATCTAGCTGCTTCAATCTGTTGTCAGTTGACTATATGGACCTTTGTTAGCAAGGTGATGTCTTTGCTTTTTAGTATGCTGTCTAAATGTGTCATAACTTTCCTTTCAATGAACAAGCATTTTTAATTTCATGCTGTAGTTGCTATCAAAGAGATCTTTGAGCTCAAGAATAAAAAATCTGATACTACTATTTCTTCTTCCTCTATTTGCCAGAAAGTGATGGGGCCAGTTGCCAAGATCTTAGGGGATTTTATTTAATCTTAGGGTTTTGTTGTTGTTTTTTTATGTTAAGCTTCAAGCCATCTTTTAACACTCTCCTCTTTCACCCTCATCAAGAGGCGTCTTAATTCTTCTTCATTTTCTGCCATCAAAGTGGTATGGTCTGAAGATTGTTGATATTTCTCCCAGCAACTTTAATTCTGTATTTTGATTTATCCAGCCTGGCATTTCTCATGATGTATTCTGCATATTAATTAAATAAATAAGGTGACAATGTACAACCTTGTCATACTCCTTTTCCAATCTTGAACCAATCAACTGTTCAACGTTTAGTTCTAACTATTGTTTCTTGAAACATACAAGTTCTTCAGAAGAACAATAAAATAATCTAGTACTCTAATCTTTTTAAGGACTTGTCACATTTTGTTATGATCCACATAGTCAAAGGCTTTAATGTAGTCAATGAAGCAAAACAAGGCTCACTTGATTTCATTCTCCAAGAATTCTCTAAGTCAGTTACCACATCATCATGGTTATCAGTGATGTTGAAATATTTCTTTTCTAGTTCTTTTTTTATTCTTACCACCTCTCTTCAGCTTCTGTTAAGTCTCTACCATTTTTGTCTTTTATCACACCTATTTTGGGCATGATATTTTTAATTTTCTTAAAGATGTTTCTAATCTTTCTCATCCTCTTGTTTTCTATTATTTCTTTGCTCATTTAAGAAAACCTATTTTTTGCCCATGTAAGAAAACCTTCTTTTCTTACTGTTCTCTGGAATTCTGAATCAAATGAGGAATATCTTTCTCTTCTTTTCTTTTCATTTTGCTTCTTTCCTCAGCTATTGGTAAAGCTTCATCAGACAGCCATTTTATATTCTTGCTCTTCATTTTCTTTGGAATATTATTTGTTGCAGTTTCCTGTATAACATTATGAACCTCTCTGCCCATAGTTCTTCAAGCATTGTATCTATCAATCTAATCCTTTCAATCTATTCATTATCTCCACTTCATATTCATGAGAGATATGATTTAGGTCATACTTATGTGATGTGATTTTTTTCCTACTTTCTTCAGTGTGTCTGAATTTTGCTCATGATGAGTCACAGTAAGCTCCAGGTCTTGTTTTAACTGACTTTACAGAGCTTCTCCACCATTGGCTGCAATGTATACAATCAATCTGATTTCTATGTTGACCACCTATTGATGTCCATGTGTACTTACAGTTTTGGTTGTTGAAATGACCAGCAAGTTATCTTGACAAAATCTATTAGTCTCTGCCCTGCTTCATTTCATATTCCAAGACCAAATTTGTCTGTTACTGCAGATATCTTTTGATTTCCTACTTTAGTATTCCAATTCCCTATGATGAATGTCACATTATTTGGAGGTATTATTTCTAGATGTTGCAAGTCTTAATATATTAGGTCAAGTTTGGCTTCTTCAGTGTCAGTGCTTGGAACATAGATTTGTATTGTAATGTTGAACAGTTTGCTTAGATTTTAACAGATATAATTCTGTCATTTTTGAGATTATACTCTAGTATGGCTTTTCTTGACTGAGGATGACTCAATTTCCTTCTAAGTGATTTTGTCCACAGTAGTATATGTAGTGATCATCTGAATTAAATTCATCTATTCTCATCCACTGACAGCCAAAATGCTGATGTTCAATCTATCTCCTATATGAGCACATTTACCTTACCTTGCTTCATATATCTTGCACCCCAAATTCCTATGCAATATTGATCTTTACAGCATGAAATCTGTATTGCCAGACACATCTGCAGCTGAACTTTTTTGGCTTTGACCCAACTGTACAGGAGCTATTTGTATTTGCTCTCTCCTCTTCCCTAGTAGCATGCTGGATACTTCCCAATATGAGGGGCTCATCTTCTGATGTTCTCTCTTTTATCATGGGATCTTCTTCATTAAAAAATACTGGAGTGTTTTGACATTTCTTTCTTCAGTGAAATATCTTTTGTCAGAACTTTCCACTATGATTTGTCCTCCAGTAACCCTGCAAAGCAAAGCTCATAGTTTCTTTGAGCTGCACCAGCTCCTCCAGAACAACAAGGCAATGATCCAGTTATTTCAGTTATTTAGCCAATCTAACAGTTAGAAATGCAAGATTGGAGGTAAGGAGAGAGGATTAGTGCTGTATTAATGAATTTGAGAACCAGCATAGAGATAACAATTGAAGCTGATAAGAACAAGTGAAAATATTCTACAGAGAGAAGAGATTGAGGTAGAACCCTGTGGGACATGACTGGGATTTGATGAAAATCCAGGAAAGGAGACTGAATAGTCAGATAGGTACAGAATAAGAATAATAGATAATTAAATAGATAATAGATAGTCAGAGAATAATAACAATAATAGAACCAGGAAAGAACAGTAGCACAAAGACCTAGAGAGAAAAAAAATCAAGGAAAAGAGGACAACCAGCAATGTAAGAGTCTGCAGAGAGGTCAAGAAGGATGAGGACTGAGAAGGAGCTATTAGATTTGGCAATTAAGAGCTCAATGTTATACATATAAACTTATCTAAGCTTAATCATAACCTTGGGGAAGGGGGAACAACAAAGAAGAATAAAGTAAAAAGTGCACAACAGAGAACAAAAGAAATCCTACAAGGAAGCAAAGAAAAGATGAATGGCTCTGAACATAATGTCTAATAGTTATTCTATAGGTTTTCTTGAATTAAAATTTCATTGCTTTATATTTTGAATCCTCTCTTTTATTCTGTTGTACATGGCAATGTTTTTTTCTTCCTTTTCCTATTTATTATTTAAACCTAAAATTTTAATGAAAAAAGAGCTCATTATTAATCTTGGAAAGAGTCCAATAATTGTTTATTAAGCTCTTACTATGTGCCATACTTCATGTTAAAAGCCTACATTCAAGCAATTATATACAAGAAGTCTTCTTATAAGGCAAATTGGTATTATTGGAAATAATCAATAGAAGAAGGCACTATTAGAAAGGGGAAAAGAGTGAGCTAATTTCAAAGGGAAGGCAAGCACTGAGGAGATTATAAAGAGTCTCTTAGAGATGATGGGATATCTTACAGAAGATGGGATGTTAGAGACAAATTTGGAAGGACAGGAGCTGGAAGGAATGAATCCATCAAGTTCAAGATCCCCCATTTTATAGATGAGGAAATGAGGTAAAGTGACTGCCCAAGATCACACAAATAGTAATGGGAAGGATTTGAACTCAAGTCCTCTGTTTCCAAAGTCAGTACTTTATTTTTTTTTAAATTTAAACTTCTTTATTTAATATTTTCCCCAGTTACATTTAAAACAAATTTTTACAATTGTTTTTTAAAGCTTTTGAGTTCCAGATTCTCTCCCTAATCCACACTCCCAATCTCCATTAAGAAACTACATGTGAAGTTATACAAAACATTTCCATAAAGACATGCTATAAAAGAAAACATAGATTTCCCACCCCAATTAAAAAATAAAGTTAAAAAGACAGAGAGAGAGAGAACACATCAATCTGTAATCAGACACAATCAATTCCTTTTCTGGATATGGATAGGATTTTCCATCACAAGTTCTTCAGAGTAGTCATGGATCATTATACTGCTGAGAATAGTAAAATCATTTACAGCTGGTCACCCCAGAACATTGCTGTTGACTTTGTATACAGTACCTACTTTCTAGGTTCTTTTTTGTGAGAGCATCTTGCTCATCATTTCTCATAGAAAAATAATATTCCATCATAATCACAATATTCAGTCATTCCTCAATTGATGGGGATCCCCTCAATTTCCAATTCTTTGCCCTGAGAAGAGAGTTACTACAAATATTTTTGTACATATAGGTCCTTTTCCTTTTTGTGAAATCTCTTTTGGTATTCATGCCTAGTAGTAGTATTGCTAGGCCAAAAGATATACGTGAATTTATAGCCCTTTGGACATAGATCATATCTTTTGATCATTTATCAATTGAGGCATGGCATTTATTTTTTATAAATTTGACTCAGTTCTTTCTGTGTTTGAAAAATAAGGCTTTATCACAGAAACTTGCTTTAATTTTTTTTCAATTACTATTGATAACTGTATTTACCCCATTTATTCTATTGTTCCTCTTCTTTCAACCTGTCTGTCCTCAAAAGTATTTTGCCATTGACCACTCCTTCACCCAATATGCCCTTTCTTTTATCACCCTTCCCTCTTTCCATTTCCCTCCTATTTTCTTGCAGAAGAACATAGATTTCTATACTCATATTGAGTATGTTATTTGCTCTTTGAGTTAATTCTGATTAGAGTAAGGTTTATTCACTTACCCTCTCCTCCCCCTCTTTTCCTTTACAGTAAAATCTTTTTCTTGTGTCTTTTTTTTAATGGCAGATAATTTACACCATTGCACTTTTCCCTTTCTTCTAGTATATTCCTGCACTCCTTAATTTCATAATTTTATAAATATTAGCCTTTCATACTCAACTCATACCATGTCTATGTATACTCCTTCAAACTGATATAATAAGAAGAAAGTTCTAATGAGTTATAAGTATCATTCTCTCATGTAGGAATGTAAAAAAATAAATTCTATCAAGTCCCTTATGATATCAGTTTTTTGATTACCTTCTTATACTTCTCCTGAGTTCTGTATTTGAAAATCAAGCTTTCCTTTTAGCTCTGGTCTTTTCATCATGAAAGCTTGAAAATCCTCTATTTCATTGAATATTCATCTTTTCCCCTGAAGGATTATACTCAGTTTTGCTGGAGAGGTGGGTCCTAGTTGAAATCTTAGCTTCATTGCTCTCCAGAAACTCATATTCCAAACCCTCTGATCTATCAATACAGAAGCTTTTAAATTTTTATGTTATCCTTTCTATGGCTCCACTACAATTGATTTTTTTTGGATGCTTGCAATATTTTCTCCTTGACCTGGGAGTTCCAATCTTCAGTTATAATATTTCTGGGAGTTTTCTTTTGAAGATTTTTTAGAAGGTGATTGGTAGATTCTTTCAGTTTTTGCTCTGGTTCTATGCTCTGGTTCTGGAATATCAAGACAGTTTTCCTTGATAACTTCTTTTTTGTTTGGTTGGGGTTTTTTGATATTTAATCTATAACAGTCACATACAGAGAGATCAAAATTACAAATAAACCCCACTATATTTAGTAATTATCAGTAATTTAGCAAGAATCCATTAGAGATGCTGGGAAAATTAGAATTTAGTATGGCAGGAATTAAGCATTGACCCACACCTCACACCATATACCAAGATAAGGTCGAAATGCATTTGTGATTTAGACATAAAAATGATATTAAAAGCAAATTACTGGAGAGCAATTTGGAGCTATGCTCAAAAAGTTATCAAACAGTGCATACCCTTTGACCCAGCAGTGTTTCTACTGGGCCTATATCCCAAAGAGATTTTAAAGGAGGGAAAGGGACCCACATGTGCAAAAATGTTTGTGCCAGCCCTTTTTGTAGTGGCAAGAAACTGGAAATTGAAAAGATGCCCATCAATTGGAGAATGGCTGAATAAATTATGGTATATGAATGTTATGGAATATTATTGTTCTGTAAGAAATGACCAACAGGAGGATTTCAGAGAGGATTGGAGAGACTTACATGAACTGATGCTGAGTGAAATCAGCAGAACCAGGAGAACATTATACACAGCAACAAGACTATACGATGATTAATTTTGATGGACATGGTTCTCTTCAACAATGATGTGATTCAAACCAGTTGTTCTGAGATGAAGATAGTCATATACATCCAGAGAGAGGCCAGTGGGAACTGAGAGTGAACAACCACACAGCATTTTAACGCTTTCTGTGAATATTTCCATGCATTTTGTTTTCCTTCTTAGGTTGTTTTTTCCTTCTTCTCTTTCTAGATATGATGTTTCTTGTGCAGTAAGATAACTGTATAGATATGTATACATGTATTTGTCATATAATTTATCCTATTTAGCATGTATTAGATTACCTGTCATCTAGGGGTGGGGGTGGGGGGGAAGGAGGGTAAAAGCTTGGGAAAAAAAAAGTTTTTGCAAAGGTCAATGTTGAAAGGTCACTCATATGTTTTGTAAATAAAAAGCTTTATTAAAAAAAAAAAGAAAATTACAAGAAAAAGGGATAGTTTACCTCTTAGATCTTTAGAGAAGGAAGGGATTTGTGGCCAAAGAAGAAATGGAGTTCATTATTAAACACAAAATAAATAATTTTGATTTTATTTAGTTAAGAAATGTTGTACAAACAAAACCAGTGTAGACAAGATTAGAAGGGATGCAATAAACTGGGAGGGGGGAATTTTATATTCAAGGGCTCTGATAAAAGCATCATTTCTAAAATATATAGAGAGAATTAACTCAAATTTATAAGAATTCAAGCCATTCTCCAATTAATAAATGGTCAAAGGATATGAAGACAGTTTTTAGATGAAGAAATTGAAATCATTTCTAGTCATAGGAAAAGGTATTCTAAATCACTATGGATCAGAGAAATGCAAATTATGACAACTCTGAGGTACCACTACACACCTGTCAGATTGGCTAAGATGACAGGAAAAGATAATGACAAATGTTGGAGGGGATGTGGGAAAGCTGGGACATTAATACACTTTTGGTAGAGTTATGAACAGATCCAACCATTCTGGAGAGCAATTTGGAACTATGGCCAAAGAGTTATTAAACTGTGCATATTCTTTGATCCAGCAGTATTTCTACTAGGCTTATATCCCAAAGAAATCATAAAGGAGGGAAAGGGACCCACATGTGCAAAAATGTTAGTGGCAGCTCCTTTTTGTATTGGCAAGAAATTGGAAACTGAGTGGATGTCCATCAGCTGGAAAATGGCTGAATAAGTTATGGTACATGAATGTGAAAGAATATTATTGTTCTATAAGAAATAATCAGCAGGATGATTTCAGAGAGGACTGAAGAAACTTATCTGAACTTTTGCTAAGTAAAATGAGCAGAACCAAGAGAACATCATACAGAGCAACAAGAAGATTATGTGATGATCAATTCTGATGGACTTGGCTCTTTTCATCAATGAGATAATTGAGACCAGTTCCAATGATCTTGTGATAAAAGAGATGCATCTACATCCAGAAAGAGTGACTGTGGGAACCGAGTATAGATTTTCACTCTTTTTGTTGTTGTTTGCTTGCATTTTGTTTTCTCTTTCATTTTTTTTCCTTTTTGATCTGATTTTTCTTATGCAACAAGATAATTGTATAAATATGTATGCATATATTGGATTAAACATATATTTTAACATGTTTAACATAGATTACTTGCCATCTAGGGAGAGGGTATGAGAAAGGGAGGGAAAATTTGGAATATAAGGTTTTGCAAGGGACAATGTTGAAAAATTATCCATGCACATGTTTTGAAAATAAAAAACTTAAAAAAAGAATCCATTAGAGGATTTACATGTGAATTCTACCAAACATTCAAAGAACAATTAATTCCAATACTACACAAACTATTTGAGAACATAGGGACAGAAGGTATACTGCCAGAATCCTTCTATGAGACCAATATGGTGCTGATAGCTAAACCAGGTAGGGTGAAAACAGAGAAAGAAAACTATAGACCAATTTCCTTAATGAATATTGATGCAAAAATTTTAAATAAGATATTAGCAATGAGATTACAGAAAGTCATCCCCAGGATAGTACACTATGACCAAGTAGAATTTATACCAGGGATGCAGGGCTGGTTCAATATTAGGAAAACTATCAGCATAATTAATTATATTAATAACCAAACTAACAAAAACCATATGATTATCTCAATAGATGCAGAAAAAGCCTTTCATAAAATCCAACACCCTTTCCGATTAAAAACACTGGAGAGTATAGGAATAAATGGGCTTTTCCTTAAAATGATCAGTAGCATCTATTTAAAACCATCAGCAAGCATCATATGTAATGGAGACAAACTAAAACCATTCCCAATAAGATCAGGAGTGAAACAAGGCTGCCCACTGTCACCATTACTATTTAATATTGTATTAGAAATGTTAGCTTTAGCAATAAGAGAAGAAAAAGAGATAAAAGGAATCAGAGTAGGTAATGAAGAAACCAAATGATCACTCTTTGCAGATGACATGATGGTATACTTAGAGAACCCTAGAGACTCAACTAAAAAACTACTAGAAACAATTCACAACTTTAGCAAAGTGGCAGGATTCAAAATTACTCCACATAAATCATCAGCATTTTTATATATTACCAACAAAGTTCAGCAGCAAGAGATACAAAAAGAAATTCCATTCCAAATAGCAGATGATAGGATAAAATATTTGGGAATCTATCTGCCAAGGAAAAGTCAGAAACTATACAAACTAAATTACAAAACACTTTCCACACAAATAAAATCAGACCTAATCAATTGGAAAAATATTAAGTGCTAATGGGTAGGCAGAGCGAACATAATAAAAATGACAATACTACCCAAACTAATCTACTTATTTAGTGCCATACCAATCAAACTCCCAAGAAATTATTTTACAGATCTAGAAAAAAATAGTAGCAAAGTTCATTTGGAAGAACAAAAGGTCAAGGATCTCAAGGGGATTAATGAAAAAAAAGGCAGATGAAGGTGGCCTTGCTATACCAGATCTAAGACTATATTATAAAGCAGCGGTCATCAAAACCGTTTGGTACTGGATAAGAAATAGAGCAGTGGATCAGTGGCACAGGATAGGATATCAGGACAATCTAGGCAATAACCTTAACAATCTAGTATTCGATAAACCCAAAGACCCCAGCTTTTGGGATAAATACTCACTATCTGGCAAAAACTGCTGGGAAAATTAGAAACTAGTGTGGAAGAAATTAGGGCTTGACCCATACCTAACACCACATACCAAGATAAGATCTAAATGGGTTCATGATCTAGATATAAAGAGGGACTTTGTAAGCAAGTTAGAGGAACGTAATATAGTTTATCTCTCAGACCTGTGGAGATGGAATAAATTTATGTCCAAAGAAGACCTGGAACTCCTAATTGAACACCAGATGGATAATTTTGATTATCTTAAGTTAAAAAGTTCCTGTACAAACAAAACAAATGCAGACAAGATTAGGAGGGAAGCATCAAATTGGGAAATCATCGTTACATTTAATGGTTCTGATAAAGGCCTCATTTCTAAAATTTATAGAGAATTGTCTCATATTGATAAGAATTCAAGCCACTCTTCAATAGATAAGTGGTCAAGGGATATGAACAGACAATTTTCAGATGATGAAATTAAAACCATCTCTAGTCATATGAAAAGTTGCTCCAAATCACTATTGATCAGAGAAATGCAAATTAAGACAACTCTGAGGTACCACTACACCCCTGTCAGATTGGCTAAAATGACAGGAAAAGATAACGATGAATGTTGGAGGGGATGTGGGAAAGCTGGGACACTAATACATTGTTGGTGGAACTGTGAACGGATCCAACCATTCTGGAGAGCAATTTGGAGCTATGCTCAAAAAGTTGTCAAACTGTGCATACCCTTTGACCCAGCAGTGTTTCTACTGGGCCTATATCCCAAAGAGATCTTAGAGGAAGGAAAGGGACCCACATGTGCAAGAATGTTTGTGGCAGCCCTTTTTGTAGTGGCTAGAAACTGGAAACCGAAGGGATGCCCATCAATTGGAGAGTGGCTGAATAAATTATGGTATATGAATGTTATGGAATATTATTGCTCTGTAAGAAACGACCAGCAGGACGATTTCAGAGAGGCCTGGAGAGACTTGCATGAACTGATGCTGAGTGAAACGAGCAGAACCAGGAGATCATCATACACAGCAACAACAGTATTACATGATGATCAATTCTGATGGACATGGCTCTCTGCAACAAGGAATTGTCTCAAACCAGTTCCAATTGTTCACTGAAGAAAACCATATACACCCAGAGAGAGGGAAATGAAATATGGAGCACAACGTAACATTTTCATGATCTCTATTGACATTTGCTTGCATTGTGTTGCCTTTCTCTGATTCTTTTTTTTTCTTGTAGATAGGATGTTTCTTGCATAACTTCTCAAGCATTTCAACATTATTAACATGTAGTGGACTTCCTGCCATCTAGGGGAAGGGAGGGGACTGGGGGTAAAATTTGTAATGGAAAGCTTTGTAAAGATCAATGTTGGGGAACTACCCATACATATGTTATACAAATAAAAAGCTTTAATAAAAAAAAAGAATCCATTAGAGAGCTATGTAATATATACTGTGAAGAACACTGAGATAAAAATAAATACAAAAACAATTCCTTCCTACAGGGAGCTCACAATCTAATGGGAGAGTCAATATGCAAACAACTATGTGAAAACCAGATAGGTAAAGGATAAAATGGACATCTCTGCATGAAGGTACTAGCATTATGGAGGACTAGGGAAAATTTTTTCCCCTGTTTAATCTTTATTAATTAGTTTATTAGTTTTTAAGCTTTGTTTTCAAAATATGGGCATAATTTTCAACATTCACCCTTGCACAACCCTGTGTTCCAAATTTTTTTCTCCCTCTCTTCCCCCCATCCCTCTTAAGCAAGTAATCCAATGATAAACATGTGCAATTCTTCTATATATGTTTTCATAATTATGCTACACTAGAAAAATCAGATCAAAAAGGAAAAACAATGATAAAGAAAACAAAAAGCAAGCAAACAACAACAAAAAGGTGATAATACTATGTTCTGATCCACACTTAGTCCCCACAGTCCTCTTTCTGGGTTCAGCTAGCTCTCTTCATCACAAGATCATTGGAACTGGCTTGAATCATCTCATTGTTGAAAATACACCATGTCCATCAGAATTGGTCATTGTAGAATCTTCTTGTTGCTGTGAACAATATTCTCCAAGTTCTGCTCACTTCACTCAGCATCAATCCATGTCAGTCTCTCCAGGCCTCTCTGAAATCATCCTCCTGATCATTTCTTACAGAACAATAATATTCCATAACATTCATATACCATAATTTATTCAGCCCCTCTCCAATTGATGGGCATCCATTCAGTTTCCAGTTTCTAGCCACTACAAAAAGGGCTGACACAAACATTCTTGCACATGTGAGTCCCTTTCCTTTTTTATGAACTCTCTGGGATACAAACCCAGTAGAGATATTGTTGGATCAAAGAATATGCACAGTTTGATAGCTCTTTGAGCATAGTCCATATTGCTCTCCAGAATGGTTGGATCCGTTCACAGTTCCACCAACAATGTATTAGTGTCCCAGCTTTCCCACATCCCCTCCAATATTCATCATTATCTTTTCCTGTCATCTTAGCTAATTTGAGAGGTATGTAAGGATACCTCAGAGCTATCTTTATTTGCATTTCTCTGATCAGTAGTGATTTAGAACATTTTTTCATATGAATAGAAATTGTTTTAATTTCTTCATCTGAAAATTATTTGTTCATATCCTTTGACCATGTATCAATTGGAAAATGGTTTATATTCCTATAAGGTAATTTCTTGAAAGATGATATCCAGGCTTTTTAAATAATAATTTTAGGTATACAAATAATTTTAAATTATCTCTCCTGGATCCATTTTCCATGTTAGTTACTTTTTCCAATAAGATAGTTCACATTTTTTTCTATTGTTTCTTTTTTTTTGTTTGTTTTGCTTTATTACATCTTGATTTCTCATAAAGTCACTGGCTTTCATTTTCTCAATTCTAATTTTTAAGAAATTATTTCCCTCAGTGAGCTTTTGTTATCTCCTTTCCCATTTGGCCAATTTTGCTTTTTAAGATATTCTTTTCCTCATTAGCTTTTTGTGCTTCCTTTTGCACCACTCTCAATTCTTTTCCCAATTTTTCCTCTATCTCTCTTACTTTATTTTCAAAATCCTTTGGAACTGTTAGGAGTACCCCTGCCCCACTGTAGCTGTAAGATCAACTGTGCTAAACCAATAGAGTCCTCCTTTACTGGCTCGAGGGCTGGAACCAGGGCTGTTCCCACATGAACTGTACTGGGATTGTGCTGCTGGACACTCAACCTCTTGCCACAGACCTTTTTTGCTAATCGTCCAAGCCTTCTTTGGTTCCTCTGAGCTGAGAGGTCTGAAAGCTACCAGTACTGCCACTGATTCAGAGGTGGCTTGGTCCCTAGACCCCTTTCTGCTTTACTGGCATCAGGCTGGGGCTGGGGCTCACTACAGCAGGATTGAACACCGGACTCCCACCCTGGTGAAACAAACCATTTCTGCTGACCTTCTAAGTTGGCTTCAGCTGGAAAATATCTATACCATTTTTGGGGTGTTCTGATGCTTTTACATGTTTTAGGATCATTACTTAATGGAATTTGGAGCAGTTTCAGAAAGAGATTGACTAAGTTCCTGCCTTTGCCCCATCATCTTGGCTCCACCTCCATCAGTGCTCTTTTGACCTTGTTATGCTATTTCTGTGCTCAACCCATTGATTGTAAGGATAAGAAAAGAGGGGATTAGGGAGTTTAGGTGACATGTTTGTGGTCGTCCTGGTGACTCTGTTGCTCCAAGTTCATGGTATATGATGTTCTAGGATACAGCAATTGGGAAAGCAAGGAGTGATGAGAGTTGCAATCACATCCACGTGAATGGCATCAGCTCAACTTAGTTTGCATTTCCTGCCTCCAATGCAGCTAATTTACCAGTATTTCCAAGGACTTGGCTTTTTCCACACCTTTACCTTGTCACACTGGACAGACTGATAGGGTTTTGGAATGATGGGCACTGTCAGCTTACAAGCATGATCTGTGAGAAATATAGATGAGCAGTAAAATCTGCTAACCCCTTCCCCAGTGTCAGTTTCTCCCCTCTCATCATCCAAAGTTTTATCCAAAAGTTTTCTTCTGAAAACTTTTACTTAGTCTTTTCAACTATTGTGCAAGAATATCATTCGTAATTGGGAAATTGGGAAGGGCTACCCTTTATTTGAGAGTGCCCTTGGTGGAGGAGAGAGGCCCAGTGCTCATGCAAGCAGAGGGCAAGGCAGCCATTGATTGTATGCTTAGGACATGGGATGCTGCTGTGTTGATGCTAGAAATTTGACAGGTGTTGAGACCCTTGTTGGAATCCATTAATAAGTTTTGTCAGCTAAGAGCTATTTTGACCTATGGGGAGCAGGTGCTAAAAGTGAAGAACTCTAATACCTCTTCTCAGGATACTCATGCTAAATAACCTTGTAGCTCTTATGGATGAACCCATGCAGCCCAGTGATAAACTGGAATACAAAAGAGCGTCCAAGCCTGGAAATGGAATGAGAGCCGCCAATAGGCCAACAGTAGAGTTCTGAGCTCATGAAGTTAATATCTAGCTGTCCATGGAAGGTATCTCAAGGTTAGAAATATTAGAAATACCATGGCCAGTCCTTTACAGACAGAGCACCATGTTATTTGGTTTAGTTGTACCAGTTGTTTGAAAAGAAGAGAGAAAAGATCCTTTAGATAAGCAAGTAAATTAGTGAACACTTTTTGTTTGGAGTAAGCACAAAAACTAAGTCTGACAGATTATAGCCACATTGAGGCTACCCAGGGCTCCCGATTTCAGCATGAAGACTTTGTAGTTCAGGATATCTGATCAAAGCACATAATCTTAATTAGGCCTGTACTTATGGGACTAAGATCTACCTTTCCCCTTCCCCCCACCTCCCTGCTAATATTGTGTCCTCAGTAGCAAGATTTCTGTTCCAGAGTAACTTGGGGAGAGGAGCTTTAGGGCATCATAATGCGATTAAGGATGAGGGAAGAGTGTAAAAAAATGAAATCACAGAATCACAGAATTTCATAGCCATAAATCAAGGTGTGCCAGAGCTGGTTCAAATCAGCCAGTGATTACATTTTCAGGGTGAGCATTTACACTTCAGAAATCAGTCACTTTTACAGGTCAGAGCGCAATTGATTGCCTGAAAATGATAGAGAAAATCTTAATAATGCAGGTTAAACATAGAAGTATATCAATTTACTTTTTCCCCAGAAAGCTCGCTGTTAAAGATTTAACTTAATTGTAAGGTAGTCCAATGACTGTCTTATCCAATCCATTCACAAAAGGAATTCCCACTAGAACATACTTGACCACTGAGATTTTTCAGTCGGCTTGAAGACCTCCAAGAAAAGTGAACTCATCACTCCTCAAGGCACCTTATCCCACTTTTGAACTACCCTAATTATTAGGAAGTTTTTACTGACATCAAGCCATCTTTCCCTTTTTTTCTGAGGCAATTGGGGTTAAATGACTTGACCTGTGTCACACAGTTAGGAAATGTTAAGTATCTGAGGCAAAATTTGAACTCAGGTCCTCCTGACTTCAGGGCTGGTGCTCTATTGTTTCACCTAGCTGCCCCCATCTTTGCCAATTTTCAACTTCTAGTTCTGCCCTCAGAGTCTAAATGGATCAAGTCCAATTGCTCTTATACTTGGCAACCCTAAAATCCTTGAAGATAGCTATTATGGTCCTCCCACCCAACTCCCAACAAGTCCAGGCTAAACATGACCAATTCTTTTGACTAGTCCTTTTGTATCATATCATTCTTGAACCATGGTGCTCACAATAGATACTCCACATTTGGTCTAAGGAAGGCTTATAATGGCACTATTACCTTCCTATTTCTGGAAGCCATGTCCATTTTAATGCAGCCCATGACTATACTACACTGGCTTTTCCAACCACCATATCACACTGGTCACTCAGATTAAGCTTACTAAGCTCTACTAAGACTCCCAGACTATTTCTGAACAGAGTCTATCTATTCATGTCTTCTCCATTTTGTACTGCTGAGCTTGATTTTTAGTACTCAAGTGTGGGACTTTACATTTATCCCTCTTGATTTTCATTGATTAGATTTCATGTAGTGTACCAGCCCATGATTCTGTCATGCAATATTTGAACTGTCCCTCCCAGATTTGTATCATTTGCAGATTCAATCAGTATGCCTTTATCCATGTCATGATAAAGATGAGATTCTGACCACCATCTTCAGTAGTTAAGAAAAATGGACAGAGGGAATAGTGAAGTGTCCATCAGCCCTCTGAGAAAAGGTCAAATAATATTTAAAGAAGAAGTTTCATGGAGTGCCTGATGAAGAAGTACTTAGACAAGTCAACAAAGCCTTTTGGAGGACCCTTGCCCTTGAAGTCCTTGCCATCTGCTCTGCTACTGCACCCTCCAGGCTCCTATGCCTTGCCATCTGCCCTACTGCTGAACTCTTAGAACCATTGGGTTGTCCATCTGTCTTTGCAGCTGAACTCTACATGTGTTGTCTTTCTTGATTAGAATATGAGCTCTTTGAGAGCAGGGACTATCTGTCTTTTCTATTTGTATTTCCAGGATTTAGCTCTCATAGAAACACTTAAATTCTTTTCCATTCCATTTCTTCTCGATATAGAACTAAAAGGTACCTCAGAAGTCATTTAGTTCAAGCTTTTCATTTTATAGCCCAGGAAACCAAGTTCAACAGAAATTAAATAACTCATCCAAATGTGTGAAATGCATTTTGAACTCAGGCACTCTGATTCAAAATTCACTGCTCTTTCTGCTGTCCTCTGCAACTTCCTGTGCAGACTTCCCAGTCCTTCCCTCAACCCAAAATCAAAGCGGAGATCAGCAGCAGTACTGATTAACTCAGCATGGGCAGCAACCTTTGTGTGTTAGGCAAGTTTCATTATACTTCATTTTTATGGAGCCGCTCCTTTTCCTGGAGAAGAGAGAAAGGTGGGCTTTGGAGGGAAATTCAATCAGAGGTCTTGGGTTCACAAGTAAGTTTCCTTAGTTACTGTTTATATGATCTCAAACAGGACAATTCACTTATCAGTGCCTCAGTTTCCCCATCCCTATGAACAAAAGGGCTTGGAGTAGATGGTTTTTCAGCTCTCAATTTATACAAAAATGATTTGTAGCTTACTGACATTTATCTGAGTTGTTACCAATTGGCTAACTTCTAGATTCGTCTTTTTAGATAGTGGTTCCCGGGGCCCTGGAGGACATTGGATAATGTGACAAGCTAGTTTTCTCTAGTTTTAAATACAATGACTCACTTAGAAAGCTGCTTTTGAATAAATCTCAAGACAGACCAAGCAATGACAAGATGCCATATCTGCCAGAAGTTTCACCTATTTCCTGATCAGCATCTATCTAGTAAAACCATCAGAGGATTGGGGGGGGGCTCATTATAGGAAAGAATAACTAGTTAACCCAAAGCTATTAATTTGAGTTCATATTTTCACCCAATAGAATAGGAAATTGGAAGTAAAAAAGAGGGGATGAAAAGAATATGGAAGGGTTTGGATCTGAGACCTTATCCACATTAAGCATAATTTTCCTGTGAAATTCAGAGGAGGCATCAGAAGGGACCTCAGAAATTACTAGGTTCAAACTCCTACCACCTCCCAGAATGCCTTTTACTGCATCCTCAACAAACTGTCTCTCCTTGACTAATTCCAGCATGGGGGAATGCACTTACTGGCATCCTTTCCCACTTTGGGACAGCCCTGATTGTAACAAAAGGATTTTTTAGGTTGAATTACAATCTGCTTCCCAATGCCTGCCACTTTCCTGTCCTAATTCCAGGCTATAAAGTTACATAGAGCAGCTCTAATCTCTCTCTCCCACCTGACAGCCCTTCAAATATTTGAAGGCAGCTCTCATTTTCTCCCTAAGTCATCTCATTTCAAGCTAAATATCCCTAGTTCCTTTAACCAACCTTCCTAAGACCTTCCTAATTGGCAATTTGCACTTTTTCCTCCTCTCCTGATAAAAAAGGCAAATTTTGTGCAAAAGAGGTTTCAGTTAGCCAAAATATAATTGTGCTCCCACCACATTTAACAAAGCCTCCTTCTTCAAACCAGGAATGTATGATTGGTCTTGATTACTTGACAATAGGAGGTCAGGGATGGGTTTCTCAATTTCCAATCTTACCTCTCCCTTTTCTCCCATCGAGTGATAATCAGGATGGTTCTTAAATCCTGGTTTCACTTAAGGCTGATTTGCAGCACTTGCTACTTATCCAACCAATTTAGCAGCAAGGCACTCCTGGGATCTAATTTCTGGTTTGAATTGTATTTCATCCATACCTTGGAGTAAATGAACAATTTTTAACAGGAAAACTTTATCTGATCTTCTGGGAATCCACAGTTGCTACTCTGTGTTCTTTAGAATGAATAGATAGAATTCCTTGTTAAGTAAGATATGCAGCGGTTGCAGGTGTGGATGTGAGGAATACCATCACTGCTTGACCTTCTGTCCCTGTCCCTGTGCTGAGCAATGGCTGCATCCTCCCCATCTGCAAATTCAACAGCTCGAGGAGAACCAGATGCAGTATGATGGAAAGAACTACTTAGGTAGCCTAAAAGCTCTGTGACTTTGAGCAAGGTGCTTCCCTTCTCTGAACCTCAATTTCCCTTCCTGTAAAGAAAGGGAGTTTGAAGACTAGATGGCTACTAAGCTCCTTTCCAACTCTGGTTTCTATGCTCTACGACAAACAATACACAATAGCTAGCATTTATGTCGTACTTAAAGGTCTGCAGAGTGCTTCACTAACAACACTAACAATAATAATAATGTTGTTCGGTCCTTTACATCATGTCCAACTCTCTGTAACCCCATTTGGCATTTTCTTGGCAAAGATACTAGAGTAATTTGCCATTTTCTTCTCCAGCTCATTTTACACATAAAGAATCAGAGGAAAACTTATGACTTGACCAGGGTCATAAAGCTAGTAAGTGTCTAAGACAAGATCTCAGGTTCTCCTGACTCTAGACCCACTACTATCCACTCTTCTACTTTGCTGCCTCTAATAGTAGTATTAGCAAACATTTTTACAGTGCTTATTATGTTCCAGGCTCTGGGGTAAGTACAATTTTTATCTCATTTGGTCCTTATAAGAACTCTAGGATCCAGGTGCTATTATTATCCCCATTTTACAGATGAGGTAACTGAGGCAAATTAACTTAAGCAACTTGCCCAGAGTCATACAGCTAGTAAGTGTTGAATAATGGATTTAAACTTTGGTCTTCATTACTCCAGCTACAGCAGTCAATCCATTGTACCAGTATGTCTAGCAGTAGAATTTCTGTGTCAAAGGCATAGATAGATCAGTCTTTGTTTGTATAATTCCATAATTCTTTTAGCATTTTCCAGATGAGTCTCCATTTTCCATCAGTTTCATTGAACATCATACCTGCCCCAAGACAAGCCAATCACCTGAAATCTCATCACCACTCAGACTGATTGTTTGTGATGTTCAACTCAGTTGTCTCTGCCCTTTCATTGGAGGACTGGATGGTAGAGCAAAAAAAAATCCTCCCAAAACATACCTTTATAGAAGGCTCAGAATTCTGAGAATTTTTCAGGTAGCTCTCCATTTTCGATCAGCATCTTTGCTTGATCATAAACCCTGTTGACCCTCTGCCTTTGTTTCTGCTCTGTCCTTTTACCATTTTCTCTTAACCCATCTCTTAACTTTTCTGTGTCTACTGAGAACTCCAGCATTTCAGGTACATCGAGTTTGGACATAGACTTAACTCCTTATACTCATTCAACTATCAGATTAGAGAGACACACAAGGCATAGTGGATAAACTGTAAATTGCAATTCTAAAGACCTGGGTGCAAATTTCACTTCTGACTCATATTAACTTTGTGACTCTGGGTAAGACATTGTTTGTCTTAGTTTTTTCTTCACTAAAATAATAAGGTTGAACTGACTGAATTTTAAGATCCTTTCCAGTTTTAAAACTCTGACAGATTTAGACTCAAACTGATATTCCATAACTGAAACTTTAGTACCTCTCACATCAAATTTAAACTACTCTATTTGCTATTTACAGAACTTCACAATCTGACTCCATTCTATATTTCTAGACTTATTTAGCATTACTCACATTATTGAAGCAATAATCCTATGAGCTAATCAGTTGCCAAGTCTTGCTGAATCCATCTCTTCATTTCTCACATCCATATTCTCTGTATTTTTCCCCCCTATTCCTAAGGCTACTACTTATATTCAGATCTTCATTACTTCTCTCATAGAATATTGTATATATGTATGTATGTATATATTGCATATTTGTATATATGTATACTTGTGGGTATATATATATATGTGTGTATAGATATATGTATGTGGGTAAGTAGGTGTGCAGGTATGAATATATAAATATGTATATATGCATATTCACACACACCTATGTGTCTGTGTGTATCTTAAAAGTCATGCAGTTCAACCCTATTATTTTAGTGAAGAAAAAACTAAGGCAAACGATGTCTTGCCCAGAGTCACAAAGTTAATATGAGTCAGAAGTGAAATTTGCACCCAGGTCTTTAGAATTGCAATTTACAGTTTATCCACTATGCTTTGTGTGTCTCTCTAATCTGATAGTTGAATGAGTATAAGGAGTTAAGTCTACGTCCAAACTTGATGTACCTGAAATGCTGGTGAACTCAGTAGAAACAGAAAAGTTAAGAGATGAGTTTAGAGAAAATGGTAAAGGGGCAGAGCAGGGGCAAAGGCAGAGAGTCACCAGGGTTTATGATATTCTATATACAGATATATATATGGATATATATATGGATATATGGATATATAGATCTATATCTATACCTATCTATCTATATCTATCTATATACATATGGATATATAGATCTATATTTATACCTATATCTATATCTATCTATCTATATACATATGGATATAGATCTATATTTATACCTATCTATCTATATACATATGGATATATAGATCTATATATCCTTATATCCATATATATATATATATATATATATATCCATAGATATAGATACACACACACACCTAAATATATATAGATAGATATCCATGCTTAACTGTAGCCTGCTTGGAGGAGGGGGGGGGGGGGAAGATGAAAGGGGGAAAAAGAATAAAGTAAAAAATGCACAGCAGAGAACAAAAGAATAAACTACAAGAAAGCAAAGAATGACAGTTACAAATATAAAATTTTCTATTATTATATGTGCCTTCTTGAAATGAAAATTTATTATTACATATTTTGAATCCTCCCTGATATTCTGCTGGAAATATGGCTCCACAGACAGTGGAGGATAGATGGTGGCCATAGTGATGAAAAATGTCTGGATCAGGCTTCAAGAATATAAACTGAAAGCAGTGGAGAACAATGGTGGAGTGATAAAGGGCCTCCTAAACTACATTTTTAGCCTCATTGGAGGAGATCATGAACTAAACTGAACCTTGAGCTGAAGGGACAGGGCAAAAGCATAAAGAACAAACTTAGATTTTATTCTCTACCCATTATCCATAACTGTGGGTTCTGTAGACTGGCAGATTCAGGGGAAAGAGTCAACTCCATAGCAATCTGAATACTTTTTTTTCCCTTTTAGAAGGCTTCAATGCCAGGGTAGAACTTTAAATCTGGTGTAATGCATGAGTTTCTGAGGAAGCTAGAGACCCACCAAAGAAGTGCACCATTTTGACTTTTGAAAATATTTTTTACTTGCAGATGCCCAATCTTTTCCCATCTAATAGTAAGGTTTTCCAATAATAACGCTGTCTAATAAGTCTGGAAAATTATATGGGTTTCTGATAGTGCAATTCCTTTTCAATTTTTCTCAAATTATTTAACATATACCCTAATATTTGATGTAATGTTAGCCTAAGTGCTTGCATGGAAACTGAAAATCCTTTGCATGTATGTATGTGTGTCTACACACATGCATGCATGTGTGGACCTAGAAATGAGATAGAGTTTGATGTTCCAAGGAGGTGGGGGAATAACAGAAAAATTCTGTTGTTCCAAAGGGAAGCTCTAGATGGGGGCACAAACCAGGAAGAGTATAATTGAGAAGTGAGAAGCCCTAAAATCAAATTTGACTTTTGTAAACTGAGAGTTTCTGTTCTGAGTCACAAAATATAATTATGTTACTAAAAATATATGGCATTACTAGTACCATTATATTGTGTACATGTTCTTTTAGAGATCTCTCTGCTCTCATCAATCAGGTATTAATGTTCTACATGTAGGACTGTACCTAAAATTTTCTCAGACCCAAACACAAGTAGTTCCTTCTAAAATTATAAGGGAAAACCATTCTATTGGGCAAGGGGAACTAAAGAGAAAGAAAAAACGTATGTATGATATTATTCACAGTCTTCTCCATCCCTTCAGTAAGATGTATACCAAAGGGTTTGTATTACGGTGAATGTGTGGGTTGACTTCTCTCCCCCAGTGGAGTATATGGGGGCAAAAATTGAATATAAAGCATATTTTCTATTCCTGTTTCCTTAATAAGTTATGTAGATAGGCCATTGCTGGTTCTGCAACAATGATCCTCACTGAATCTATAAACTGTTAAATCTGAAAAAGCATTTACAGAATAACATCTGATAAATCATCATCATTCCTTTTTGTGAGTCTTTGGGGGGAATAGGAAGCTTTTAAACTGAGAACACTTAAGAATTTTGGCTTTCTGAGTCTGATTGTAATAGATAGATCAGTCTCAGGAAACTTCCTGTCACACTTAGGAGAGCTGTGGTTTTCTCCATCCACCCACCCGAACCTCAGGAAAGTAGAAATAATGATCAATCATAACAAGAGGAACTTTCTAAAATAGCACATCTTTAGAGAGAGATGGCAGAAGTGCTGGTTATCAAGGGAATGCTTATAAACACTTGGTTCCAATTGACAAAGAATTAAAAGCATATCAGGCAGCCAAAGTTCCCTGGATCTGGTCCCAAAAGAGCAGGGTTCAAATCCTGTCTCATTTGCTTTCCTGCTGAATGGCCCTTGACAATTCTAGATAACTCTCTAAACTCAATGTCATCATCTATAAAATGGGACATATACATTGCCAATCTCAAAGATTATTGTAAGAATCAAATGAAATGAAGTATGCAAAGGACTATGTAAATCCTTAACAGCTATATAAATGTCAATTATTATTTTTATTGCTACTACTCCACAAAATCTTGCTGAGATATCTTTTCTCAATGCAAAGCTGATCCTGAGTTCTTGGATATTAGGCACCTTGGTGGTATAGTGGATAAAATGCTAGGCCAGAGTCAAGAAAAGTTGAGTTCAAATCCAGCTTCAGAAACTAACAGCTGTATGACCCTAGACAAGTCACTTCACCCTTTTTGCTTCAGTTTCCCCAGCTGTAAAAATGGGGATGATAATATCTACCTTACAGAACTGTCAAATAAGATATTTGTAAGTTTTTAGTACAGTGCCTGCCATGTAGTATGTGATATACAAATGCTCATTCTCTTTTCTATCTTCCCCTTTATGCAAGTGGAATATAATCTCTGACAGATTATATCACATTGAAAGGATGCTTCCAACAATAGAAGAAGCTGCATACCTATATTTCTGAAAGACACTCTTTAAGAAAACAACCAATAGGCACTAAACATGATGAACATTAAATAATATTGCAAAAATGAAATTGGTTTTATTTTAGCATACAGGAAATCATTTGTTATTTTTGTGATAGTCATCCTTCAATAACATTCCTGCCTATCTGACCAATGACTTGACAGAGCAAAAATCAAAATTAGTACAAAATTGGGAAAAGGAATAAAAAGAGGAAAAATTATATAGTGTACAATAGAAATAGTTTAATCCTGATCTCAAACAAGTAGTTAATAAAGGGGAAAATGGATAATTGATGAATGAGCTAGAGAAGAAAATGGCAAACCACTCTAGAATCTTTTGAAAACCCCAAGTAGGATTTTCATTGGTTGCTGAAATGATTGAACAACAACAAAATGGGTAGGAAAAATGACAAAGATATAATCTATAAGAAATTTAATACAGAAGTTTAAATGATAAAAATCAACTACTAAACAACAGAGATCCTTAACCAACACAATACTTGACTTATTTGCCAGGTTGAGATAGCAGCAAAAGCAGCACCAGATTAAAATATGAACTCATCTGCAAACTCTTATAAAGATGATAGAAGATTGTGAGCAATATTGCCTCATAAAACAGAGAGAAACCAATGGAGGATAAAACCGGTTTAAAGAAAGCTCCATTAGAAATCCACCTAAGCTACCATCTTGAGGGAATTTGGGGATTGTTAGGAAAATGATAATAAGAAAAGAAATGGATAAGCTCTTAGAAAGATTTTTATAACCATTTTTTTTCTCATCAAGGACATTAGAGGCATTTCACTTGTAGTTGAACATCCTGGCTACATTTATGAAGTAGAAATGGCACCCTGGAGAACAAAGATGATAAAGGAGACGTGCTAGAGTAGGCACAATTTGGGGTATTTTGTGAGTTCATTCTATGATGTATCTGAAGGAAGGGAAGATGCCAAAAGCATGGGAAGGGTAGAATGTCAAGGCTTTATTAGGTTACATATAAGAAATCAACTAAAACAATTACCAAGACATATGCCTATTTTCCCATCTATCTAAAAGTTTGTGGGAACTCTCTCCACATGGATGGTGGTCATTACCAATATAATTTAAAGCTGAGCTAAAATTCCTTGGACATCATAGCAGGAGATAGGCAGGCTTTTTTTTATTTTACAGTATGACATATCCTTACCCCAACACAATAAACTGAGAATAAAAAATATAAGATCCTCTTATACTTATTATATGTTGATGATGAAAGAAACATTTGACTTATTAGAAGAAAACATGACATTAAAATTTTCTACAGAATGTTTTCTATTGTGATATATATTTTTTAAAGACTTAAAAGATTATTTTGTTTGACCATCCTCTAACCATAAAGAGCACAAGGCATAAAATATGGAGACATGTTCCCCAAAGATATTTGCCACTGTCATGGGGCTAATTTAGCACAAATTCAGAATAAAAAGGAATTTCTTTGGGATATTGAGGTCCTCCAGATGATCTTTTATATGGCATTATACTACTTGCCTTAACTCTTAGCATACTATATCTCATTGGAAGAGATCCCTATCTTTGTACTACAAAAATTCTACTATTATCACATCACTTAGAATTAGGAGTTATTAAGATCTTTGAAGAATTAAAAGAGTGCCATATAGTCATGGGAAGACCCCTGTATAGGACACACACATGATAAATAAGGAACTGAGAAGAATTGGAATAAAAGATATCAGGGAAATTTATGGGAGCAAAAGAAGGCATGGGACAAGAAGGAGGGAAAACATAATAGCTCAAATTGTTCCACTTCTTTACTCATGAAAAAAAGCGATGAATATTTCATTCCTCACCCCAAAATGGTAACTCCTCCCCAGAATGTCAGGTTGAATCCCTGAAGCAAATTCTCAGAAATACCTTGACAAGACCTGCATGGAATGTGTAGACATGGGTGTATTGTGATTTACATTATAGGAGAGAACATAGAAAGTAATAAGTTCACAGACCCATTTCAGAATTATTATTATATTACTCAGCAATATCACAGCAAACTCCTGCTTGCCTACATCCTTTCACAATCCATAAGCAAGGGAGTAGCTGCTTGGCAAGTGAACCAGAGACTGAGCCACTGGGCCAGCCATGAAAATAATCATTAGCCTACATAATGAACAAAAAATTGGATGACCCTAAAAACAAATCAGGTCTCTGACTATTGGAGGAGCTTGGTCTGTTTTACGTTCTACTCCCCATCTTTCTTTGAAGGGTTTGCACAGGAAGATATGCTAGTGGAGAGATTCTTTGGGGTTTGGGTTTTCTAGGCAGATTTTACTCTGGGTGATGTGCAAGAGAAGCAGCACTCTATCTGGAGTCACATGATTGAGTTCCAGCCCCAGCTTGACTTTTTCCAGTTACGTGACTGTAAGACAAATCATTTAAGCTCTCAGAGATTTAGCTGGTTCAGCAGCTAGAGAGTTCAAGTTTGGAGTCAAAAAGATCTGGATCCAAATCCTTCCTCGGACACTAATTATGTGGCCACTTATCTAGTCTCTCTAAGCTTCAGTATTCTTATCTGTCAAAGTGGGATCAAAATGCTAGTAGCAGTTATTACAATGGTGGTTGGCAGGAAGATCAAATGAACTAATATATGTGGAGTTCCTTACAAATTCTAAAGCACTAGATTAATGTCAGTTACTATTCACCTGTAAGTGGGAATACTGCTACCAAACTCTCAAGATTGTGGTAAGGAAAAACAGTTATTTTAAAATAATAATAATAATGACATTTAATAATATTATCATTTGTCTATTATTTAATATTATTGATATAATAATATTAATATAAATAATATTATTTAATAATACCATTTGTTTATTATGACATTTGATCCTTACAACAATCCTGGGAAGGAAGTGCTATTAATATTCCCATGTTAAAAGATGAAGAAACTAAATCCAATATTGGGCTTAGGGAGTATCACCCTGAGACAGGGCAGAAAGATCCCTTCCAACAAGGTTCAGCAATGATCCAGTTTGAAGTCATCAGCAGAATGCTTTCCACAAAGATCATCTGAAGGACCTCAAAATTCATAGGAAATCCCTCTTCAATTTGGATTCCATGCTCTCTCTCTCCTTTGTAACAGGGGCAAACAACTTTGGCAGGCACCTATCTCCATTTTTATGCTTTACCTGACATTTATGCTTGAAGGATGGTCAAATAAATTTATCTCTGCTCTGTCTTGAACAATTTTGGTGTATGGATAGGGATACCTCATGCAAAGGAAGCCTTTAGGGCAATGTTTTACTCTTCCAAATCAAACGCTTTTGTATAACTGACATACAACAAACACAGCAGGATGGAGAATTTCTACATCTTTCAGTCAATTAGGTCTACTGTGGAACATAGCTAACAAAAGCCTGCCTGTTCCTGCTAGCACTTTATGACTCAGACAAGTGGGAGGAGATGTACCCACTGGGAAAGTGTCCTTCGAATACACTGACTGTGTTCTGAAAGCCAGTGCAATGGGCCCTATGAGAGTATCACAGGTCAGACTGTTCTTGCAAACAAATTCTGAAGATGAGTTAGCAGAGAGTGGGTTTAGACCCCCATGCCCACCTTTCTAAGTACCTTCACACCGGTGTAAGTATGTGCTGGGGGGTAGGAGGCAGAGTCGGCATTAGTGGGTAGAGTTCTAGCTTGATAACAATATCCAAAATGAATTGATCTTTAAATAAAAATCCATCCGACTTGTGATAAAAGCTAATCCCACACTGAAGCTTAGTCAGGGGCCAGAACAGTCACTGCTTCAGAAGGACACGATCCATGAGTACATCTCCTCCCCTTTGTCTGAGTCAAAAGTGTTTCACAGAACAAAATGGGTTTTAACTCCCTCCTGTTGACACTCTGAAACAATCTGACTTCAGAGGTGGGTTTCTAAGCTTTGTGAATCATTAACAAAGGCAAACTTGTCAGCTAAGTCCTTGCTGCAGGTGGGAGGAAACGAGCTGTTCCCCACTTCTGTCATGGACAGGCTAAGGGGGATAAGGGGAAATTGAAGCAGGAGGGAATTAGCATAGTCTCAGAGAGGAGCTAGAGCTGTAAGAGTTATGAGGTGTTCAGGGTTTGAAGTAGAGAAGAAAATGAACAGGTGGTTTGGTTCAGTTCCTTTTACCAGCTAATGCTAGTGATTCTCCCACCTGCCCAGCCTGTCTGTTTCTTGGGAGAGGGAAGAAGGGAGCAGGGATCTTGAAAGGGTTTTCTAGGGAATATAAAAGTTGACAAAATCTTACCATAAGTATTTTTTTCTTTTTATTTAAATTGTATTGACTCATTTCCCCTTTTTCCTTCCCATCTAGAGAAATACTTTTTTTTCCCCCAGCTCCAGAAAATAATCCGTTAGTAGCCTGATTGGTATGTCACTGAAAAAGAAAATTAATTTAGGTAGTATTATCATTTTTGTTATATTGGTATGGCATACCCATGAGCAATTAATTAAAATATGGAATGCATCACAAATTTGCATGTCATCCCTGTGCAGGGGCCATGCTAATCTCCATATCATTCCAATTTTAGTATATGATGTGCTGCTGAAGTAAGCACCCTAGTGTCAGAAAATCTGCATTTGAATTCTGATTCCATTATTTACCATCTAAGTTATTTTGGGCAAGTGATTTTATAGTTCATTCAAATCAATCCAAAGGGATCCATTAGCTATCTCCTACTTACAGCCCAGTGATAGGTCTTGGGAATATAAGGGCAAAACAAAAATAGTCTTCATCAGGGATGTCCTGGCAAATGTTTAATATTTGGCCCTCTCACGGGGGAAAAAGATCAGCAAGACATACTTTTAAATTTAATATGCATTATTAATATTATTGTCATCACTTTCCTAAGCCTAGATAATCCATCAAGTCCTGACTTCTACCATTTACTTTTTTTCCCTGAGGCAATTGGGGTCAAGTGACTTGCCCAGGGTCACACAGCTAAGGAATGTTAAATGTCTGAGACCAGATTTGAACTCAGGTCCTCTTGACTCCATGGCTGGTATTCTCTCCACTACACCACCTAGCTACCCCCTACCATTTACTTTTTAACAAGGTGTAAATACTCAGATTGAAAATTTAACAATGGCCTTGGTCCCTGCCCTCAAGGGCATTAAAATTTACCAGAAATATATAACATATAAATGAATATGTAGCTACCTGATAATTTGAGAAAGGAATACTAACAACTGGA
This sequence comes from Myrmecobius fasciatus, assembly GCA_023553655.1. Taxonomy (NCBI): domain Eukaryota; kingdom Metazoa; phylum Chordata; class Mammalia; order Dasyuromorphia; family Myrmecobiidae; genus Myrmecobius; species Myrmecobius fasciatus. The sequence continues at coordinate 71,576 of JAJPUD010001011.1, read as the reverse complement.
CAGGTGTGGAATGTCGGGCTATCTATCCTGTCTAAGCCAATATGTGAGCTGAGTCTCCAAGAAAGCTAGGGATTCTAAGAGGCAGAGGTGACATAGGTGGTAGGATTTAATTTTCTACTCCTTAAAATGAGGTAGTTGAATTAATTGATCTCCAAAATAAGATATTTGAGTGTGATGTCTACAATTCTTCTCATTCTAAATCCTAAGACCTGTGACCTCATTTGAAACTAACAATGATATGGTGAGACAGGGAATGCAAAAATTATAATCCCTTCTCCTATAGATGAGGAAATGAAGGACAGAAAAATGGAAATATAATTTATTAGTTGCATGCCAATACTTTGCCATTATACTGATATTCCTATATAGATGTATTGTCCTTTCTTTTTAATGTGCATTATTAACATTATTGCCATCACTTTCCTAAGCCTAGGCAATCAACAAAATGCTTAGCCTTTGGAAGGATACAGATTCTGAATGAAAGAACCTATCTATAATGACGGAGCTTTCAAAAGGAATACTGTTCTAACAACTCTTCTAGAGATGATTAATTACTGTTGAACATTTTGTGAAGAACTAAGCCATCATCCTTAAGCTTTACCCGACTTACAGGCCTATACCTAAGAATCAGAAGTCAAAGGATAATTTCATTCCCACAAACCCCCTTTAGTGTCACTTGAAATTGCCTGGGGTAAATAATAAGAAATACAATAGCCTCCCTAACTTGTTGAATGAAGCTCTAGGGAAGCTCAAAACCTTCGGACTAGGGATGTTGAGTTGTCTTATAAGAGAAAGACAAGCAGTAATGGCCCCACCAGAAAATTATCTGGATATCCACTAGCCATCAGTCCCTCATTGTCTTCCCCTCCACCAGCATGCATCAGTACCAGCCCCCAGATCTAGGTTACTCATTCCCTTTCCCCAATGCCCCACTGCTAGACCCAGATAAGAACTCTATAAGAAGCCACTAGAATTTACTGGAGACCCCAATTCTACCCAAGGCTGCAACAGGATGCTCCATTCTACATGAAAGACCAGCAGACTTGTTTATCTCATTTTTCCTGATTGCCTTTCACTCTACCTATCTCCCCAAACATATGCTTGTTTAACTATATTATCTTGAATTCCATGTTCCACTGTTTGGGCTTTTGGTAGACAAACCTCCCTAAGTTAAGTGTTCAGACAATAAGAAATGCCAAGAGGCTTTTAAAGACATGGCGCATTGTCTCAAGCAAGCCACTGGTATTGATTGGATTATTGCAAGATCCAAGGAAACCCTTTGTGTTTTATCCTATTGCTCACTTGCATGGGAGCATCTGCTACCAGAAAGGGAGATCTACTTATAGCATTTACCAGTAAATGACTTAATGTCCATGAGGCTTGGAATTTGGTAGACAAGTTGGGATTCTTGGCTTCGAAATAGTTGTCACTGATAAATTCTGAGACTATGTGTATGGGACTCAATTTCAACTATGGATAGATAGCAAGTGCTAAGTTAGAAGCTGTCTGCCAAGGAAAAGAGGCAATGCTGGCCAACAATGAGTTCAGCATACATTATCGAAGAGGGAAGAATACTGTAAATGTAAGTGCTCCATCACTCAGGTCATGTGAGTCCAAAATTAGGCTGACACTCATTGAAAAAGTGAGAGAAGTCTATGATATTAGGGTAACTCACATCAAAGAACAGCAGAGAATCTAGGACTTCCACTACACACAATGTATTAGAGCCAACTACTAGGCAATTGGTTGTATCATTTGTGCCACAGGAGTAGATGAACAATGGAGAGTTGACTATATAAACTTCAAGAAGGGTCTATTCACCAATTGCAAATAGACCAAAACTAGATAACTCAGGAGATGCTTCAGATCAAGAGAGAATTATATGTTGATATCCCCAAGTCTCTCATGGTGATAAAAAGGAACTTTATTCAGAGAGTGAGGAATGAATCCAGAAGCTGCAACTTTTTTGCTTCATACTCCAGATGTGAAGGCTCCTTAGAGACCAGAGGCTATCTATATAGAGAGCCTAAAGCCAACAATATGGAAGGATGGAAGTTATGTAGACTAGTGTAGTCTAGAACCTCATACTCCTATTATGTTATGGAGGAAGGGCCTTTGTTTTATATTTATACAGAAATTAAGTTACCAAAGCTCTTAATATGTAATAATCTCATTTCATCCTCACAATGACTACATGAAGTAGACAATATTATCCTTATTTTACAAGTAATTAACACTTGTAGAGTTTCTTGGGTTTGCCCAAAATTACTCAGGTAGGACTCTGAATCCTTATTTCTTCTCTTTCTAAGTTCAGAGTTCTTTTCACTTTATTACACTGTTCTTTTAACGACTAAGATAAGAATTCTGCAGATTTTTAGGTGAGACAAGGAAAATTATATTTGCTACTTGCTTTTAGTAAAGTCCTGGAAGTACATCCTAGAATGATGAGTTTTCAAGGTCTCATCTAGCCTTAGTTTGGTGAGTTTGGATGGCTTTAATTTTATCTTTCTGAAATTATTTTCTGGATGGAGAGAGATAAAAGATATCCATGTGTTTTTTTTCTTAAGCAACAAATTAGTTGCAGACATCATTAAGAACAAAGATAAATTAAACTTTGCATAGCAGCGTTAGTCATGTTGCTGACAGAGAATCAAGCAAGTTCTGGGAAGACAAGGGAGGTAGCAAGTTAAGGGGGGTGGTGAGAAAAGGAGAAGGAAGTGGAAGCTGCCATGGGCAAAATGGATGCTCACCTTTCACTAACGAGGCAAACTGGAGATTCTTTTGTTTCCTCCCTTTTCTTGAGAGGCTCTGCTCTAACACAGCATTGATTCCTTCTTTGAAATATCTTTGTTCTCTGCATCTTGAAGTGCTGTGGCGGCTGTGGATTGATGGAGAGACACTAGCTTCTTTGAGTGGCAGGGGCACACTTCTGTTGTTTGAATCTCCCACTTAAGTGGAGCTTATCTTGATTAAAGGAGGACAGGATCAGGTGTTCTGACTGTTCCTTGCCCAAGAAAGCTTCCATGTACTAGTCGTAAAATGGCATTGCCTCACGTGGGACATAAAGTAGTCGCAGTTACTGTCCTTTCTTTTGTTGGAATGGGGGTGAAGGGAATAGCTGTGTTTCAGCAAAGAGCCTATTTCTGGAGAGAGGAAGTGCTCTACCTGATCCTACCTGTGGTTCAATGAAGAGCATAGATGTAGGGTTGGGAGAGTTGAGATGGGAGAAGGTGGTAGGAAGGAGGGGCTGGCTTCTACCTAAAGTTTCCAGAGAAGTATCTTTAGGAGAGCATTTCCCAAAGAAATATCAACAAGTATTTATTAAATTCCTACTAATTGCCAGGTAGTGGGATAAAAGCACAAGAATGAAGCTATCTCAACTCAAAAGGAGTTATAAAAAAGAGGAAGGGAATAAATACAAGTAAACACAAAATTGTTATGTATAAGGTAGTTTGGGAGGGAAGGGAATGGAAGGGGAGGAAGAGTAGAAAGTGAGGGCAGAATTAGGAAAGGCTTCATTCAGAAGATGATGCTTGATTTGCATCTTAAAGATGAGGATCATGTGAGGTGAAACTTGGAAGGGAACACATTCTAGGAAAGTCAGAAGGCCAGTACAAAAGCATGTAGACTAAAATGGCATGTTGTATTGAAGGATCAAGGCAAGAATCCCAACAAAGATTCTCTAACATTCTCAGAGAATATTTGCAGTCCTCCTAAGTAGCACAGTGATAGAGGTCCAGGTGTCAAGAAGACTCATTTTACTGAGTTCAAAACCATCCTCAGACGCCTAAACTAGCTGTGTGACCCTGGGCCTTATTTGCCTCAGTTGTTTCATCTGTTAAATGATCTGGAAAAGGAAATGACCAATCACTCTAGTATCTTTGTCAAGAAAATCCCAAACAGCATCATAAAGGGTCTGACAAGACTGAAATAATTGAACAATAACATTTACACGTGTCTTGATGAGCTGATCCCCTCTCCCCATTCTGTAATTTGCAATAAGCAATGAGATACTATGTTATACAGTGGTCTCCCAAGTGAATTATGCATTAATATGCTTTCTTTTGGTGTGGGAAGAAAATATGAGTCATGTCTGACAACAAATACATCATTCCACAACCATTGTCCACCATATATTGACAGGAGGGAAAAAAGTCATGTATTTTATTAGCATCTGAGTGTTCCCACCTGGGTAGTAGTGTTTCAGAAGTACATAAACCTGCTTTGTCAAAGGGTGTTGATGCTGAGGAACTGGATTCAGTTCATAGCATCCATATAATGGAGCGCTATGTAGGTGAAAAATATTGGAGAACATTAATATTTGCTGTCAGCATCATTCTGTGGGAAAGGATTCTGGGAATTTTAAGTAGTTGCTGCTATGTTTTAGATTGTTTACTCATGGGTTAAATGAGCACTGATATGGGTGAAGGTTACCTTACTTGGTAGTAAAGTCATGGGTTGGAGGCTATAAAACTGAAGCATATTCAAGTAAGGAATCAGAGTCAGAGAGGGTTCTATTCTCCAGACCCTGGATGTGTATGCATATGTTTAGTCAGTCAGTATGCATTTATTAAGCACTTACTATATGCCAGGCACTGTAATGTAAGTATAGGTGACATATTTAGACTAACACTTTAGGAAAACCATTTTAATGGTTGAATGGAGAATGGATTGAAATAGGGAGATATGAGACAGACACACACACAAAATATGTGTGTGTGTGTATGAGACAGGAAGAAAAGACAGAGAGACAGAGACAAAGAGAGAGAGAAAGTGTGTGTTTATTTGGGGGAGGAGGTCCAGACCTGCACAACTATTAATATAAGTGATTTCCAGGGAAGAAAGTATCTCTTCCTATGCAAAATGGCAACTGTTCTTTGATTTATACTTCTAGAGAGTTAGAGATTCTAAATAACTTGTCCAGTGTCACATATGTGTTAGAAGTAGAATTTGAACTCAGGTCTTTGTCTATTCTTTGGGAAGAAGCTACTTGTGACTTATCTATGGGTAAAGAAAGGGATCTGCCCACTCATACCCACCCCCAGTAGACAGCCCCAGTTAGATCTAATTTAGTAAGATCAGGGAACCTCAATGTCCACAGTAGAGAAAAGGACCCTGACCCCAAAAAGAGGGCTCCAACTTAGTCTGAGGAGAGTAGTCCTAGAAATCAGCCCCTATAGCAAAAGTGAAAGAAAAGGTCTCATTAAGAGGGTCCTGTGAAGAAGGGACCAGACTTCAGGGGAGGAGCTGGGTCCCAGAACCCTAAATAAGCAAACAACAATGACTGTCAGAATGCCAGAAGGCCCCCCAAAAAAACCTAGAAGAGGAAAATAACTCAAATCCCCCCAAAAGCAAAGCTTCAGAGACAAATTTAGCATGCTCATAAGATAAATGAAATTTTTGAAAAAAGAGTTCAAATGAAATTATAAATGATATGAGAGCAATAGTGGACAGAATTAGAAAAGAAATGAGAACTATGCAGGAGAGAATTGGAAAGAGAATTAGCAACTTAACTCAAGAGGTTTAAAACCTTACCCTAGTAACAGACTCCCTAAGAATCAGAATGGACCAACTGGTTAGTGTTTATATAGCAATTTGATGTTTGCAAAATATTTTTTAAAATTATTTTACAGTCATTTAATTCTTACAACAACCCTCAGAGGTAGGAGTTATGATCCTCTAAAACAGAGGTTGAATCATTTGCTTAGGGTCATGTTAGTGTCTGAGTGCCTGAGTTCAAATTTGAACTTCGTTCTTTCTGACTCCAAATATAGCCTTCTATCCTCTGTGCTATCGTTACCTCTAGAGGCTAATGACTCTAGGAAGCAACAAGAAATATCCAGAACAAAGCCAAATGATTGGGGGAAAAATAGAAGAAAATGTAAAATGTCTTTTATAAAAAACAACTGACCGGGCAAACAGATCACAGAGGTATAACAAAGGAATTATTGACATAAAATCCATGTAAAAACTGTGCAAATATATTAAAACATAAGGAGGAAACTCACTATTTAGTAAAACCTCCTAGAAAAATTGGTTAAAACAGAAATCAGATCAACATCTTACACTTTATTATCAAGATTCTCCGAATTGACAAAAGGCCTAGATATAAATGGTCATGTAATAAACAAATTATAAGAAAAGGGAAGAGTGCTCAAGAAGAACACTGTCCATTTATAACAGAGAGATGATGGATCAATATGCAGCATGAGAAATATATTTTTGATGTAGTCAATGTAGAAATATATTTTGCTTAATTATGACATGTTCTTCCCTTCTTCCTTCCCTTCTCTCTCTTCTTTTCTTTTCTTTCTTTCCCTACAATTGATGGGAGAAAGTGGAAGAAAAAAGTGCCTTATAATTGAAAATATATGTGTGTTTATGTATGTTTGTATGTCTGTACATATATATTACCAAGTGGAATCTTGCATACTCACTCTCTTGATGGAAACTCTAGTATATTAGTTTAACTTCCCCTTCCAGAGCTTCTGTTTTGGTAGCTGTTTTCCTGCAATGTCAGAAAACCACATGGTAGAGACCCTGAGATGTATCCATTAATGATCTTTAGTAAGACTATGGATTTCTGCAATCACAGTGCTTACTTAAGGATAAGTACTTGCCAGAAGGGAGTCCTACCATTTCGGTAGTATATTTCCCTCTTGAAATGTAGATGAGAGTATATTTTGAGGATTATAGATGGTAAAATGGTAAACCCCAAATTTGGAACACACAGCTTTTTGTGGTCCAAAATGGTTTAGGAGAACTTAACAATTTAACTGTAATTGGATAACGCACTATTTCAAACATTTCAATGTGAGCTTTCTTTCCAAAGTACTTATGGTAGATACTGCTCAGAAATGATTAGTGGTTTGTTGTAGGCAACACTGTGTTCTCCATGATGATGGCAAGAGTCTTAAAGATATAATAGAGAAAATGTATATAAAAGGGCTTTAAAAATTGCAAAGCACCATAAAATATAAAATAATTTCATTATTGTTATTGGTGGTATTGCTGCTGTTGTTCCATAAATGCAAGGAAACCAAAGAAGTAATTTAGGTAAGCTTGTTGCTTTTCCCTTCAGTAGTGGGATGGGGACAAGGAAAGAAGATGCAACCAAGGATTCTGATTTAATTTACACAAATACACAAGCCAGATTGCTTTGTACTGTGATTATTCTTGTCCAAGAAAAAAAAAGTTATTTATTATGCCATGCTTAGAGGTTTCTTGCATTACTCTAAAGAAAACAGTGGTAACCCCCAACAGAATATAGAAGTGTGCTGCTGGGATATAACTGAGGCAGCATGACCACAGAGAAGCTCTTTGTCTAGAAAGAATGAGTGAAATTGTGAATCTATTTTTAAAATCTACTTTATTGGTGTCCAGATGATGGGTTAACTGGTCTGAAGTGGTGAAAATCATAATCTGCTTCTTTTATTTTTTTAATTATGAGCTTATTTTATTTTTATTATACATAATATAATATATATTTATGATTATGAATTTTTAACTGATACTTTTATCGTTTGGCCAAATTTTCTCCTTTTTATTCTGAGCACTCTGCAGTGGCAAATGGGGAGGGAGTTTATGTCTATGATGAGCATTTCCTGGGAATGTTTCTTTATTAATGCTTAGAACATATGGATGCTCTTGATTTTATTAGTGGACATGTGAGATTCTAGTGAATACTTTATCTTTTATGTGTGTTTTGTCCTTTTTAAAGAGTGTGAAATACAATAAAATAACTGGATATTTTTAGAAACAAAAGGAAAAACATCCACTTCCCTTCCTCCATGGCCAAATGAGTCTCCAGAAGTATGATCGTTCATGACCTGTACTTCCCTCTTTGGGGATGAAAAAAACAACAATGTTGTCTTCATTTTTAATCCTTATCTCCATTGTAATTAAAAATAACCCCTTTTTATAATCCACCCATTCTCTCTTCTCTTGCTCTAGAAAACCAGACATTCGGAAGTCTGTTGTAGCTCAAGGGCAATTAATATCACAAGATGACAAGCAATCTTGGAACAGCTGTAGAAATGGCTACAGGAGGGAACAAGCCCTGGCTCAAAGTCACTGTGGGTAGTTTGTGCCCTAGCATGTGCTTTATGCATGAAAAATGAAGACATTTCTATTGGCTAGCATAATGCAATTAAAATGTACATGATCAGAACCCACCCAAAGCCAATATATTCTATGTTGTGCTTAAGACCCAGGGGCAGAATTGAAGTTTGAAGCTTAAACATCTTGAACCAGCAGGTAAAGGAGGAGGGATCAGATCTGTCTCCTCGGTACATCCTTAATGGGACAAGAAGACACGTGTTTATCACCCATGGTAAGCGCTATTATAAGCATCACATAAGGGTAGGCAAGGGGAGTTCTGAGCTAAGGCAGCTGGGAAAAGCTAGTAAATAGTATGATTTCTGGCCAAGTAGGTCTATTTTTCTGTTTCCTTTCTTCTTATGATTTCAGCCCTTTTGATGTACATGTGCATTTTACCATGAATAGAGGAAAGAGAGTGGACTTTCTAAATGCCTAAAAATGACAGAGCATTTGTTCTCCTTGGTGCTATTTTATTTCAATAACAATCTTTTTTTTTTCTGATAAGCACAATGGCACAGGCTTTATTTTACCTTAAGGTCTTCTTTTAAAAAAATTGTATTAATCACATCAAAATGAATTTAATTCAAGTCTCTATTAAACAACAGGAACCATCTGCCTTGACAATTGTTCTGACCCTGGGTTGGCAAAAGCTTCCCAGAGATGGAAAAAGCCCCCTTACAGACTAGAGCAACAGATAGCTGAAACAGCACATAGAGCCAAGGATTACTCTTCTCCTTTGCTTGATTGTATGCAAGAGGGGCCTCATTGATTAGAAAGGTTTGCATTTATATTCCACTTTCCATTTTTGCAAAGTGGAAGTCCACTGCTTCATGATAATCCCTTGAGACAGAAAGTACATGTGTTATTCTTTTCATTTTACAGCAGAAGAAACTAAGAGCTCAACAAATTGTGGCTTGGCCAGCCAGTAAATGGCAGAGCTGGATATTTACTATTTACCATTCTAATCTGTTCCTATTACAAAAGTGCTTATGGGTGGGCAAATGCATACTTTCAACCAATCTTCCTCCCTTTCCTTATTCCACAGGTATTTACTACTGCAAAGTATTGAAACTGAGGGTTTCAACATGTATCAGGAAAACGTTGAAGACCACAAGTATTATTGTATAAGGTAGAATATCAGATTGTGAAGAATTAAACGGCTCTTATATAGGCTGCAAAGCAAGAAGGTGGTTTTTCTCTTTCTGTTTAACCTTAAATTTTCTGTCTAGGATGAACTAGAAAGTGACATAAAGAAACAAGAGGAAGTAGACCTTCCCAACCATCAAGTTTATGGTTATGATCATCAAAATAGAGTGGGACAGGAAATAACCTAGTGGGCATGGAAATGGATGAAAGTGCCTAAATGATGGAGCCATGGTCTCCCATGAAATATTTAATAACACAGAATAATGGGAATGGTTGTGTTTTATTGCATTAGTTGAGAGTAAGAGTGGAAAGTCCAGCCAAACCAAATGACAGAACAGCTACAGGGTAGCTGGCTCAAGAGATTGGATGCCCCCCATTTCTTAGTGATGGAGACAGTTTTATCTAGCAAACATAGCAACCAGGGGGAGGAGAGGATAAAACTCGCTGGATCACTAAGGACAAAGTGGAGGAAAGGGTTTTCTGTTTTGTTTTAAAGAAGCATAATCCCTCTAGGAAGAGTTTGAGTGTCTAGTTCTCCACAACTGTCAGTCAGGTAAAAGCAAAACCTTTCTAACTAAAATCTCACCTTTTTCAGATTTAATAGCACTTGGGAAGCATGGGGTAATGGAAGGAGCCTTGGAGTGGAAGTGAATACCCTGAGGTCTACTCTCAGTTCTCTCTCTACCTAGTTTCATTTAATTAACTTTCTTGGGAAAAAACCTTTAAACTCTTTGGAAGTCCATTTTCTCATCTGTAAAATAATGAGTTAGACTAGATGATGTCTCTAAGGTCCATTCCAGCTCTAAAATTTTGTCATCCTATCTTTGTAATACTTCCATGCTGTTGACTTTTATTGTCATTTGATTTGCATCATTGTTATTTATTTGTAGATATTTCTCTCTCCATTTTAAGCTTTTTATCTAGATGATAGTCTCCATGAGAATAAAGACTATGTCTTAAATTACTTTGTATATCCTCACAGTATACTCTAGTTCAGGATCTTATCTATGATGTATACAGAGTTTGATTTGGGAGGAGCCTCAAAGATCATGCAACTAAGTCATAGTTGAACAGATTATTCCCTCCACCACATCTTCAATGAAGATCCACTTGTAAGAGGTTGGGGGACCATCCAGTACACCCTGGAAGAATTCTTTGGGAAAATAACTACCTCCAAATGCAATCCTTCTGGATAGCTTTAATTGTCAGGGAATGTTCCTTTATATCAAATCTAAGTTCTCTTCTCTGCAGCTTCCCTTCATTGAACTTAATTCTAGCTCTGATCGCTAACTAATTAGAAAAAAAGTAAATCTCTTTTTTGCATAAAAGTCTTTCCACTACTTAAAGACAGTGACCATTTTTCCCTCCTTTCCAATACTTCCTCTCCGAGTTTTCTCTTCTTCAAGTTAAATATTTCAAGTTCCTTCAACCCAATTTTGTATGACATGATCTCAAGAGCCCTCACTATCCAAGGCACTCCTCTCTGAATCCTCTCCAATTAGACTTCCTAAAATGTGAGGTCCCAAACTGATCAAATTATGAGGCAAAGAGACAATGAATTGGATAGATTGCTGGCCTTGAAGTTTGAGTTCGAATCCAGAATTAGATACTTATTAGCTATGAGACCCAGGAAAAGTCACTTAAACTCTCAGCTTATAAAATATAGATAAAGTATCTACTTTATAAGAGTGTTGGGAAGATTGGATGAGGAAAAACATATGTAAAGGACTTCACAAACCTTAAAGCACTGTGTAATATCAACTACTATTATTTGTTATTATGATGAACACAATTATTTATATATGAATTGACCAAGGATGAGTATAGCCATGATCAATTGGCACTCAAAATAATAGATTTTTATGCATATTTATCAACAAAAGTCAGATGGTTTCCCTTCAATTTAGACTGCTATCTCCACTCCTAATGTGCAACTAAAGATTGTAACTAATGAATGTCAAAGTAGAAATGGGAATAAGGAAAATAATCAAGAAAGGAGCAGCATCCACATAACTCTGAATTCCTCTGAAGGTTTATGTATTTTCCACTTCCAATGGCAAACTAAGGATTGTTCCCACTTAGGAATCATTTTTGATTGCATATATAAACAGTGTATTATAGAGAAAGCTAACAGATACATATACAAATACTAGCTATGTATACATATATAACACATGTATGTATGTATATATACACAGACACATATGTATTTTTATATGTGTGTGTGCACTAGTTTTCTTCCTGACTTGGATAACAAACCTTTATCTGAAAATTTTTATGCAATTTTTTTTTACAATTGCTTCCCTTTTTTATCTCCGAGATTCTTTGTACAGATGCTTTTCAATTTCATGTAATCAAAAATACATATTTTATCTTTTGTAACAACCTCTATCTTTGGTTTGGTTACTTTCTACTTTTCATAGTATACTTATACCCCCTATTTGATCTTCCTATCAATTCTGATAAGTAGATATTATTATATTAACATCCTTAAAAATACCATAAAATGGAGGACATTGATTACTGTGGGATACTGATAATACTACATCAATCCTTCCATATCCCTTTTTTATCCAGACAGCAGTTAAAGATGGGGAGAAGAGGTTCAAGAGCTCAAACGTGAAAGGTTGGATTAAAGAAAAGCCAGTGGCAGTAGTCTCTCTTACCCTAAAAAATTTTCAGACCCTATCAATGGAATGTCAGTCAAGGGTTAACAGTTTGCTTTTATAGTTGAATTAAGAGCATAGGTGACCTATTCACCATATACAATTATTAGAAGAAGAGAGTAAGAAATACATGGTCTGAAATAGAAGATATAGTAAGTGATTTTTGCATTTTAAATGTTTTTATAACTTCTAAATCCAATTGAAAGGGAATTATTTTAAAGGAAAAAAAAAACAAAAGTTTTTGACAACTAAAGGGCATTTTCTTTTCTAGAAGAACCAAATATTTTTCTAAAAGCAAATTTTATTTTCCCAAATATTTGACAGGAGCAAGCTGTAAAATTCTGAAGGAGTGTAGTCAGCTGTGCAGATTGACTTTTGAAGTGTAAAATAAACCTTTACTTAACAGATGTCAAGATGAGACTTTGCAAGATAATGACAGTTTTTATAGTAGGTTGGTGGCAAAATTTCTAAGAAGGATGAATAAAGTTTTGGTGCCAAGTCTTAGGAAAAGAAAATGACAACATGATTATTAACAATTGACTGAATTCAGGAAAGCAAAAATCAGAGCTTTAATTTGTATAATTAAAAGACACAAATTGCTCAGTAAATAACAGTAGGATACAATGTTGTTTTGTTGGGTTTTTTTAAAGGACAGTCTTTTTTTTTTAATCGGGTAGAAATTAGAGTTAATCTAAATCTCCAGTTTAAAAAAAATTATTCTGAATAGGAATTATTTAAGAGAAAATTCAAAAAGTTTTGGGCAAGGGAATAGACAGATATGGGAGAATTGTTAATCACTGTGTTCAGAATCTGCCCCTCTGGCGGCAGCAGTAGAAAACAGAAAAGGACCCTTAAAATGTCAGGTCCAATCCAACTGGATGATGTTTCAAACTCTTAAGCACTCTGCCTCAGTTTTCTCCTCTATGAAGTGAGGAAGTAGAACTACATCGTTTCTAAAGTCCCTTCCAACTCTACTTATAAGCCTATAAGGACTCTCTCATATCATTTGGAATGTCTATTTACCTTAAAATTTTTAATCCATTCCTTTTTTTTTTCTTTCCTTAGAACAGTGATTCTTAAATCTGGTTTTGTGACACCGTAAGCTGTCTCAAGTTGCTTCAAGGAATATCATGAAATTCTCAAATCAAAACTAAGCCAGTTTAATTTCAGTACAGCATTTTAGGAAGGCAGAGTATCAACAAAAGAAATCTCACAATTATTAAAGCTGGAAATTCATGTCTGAAAATATCAGGGCTTATTTTCTCAAGACCTTTTGGCTCATCTGTATGAATTAATATCTAGAAATTCAGGAAAGGATCTAGTTAGACAAGTAAAAGCTAGTGTTGATAGTTTCTAGGTTCAATTACATTTTTGAAGCTTCTGCTTTTAACAGCACCTGCAACATATTGTTGGTCAGGTACTATAAATATCCTGAAAGAAGTATATTTTCATTAAAATTTCCTTATAATAACAAGGTGCAACACACATTTTGACTCTGTTGAAAGTAACTCATTAAACCAGAGCTTCCCATATTAATCTTTAAATTACTTTCTTTTTCATTTGCATTAAAGGGCATCACAATTATAGGATCAAGGAATTAGAGTTGCAAAGGGGCCTCCAGATTATCTAGTTGGATCCCATTGTTTTCCAGATGAGATGAAATTACTTACACAAACCTACCCAATTTGTTAGTTGCAGAGTTTAGGTTTGAATCCAATTGCTTTGATTCCCAATCCAATGCTCCTTCCACAGTGCCATGTAATGAAATCAGGTCCAAAAAATTAGCTGATTGTAACCCATTGTAACATTTAAATAATGTCTGTGTGACTCTTTTTAACAGCAAGGTAATTTAGGCCAGTTCCAATGGTCTTGTAATGATGAGAACCGTCTGCATCCAGAGAGAGGAGTATGGAGACTGAGTGTGGATCACAACATAGTATTTTCACTTTTTTTGTTGCTGTGCTCATATTTTGTTTTATTTCTCGTTTTTTTTCCTTTTTGATCTCATTTTTCTTGTGCAGCATGATAATTGTGAAAATGTGTATAGAAGAATTGCACATGTACAACATATATTGCATTACTTGCAGATGGGGGAAAAGAGGGAGAAAAAATTGAAGCACAAAGTTTTGCGAGGGTGAGTGTTGAAAATTATCTGTACTATATAAGTATAGGATGGGAAGAATTGGCTAGAAAAGTTAATATGAAAAATACCTGGGCGTCTTTATTGTGTGCAAAATTAATGAATCAATAGTGGGATAAGATAGGCAAATACACACACACACACACACACACACACACACACATATATATATATATATATATATTATTTAAAATCACATACCTGGAAGGAACTTGGAAGAAGTTGCCTAGTTCAGTTACCATCCAAATTAGGAATCTCATTCACATAATGAGATTGTAAGGTACAGGAAAGAATGTTGAGAGGATCTGGAACTTAAAAGTTTTCAAAAACAATTATTTTTAAAAAATTGTTTTTAATGTAACTGGGGGAAATATGAAATATTTTTTTAAAAAAAGAACAAGAAAAATTGCTTTTTACCTCAAGGAACTTACATTCCAATGAGAGGTGACTGTATATAAAAGGAACCTGAGAAGGGAAACAGGAGAGACAAAAATGTACAGGACACAGAGATAGTAGGAGAAATACAGAAGACAGCTTAGAAAAGAAAAACATTTATCTTGCCTAAGTATGCCCCTTAAATGGAGGTCCTGAGAAGAGCCATCCATTCAGAGAGAGGCAGCAAGGGCCAAGGTTATTTCCAGTGCTTGAATTCTAAAGTTAGAGTAAAACTTCAGGATGAAGAGCTAGGACATGGTAGGAGGAAGTCTAGAGTAAAACCTGGAGAGGTTTTAGTTAACTTTCAAGAATATATATTGCCAAAAAAAAAAAAAAAAGTACCAACCTGGTACAAGGAGTATATTCACCTGGGAGTTGTCTGTATCCCAGCTTCTTATACTGTGGTTTATGACCCCATATGGGATATTGCCACTGAATGGGGGAGGAGGGTTATTCTTTTTTGATTTATTATCAGCAAATGTTTCATTTTTATACCTATTTTATATACCTATATATGCAGGGTCATATAAAAATTTCTCAGGTAAAAAAGGAGTCACTAGTAGAAAAACTTTAAGAATTTTGGTCATATTCTATACCAATGGATACAAGCCCAGTCCCTATTCTTGTTGTGATGTAGTATATATAGTCAGGAAGACTGGGACTCATAATCCTATCTTTGTCTGACTATATCAACTTGGACAAATCACTTAGTGCTCCAGAAAAATCACTAAAGCTAAAATTGCAAGAATATGTTGACATGCATTCAGAGGGAGAGAGTTCTTCACTGGGACTTTCCTGAATCAATTACAGCTCCTTTACTTATATTGGTATCCAAAAACCTTCATTTACATTATGTTTTCAGTTCATTGAAGTGTTAAGATATAGACTAAAAAATAAAGATGATTCATGAAAAAATACAGTATTCATCAATATCCATTTCCTAGAATATTATGTACATCAACATCAAGGTTATTTATATATATATATATATATATATATATATATATATATATATATACTCCCTCCACTGAGTGGTGTGAGCATCCACAGATGTACATACTCTGACTAGTCCAGATGAAGAAGAATAGAATGAGTAGCCAAAGGCTCTGCTCCCACCTTCAGTGAGAAGGGGATGGACTTTCATTAAGACTGATAATTTTCACCACTCAGGGCCCTGATACAGGACCACATAGACATTTAGCTTAGGGTATACACTTATATGGGATACCAGCCCTTGTATTATGATGAAGATATGAAAAGCCACAAAAACTTCATTGTCTCCACCTCTGAAACCTCACAGCCAGTCTTGGGAATTTGTATGAGATTGCTGGCAATTGAATGAATTCTGACAGACTGAGTTCTCTTCACAGTTTCCTAACCATGCATGGTTTTCTAATTATATTGTAGATAAAATCTCACCATTCAGAGTGAACTGACTGTTTCAGTGGGAAGCAGAGCCTTGCCTCAAGGAGACAAAGTGTTTTTTGGTGATTTGGTTTCAGCTGACTGCAGTTATAAGAGGGTCTGAATGGCTAGATGGAACCACTTATAGCCAATCGCCCATAATTGCGTGCAGAGAAGCAACATTTCTCTGGGGAACAAAAAAGTCTCTTTTAAAGAAAGAACAAATGATAAAAGAATAAGATTCTCAAAACTATCACTTGTCTGCCTCTCCTTCCCTATCCTAAGTAAAGCTGTCTTAATGTACAATTTCTTATCTACAATCTTTTCATAGTGATGGTTCCCATCAGGGCCATATATAAAACATTTTATTTTAATGGTCCCCTAAACAGTTATGAGAGCACATAAAAACAAAGTAAAAACCCAAAACTCTCTTTCCTTCCAACAGCATTCATATTGAACTGTCATCCAGTCTTGGGTCTTCAACTGGTTATTTAATCAGTTGTTACATAATCAGTTGTTACACATTTATTTGTCTGACACTGACAGTTCAACCAGTGAATGGCATTGGTGATAATAATGGAGGATAAAGAATGTGGGAAATTTGCACATCTCAAAGAAAAATCTCTTAAAGTATAAATTGAAATAAGGGATTGGCCTGTACTAATAGAAGAACTCCCCTCCCTTGGGAGTTTTCTATTGCCCCTAGCTTCTTAAACTGTAAGTCATGACCCAATATGAGATCTCATAACTGAATGTGAGGGTCACAAAATTCTGATTTATTATCAATAAATTTTTGATTTGTATACCTACTTTATATACTTTATATACCAAGGGTCATATAAAAATTTTTCAGGAGAAAAGGGATTGTGAGTGGAAAAAATTTAAAAAGCCACGAATACCAATGGAATCCCACAAACCAATCCCTCTATGCTACCCTAATTTAGTGATAGTGAAAATTGTTAGATGTCAGACAAATTTACTAATGAAGGTTATACAATGTCTTGCTTACTTAAAAGCTAGTGAGAAATAATATGAGATATATATATATATATATGTTAAAAAGTATATAGTATTATCACTCTTCAGGCATAGTTCCAAATTGTTCTCAAAAGTGGTTGGACTAGTTCACAACTCCAACAAGAAGTCATTAGTGTTCCAATTTTTCTAAATCTTCAACATTTGTCATTTTCCTCTTCTGCCATGTTAGCCAATCTGAAAAGTATGAGATGGTATCTCACAGCTGTAATTTGGATTTACCTAATCATTATTGATGTATAACATTTTTATGTGACTGTTAATAGCTTTTATTTCTTCTTCTGAAAACTACCTATCCATATTCTCTGATCATTTATTAACTAGGGAATGGCTCTTATTTTTATAAAGTTGGCTCAGTTCCATATATATGTGTGGGGGGAGGTATACATATATATATGCACATATATATATACATATATACACACACACACACACAGATGGATAGATAGATAAATCAAATGAGACATTCATCTAAGAAACTTACTATAAAAGTTTTTTCCCTAGTTTTCCATTTCCTTCTGATTTTGATTGTATTAATTTCTGCAAAAGATTTTCAATTTTATATAATCAAAATTATCATTTTATTTCCTGCAATCCTCACTATTTCTTGTTTGGTCCTAAACTCTTCTATTATCCATAGATCTGAAAAGAACATTTTTCCACATTTCCCTAATTATGTAATCATCTAAACCACTGATCCACCACTCTGTTTCTAAGTCAGTACCAGATTGATTTCACAATTCCTGCTTTATAAAACACTTTAAAAACTGGAACTACTAGGTTACCTTCTTTTCCATTTTAAAAAATGCTTTTCTTGATTTTTTGTTCTTCCAAATTATTTTGTAATTATTTTTTCTAAATGTATAAAATAAATATTTGGTAGTTGATTGGTATAGAACTGGATAAGTAAATTAATTAGGTAGAATTTTATTTCTTCATTTCATTTTTATTAATATTGGCTCAGCCAACTTATGAGTAATAAACATTTCTCTGATTCTTTAGATTGGCCTTTATTTGTGTGAAAAGTATTTTGTTATTTTATACATATAAATCCTGGATTTGTCTTGATAGATAGCCTCCCAAGTATTTCATATTGTCTGCAATTATTTTAAATGGAATTTCTCTTTCTATCCCTTGCTGCTGAGTTTTGTTGGTAGTCTGTTGAAATGTTAATAATTTATTTGGATTTATTTTATATCCTGCAATTTTACTAAAGTGGCTAATTGTTTCAACTAGTTTTTAGTTGATTCCCTAGGATTCTCTAAATATGATATTATATCATCTGCAAAAGAATGATAGTTTTGTTTCCTCATCATTTATTTTTATTTCAATATTCTTTTCTAATTTTGTTGCTATAGCTAGTATTTTTGGTATAATATTGAATAATAGTAATGGTAATGGACATCCTTGCTTCCCTAATCTTATTGGGAAGGCTTCAAGATTGTCTCCATTACAGATCTTGCTTGCAGTGGGTTTTCAATAAATACTACTTGTTATTTTAAGAAAGGCTCCATTAGTTCTCATGCTTTGTAGTATTTTTAATAAGAATGGGGGTTTTATTTTGTAAAAGACTTTTTCTGCATATATTTAGATAATCATATGATTTTTGTTGGTTTTGTTAATGATATGGTCAGTGAGACTGATAATTTTCCTGAACTAGCCCTGCATTCCTGGTATAAATCCCACTTGATTATAGTATATGACCTTTCTGATATGTTGCTATAATCTTCTTGCTAATATTTTATATAACATTTTTGTATCAATATTCATTAAGGAAATTGGTCTTTCTCTGTTTTTGTTCTACTTGATTTAAGAATCAAAACAATATTTGTGCCATAAAAGGAACTTGGTAAGATTTCTTTTTTTTTTTCCCAAATACTTTATAAAGTATTGACATTAATTGTTCCTTAAATGTGAATTTGCTTGTAAATCCATCTAGTGCTGGGAATTTTTACTCAGGTACTTCATTAATGATTTGTTCAATTTCTTTTTCTAAGATAATGTTAGAACTATTTCTATTTCCACTTCTATTCATCTTGACAGTTTACGTTCTTGTAAGTATCCATTTCACTTAGATTATCAGTTTTATTGGCATTTAATTAGGCATGCTAACTTCTGATAATTGCTTTAATTTCATCGTTCTTAGTATTGCATTCATTCTTTTCATTTTTTACACAAGTTATTCAGTTCTCTTCTTTTTTTAATCAAATGAATAAATGGTTTGTTTTTATTGTGTGTGTGTGTGTGTGTTTTTTTAGTTTGGTTTATTAGTTCAATATTTGGTGAGGGTTTTTTCAATTGTGTTACTTTCTCATTTGATTTTCAGGGTTTCCATTTTGGTTTTTAATTGGGGATTTTTAATTTGTACTTTTTTCAGTGTTTTGTTGTTGTTGTTGTTGTTGTTGTTGTTACTTGTCCAATTCAATGATCTGCTTCTCTTTCTCATTGACATTTAAAAATAAAAACTTTCCCCTAAGTACTGTTTTGGTTACACCTCACAAATTTTGAGATGTTATCTCATTTTCATTCTCTTTCATGAAGTTATTTATTGTTTTTATGATTTGTTTTGTGGCCCAGTCATTCTTTAGGACTAAGTTACTTAGTTTTCAGTGGATTTTTAATTTATGCTTCCATAGAAAGGGGTGCATTTAATATTTCTGCTTTTCTGCATTTAGTTGAGAAGTTTTAATGCTGTGAGACATGGCTGATTTTTGTGAAGGCATCATTACAGAAAAAGATTTATTCTTTTCTAGTCCCATTCAGTTTTCTCCAGAATTCTATCATATCAAACTTTTATAAGATTCTATTCATGTCTTTCTTATTAATTTTATGATTAGACTTATCTAGATTTATCTAGCTGTGAGAAGGGAAAGTTGAGATTTCCTGCTAATATAGCTTTACTGCTTAAATGCTTTTCTATTTGGTGAAATATTAATTAGTATTAATATTATTTCATTGTCTATGGGTTTTTATCTCTATTTTTAACATTTAAAAATGTCTTCCATATTTTTTCTCCTTCCTAGCCCTCTCTCACTCAGACAATCGTGATATCAATCATACATGTAAAACCATGCAAAACATTTCTATATAAGCCATCTCACCAAAAAAATAATGAATGTGAGAAAATCATACTTCAATTTGCACTCAGAGTTCAATATTTCTCTGTCTTTCTTTCCCTCTCTGGAAGTAGATAGCATTTTTTTTTATCATGGGTCCTTTGGAATTGTCTTGGATCATGATGTTTGAATTGCTTCTTTCTGGCTGCTTTAAGTATTTTCACTTTGACCAGGATGCTCTGGAATTTGACTATAATATTTTTTGAAGTTTTCATTTTGTAATATCTTT
Organism: Myrmecobius fasciatus; assembly: GCA_023553655.1. Lineage (NCBI taxonomy): Eukaryota > Metazoa > Chordata > Mammalia > Dasyuromorphia > Myrmecobiidae > Myrmecobius > Myrmecobius fasciatus. Next base: position 51,305 of record JAJPUD010001011.1, on the reverse strand, counting down.
CAGAAAATGATTAGTAGATTCTTTCAACTTCTATTTTCCCTTCTGAAACTAAGATAACAGGCCAATTTCTCTAATAATTTCTTGAAACATGATGTCTAGGCACTATTTTTGAACATAGATTTCAGGTAGTTTAATAATTCTTAAATTCTCTCTCCTCTATGTATTTTCCGGATCTGTTGTTTTTCCAATGAGATATTTAACATTTTCATATATGTTTTCATTCTTTTGACTTTGTTTTGTTGTTACTTTAAGTCTCCTGGAGTTATTAACTTTTACTTTTCCAATTCTAATTCCAATTATTTTATTCAGTGAGCTTAGCATGTTCTACTTTTCAAAGAGTTATTTTTATCAGTGAATTTTGTACCTTTTTTTTCCCATTTGGCTCATTTTTTTAAAGGTTTTTTTCCCCCAGTATATTTTTGCTGCCTCTTTTACCAAGCTATTAAATTGTGTTTTCATAAGTTTCTTTTTTGGCTCCTTTAATTTTTTTCTTCCTTTAATTTTTCTTCCAGAATTCAATTGATTTTGAAAATCTTTTTTTAACCTCTTCCAGGAATTCTTGTTGAGTTTATTTCTAATTCACTTTTTCTTTTTTTTTTTCCCTTTGAGGACTTATTTGCAACTCTTTTGACTTCGTTGTTTTTTTTCTGAGTTTTGTGTCTTAATCTTTTCTGTCACTGGAATAGGTTGTTGGTTTCTTGTTGTTGTTGTTTTTTAAATAGTGATTGTTCAATCATTTTTAATCCTATTTCTTGATTTTGAACTTTATGTTAAATTGAGCTCTGTTCCACGTGGGATGGTGAGTTGGAAAGGAGCATTGCTTCAAGGTTTTTTCCACTGCTATTCTGGAGAATTGGAAGTTTTGGGTAGCTTTTAAGGTAGTATGATCTTGGGAAAAAAGTGTAATCACTGTGCTCTGGGTCTGTACTTTGGTCCTTTCTCAGAAATGGCCCCTGATAACCTTGGGTTTGCAATAAATATTGCTCTTCAGGGCCTCTGCTCCCTCAACATCCAAAGATATTGTTCACCAGAGTCCCTGATTTTTTTGACCAAAAGCAATAGTGCCCCTCAAGGTTTTTACTCCATCTTCATCAAAAGTGCTCCTTTCTACCTTTGATCTTGATCCAGAAATGTGTGTTGGCAATGGAATTGCTAATGGAATTGTCTAGTACTGCATCCATTCATTGCTAGTACAGGGAGTCCCCTGTAATCTCTTTCTGAACAACTGCCAGTACCCTTGCTGTGTCAGATTTGAGAGCTCCTGAAACTGCTGCTGCTTCTATCACCACCACCTACTCTCACCAACCAATGTTTCATCCAGGTGGGTTTCAAATCAGTTCCCATTCTCATGTCACAGATCTTTTAAATTTCCTATGTTGTCTTGGATTGGAAGAATTTCTCATTCTAAACTTTTCTTGGCTCTGCCACTCCAGAATTCAATTTGAGGATTATTTTAAAGTTGCTTGGAAGGGAACATTGTAAAGGTTCAGCTGAGTGCTTTCTTGGCTCTGCCCCCGAAAGTCTGATCATATCTATTTCCATGGATTCAATTCTTATACCTATTCAAATGATTCACAGATCCATATGTTGAGCCCTATTTCTTTTCCTAAACATCAATCACACATCACTGACTACCTGCTAGACACTTTCAGCAGAATATCCCTTCAAACTAATTGTTTCCAAAACAGAAACAAAATTTATTAATTTTTCTCTGCTTAAAACTTTAAGGTAACACAGTTCTTACTGTCACCAGGGTTCAAAATCCAAATATCATCTATGATTCTTTCCCTTTTCTCACCTTAATACAACAATTTTCATATCTTATCATTTCTATATCCACAATACATCTCATATCCATACCCTTCTCTGCACTTACATAAGCCATAACCCAAGTCCAGACCACCATCACTCTGTTTTGGGTTCTCATCACCATTTATCTTGTCTATTGTAATTCCTTTCCAACTGGTCTCTATCTCAAATCTCTTCCCTCTCCCATCCATCCTTCAAAAAGCCACCCAAATAATCTTCTTTAGGTCCAGTCTGGCCCATGAAACCTCCCTGCTTAAAAAAATGTCTGCATTTCTCTGTTATCTCTCTACTAGCTCATCAGGCTGACATTTACAGCCCTGGACAGTCTGGCTCCAGCCTACTTTTCCAGCCTTATTTCATCTTAGTTACTTTCATGCATGCACTTTATGTTCCAAACCAACTAGCTAACTATTTCCTAAATTCAGTATGTCAAAACAACTTCATTCATGCAGGCCAGTCCCTAAGTTTTGAATACACTCCTTCTTTCCCTCCAGCCTCAGGATATGTATGTTCCTACAAAGTTCAACTGAAGCTTCACTTTCTCTCTGAAACCTTTCTTGATCCTCTCTAACTATTAAAGTTCTTTTTCATCATTACCTTATATTTATATACTATATGTAAATTGTATTCTCCCTATAAAATGCAAGGTATTTGAGGACAGAGATCATTTTTTTTTCTTTGCATGGCAAATCTTTAGCAGAAATTTTTTATTTAATGGGTACTTAGCAGATGTGTTTACTAGAAGTGATTATCTCTATTTTTATCATGCTTTACTCTTCCTGGTGGATGAGGGATTTTCATAGCCCAGTGAAACCATTAGCTATGCTGTGCAGGGTTATACAATATGAACAGATCATAATAGAGAGTTCTAACAAAAGATGATCCACAGAAACAAATGACAAGCTACTCCAGTATCTTTGCCAAGGAAACTCCATGGATAGTATTAAAATGATATAAGATATGACACCAGAATATGAGCCCCTTAGGTCAGAAGGTGTCTAGCACACTACTAGGGAAGAGCAGAAGACATCTACAAGTAGCTCTAGTACTAAAGAACCAGTTGGGTCAAAGCAAAAAGGAGCTCAGTTGTGGATATGTCTGGTGATGTAAAAAAAAGTCTGATGCAATGAAGATCAACATAAGAACCCATGGAAGTAAGATCCATGAACCATGGTAAGCTGAATGTGGTCAAACAAGAGGAGGAAAGATTAAATATCAATATTGTGAGTTTCAGTGAATGTAAGTAGATTGGAATAGGTGAGATTAATCCAGGTGATCACTACATATACTTCTCTGGGCTAGAATCCCTTAGAAGAAATGGAATAATCCTCATAGTCAATAAAAGGTGAGAAAAGTGGTAGTGGAATATAATCTCAAAAATGACAGAATGAATCTATGATAATTCAAGTCAAACTGTTCAATATCACAGTAATATAAGACTTTTTCCAACCATCAATGGCAAAGAAGTAAAAAATCAAACATTGTCTAGAAAAAACAACAAAGAAGGTGTCCCTTTCATGATAGGGATTGGAATGGTAAAGCAAGAAGTCAAAAGATAATTGAAATAACAGGCAAATTTGGCTTTGAGTACAAAATGAAGCAAGGCAGGGGCTAATTGAGCTTTATTAAGATAACTTGCTGGTCATAGCAACCACTGTTGAACAACCCAAAAAACAACTCTGCACATGAATATCACCAGATGGTCAAGGATGAAATCAGATTGATTATATACTTTGCAGCCAAAGGTGGAGAACCTCTCTACAATTAGTTAAAATAAGACCTGGAGCTGACTGTGGTTCAAATATTGAGCTTCTTCATGCAAAATTCAGATTTATATTGAAGAAATTATGGAAAACATCAGACCAGATACGTATGACCTAAATAACATCATTTATGAATGTGAAGTGAAGGTGATGAATAGATTTAAGAGATTAGATCTGGTAGATACAGTACCTGAAGAACTATGGACAAAAGTTTTTAATGTTGTACAGGAAGCAGCAACAAAAACATTCCAAAGAAAAGGAAGCTCAAAAAAAATAGTTGTCTGATGGGGCTTTACAAATAGTTGAAGAAAGAAGAAAAGCAAAAGATAAAAGAGAAAGGGAAATATATACCCAGTGAAATGCAGAACTCTAAAGAACAGAAAAGTTAGAAAGTTTTCTTAAACGAATAATACAAAGAAATAGAAGAAAACGATAGAATGGGAAAGGCAAGAGACTTTTTCAAGAAAATTAAAGATATCAAAGAAACATTTCATGCAAAAACGAATGTGATAAAAGGCAAAAAATGATAGGACTTAATAGAAGCAAAAGAGATTAAGAAAATATGGGGAAAATATTAAGAACTATATAAGAAGTATCACAGATAATCATGTCAATATGGTTACTTATAGAGAACCAGACATTCTGGAGAATGAAGTCAAGTGGCCCTAATGTAGCACTGCTAAATTAAGGCTAGTGGAGTTGAGGGAATTCCAGTTGAATTATTTAAAAATACTAAGATATAATGTTGTTAAAGTGTTGCACTCAATATAACAGCAAATTTGGAAAACTCAACAGTAGCCACTGGATTGGAAAAAGATCAGTTTATATCCCAATCCTAAAGAAGGGAAATGCCAACGAAGGTTCAAATTACCAAACAATTGAGATCCTTTCACAGGCCAGCAATATTATGCTTAAGAATCTTCATGTTAGACTTCAGCAATATGTGATCTGAGAATTACCAGAAGAGCAGACTGGTCTTCAAAGAGGCAGAAGAACTAGAGACAAAATTGCCAATATTCTCTGAATTATGGCAAAGGCAAGGGTATTCCAGAAAAAAAAAAAAAAAAAAAAAAAAAAAAAAAAAATGTTTTTGCTTAATTAAATAAAAAAAAACCTTTAACTGTGTGGATCGCAACAAAATATGGCAAGTCCTCAAAGAGATGGGAGTATGTAATAGAGATTCCTTGGGAGACAAGTAATATTATGTGAGTTAAGAAACAATAGTTAGAACTAAATATGGAACAACTGTTTGATTTAGGATTGGGAAAAGAGCACAATGAGGCTGTATATTGTTATCTTTTTAAATTTAAATTTCATATAGACTATATCATGCAAAATGCTAGGTTGAATGAATCAAAAGCCAGAACTAATATCAACAATCTCAGATAGTCTGATACCACTCTGAAGGCATAAAGTGAGGAAAAATTAAGGAACCTCTTAATGAGGGTAAAAGAGAAGGGTATAAATAACTGACTTGAAGTTTAATGGAAAAAAAAAAATCCTAGCATCATGACTGGTCCCATCATTTCCTGGCAAATGGGAGAAGAAATGGAAGCAGTGTCAGATTTTATATTCTTGGGTTCAAAGATCAGTGTGGGTGGCAACTATAGCCATGAAATTAAAAGATGCTTGCTCCTTGGGTGAAAAGCTATCACAACTCTGGGTAGCATACTAAAAACTAAAGACATCTCTTTGCTCAGAAAGGTCCACCCAATTAAAGCTATGTTTTTTCCAGTAGTATTGTATGTTTGTGAGAGTTGAACCGAGGACAATTAAACACTGTAGAATTAACTTTTTTAATTATTGTGCTGGAGAAGACTTTTGAGAGTCCTTTGGGCAGCAAAGAGATCAAATCAATCATTACCTAAAGAATAATTCAGACTTATTCATTGAAAGATCAAATATCAAAGGTGAAGTTTAATACTTTGGCCACAAAATGAAAAGAGAGGAATCACTGGAAGACCCTAATATTGGGAAAGACTGAAGCCAAAAGGAGAAGGGGATAGGAGAGGATAAGATGGATTGTTAGTGTCATGGAAGCAACAAACATGAGCTTTCACAGATTTAGGAGATAATGGATGATAGAGGGGCCTGACGTGCTATAGTCCATGGGGTCACAAAGAATCAGACATGACTTAATTACTGAACAAGTCTGGGTTTAATGAAGTGAGAGCTACATTTGCTCTCTTTTCATCCATCTCTGAAGTCTAAAACCTTTGACAATCAGTTATTTGGGATTCTTTTTATCTAAGCCTTTTTGTCGCCATCAATCAAAGGAGTCATTGTACAAGGACATCACCTACATAGGTATCTCTGATTTTTTTTTTCTCTACACACATATTTTAATATGATAGGACTTATTTATGTACTATACATTCAGTATACCTGATCTTCAAGGAGCTTACATTCTAAGAGGGAACACATGGCACATCATTCCCCAAAATCCCCTCTGAAACTACCTCCTTTCCTGAAGAGAGGAGAATACTATGTGAGGGTCATTTTTCTTTCCTCTCCATTCTGATCTCATTTCAGATCTATCTTAAGGCAATGAAAGGGACAAAGATTCATATACAGTTGGATTTGCAACTTGAAGGATTGGTTTACTGAAAAATAGAAATGCTTTATTCCACTAATAATTGTTTGAAATATGTTATCTTTAAAAAAAAAAAAAGTAAAATATTTTCTTTGGCCAAGCAGGTCTACCTATCAGAAAATGGGATAATGCTATATTGATGGGAGGTGGGTCTTGTGGGTATATTTACAAATGAAATGACCATTCTCATAACAAAATGGGAAATTTTTCAAAAGGTGCGTGATGAAATTCAAAACTATGCTATTTTATTACAATACTTCCTACATTCAGTTATATACATTCAATTATAGTCAGCCTTTGGGCTTGGCTACATGCACTATGTTAAATTCTGGTCCCCAGCTCTAACACTAACTAGTTGAATGATCTTGTCCAAGTCATTGGGTGGGCTTGAACCTTAGTCTGGGCAAAATGGGAAAACTGGACTATATGATTTCCAAGGTCCCTTCCAATGTCTATCATCTCTGATTCAGTGATTTTACCAAATTGAAAGTGGAGGAAATAATTTTGTTTGAAAGAGCATATGGAGCATGTCATTTTACCAACCAACAAAGATTTCTATTTAAGATACTTGTAGTGGGAAACTGTACTAGTTTTAGAATAAGAGGTCATTGCTTTTAAATTTTAGTTCTCCTAATCACTATACATCAGGCAACTCACTGGCCCTCACTTTCCCATCTAGAATGGATTGATTGGGCCAGATGATTCAGGTTTCTGACAGTTCTAAATCTATATTCCTGTGAATTTTAAGATTTAGAAACTGAATACCCGATTTGGTTTTGAAATGCAGCTGTAAAGTGTAATTAAATTATCTCTTTAAAAAAAAAAGCAAAAAAACCCATCATTGTGGAACATAGTCTAGTCCTGGCCCCCAATCCATTCAAGAAACAGGAGATGAGTATGTTTTGCTATCATTTCTAGTCCTGGAAATGATTCAGAATGTGGCTGAACGTAAACCGTTCCTCAGCACCAACAGGTCCATGAGCCTCAGGCGTACAAAACCCCTGCCAGTCATGGTCCTTGAGTTTGCCTGACATTTTCACCTCCACAAATGAGCACCACCATTCTTGGGCCCCCACTACATCTGTTATAGAAGCTTCAGATCAGAGCTTACTTAGGAGCAGGAACCCATCCCACCCACACTAGTAGACTTAATGCTCCGCCAAATGTTAGCAATTGTGCAGGGAATGTTTTCCCTTCTTTCTCAGGCTTTTAGTTTACCCATCAGTGGAATACTGGAGCTGACAGGTAGAGAGAAAAAAATTTGCTGCCAAGCCTTCTCCCATCCCCAGGTGCTGAAAGTAATGTCATTCTTTGGAAGATGGGAGGGAATTATATAAGGGAGGAGACATACCCTCAGTGACATTGATCCCCAGATGAATTTTTATAATAGAATTAGAGGGCTAGCAGAGACCTGGACAGGCCAAATAATCTATTCACCTGTGTTTATAGATGGCTGTACCTTAACTACTCTAGACAGATGAAATACTATCTCATTTGAAAGGACACTCATCCTCATTCTGCTCTTTCACAACCCCTGGACTGGATTTAACTGAGGTCTCTAGTGTCTGCAAAATTTTTCATCCAATAATTATATTAATTATATATAGGCATTCATGGAGCTAGAGAAGGGAATAATGACTGGGTGATATCTCTGACACCCAAATAGGAGGCTTGAAGCTTGAAGAAAAAAGTGCTTGGCTAAAATGTTGGGCAAAAAATGAGAGAGAATACACTGGTTTTGCTCATAAGCTGGGATTCTGACATCCACCTCCACCTGTACAAGTTTGCTTTCTGTACCACATTAGTTTGCCACCCTGTGGACTTGCCTCCATTGCCAGGAAATCCTTTCCAGTGTGTTAAGTCCCTCAGGCTATGATAGTTTACCATATGTAGTATGTATGAAAGTGTCTTTCTAAACAAAGAATTTATAGGGGAATCCTGGAAACAGTTGTTAACCTAGCTGGTATACACAATTCAGCCCTCTGCCAGAAGTGATCCATCCCTTTCTCTGAGAATCAATGAATAAAATAAATGAAGCATTTATAAAGTATTTAATATATGCAAAGCACTGTGCTGGAGATATGTAAACAAAAAAGTAGGAAGAACCCTCCTTTTAAGGAGCTTATATTACATATGTGTGTGTATTTTTGATTACACATAAAAACAACTTTTAATATTCATTTTTTTAAAAATTTTGACTACCAGATTCTCTGCTTCCTTCCCTTCCCTCTACCCTCATTGAAAAGGCAAGCAACATGATATAGGCCATACATGTATATTTCCATACTGATCATATTGTGAAATAAAACAGACAAAAATATCCCCAAAAGTGAAAAATAGTATGCTTCAATCTTCCCTCAGATTTTATCAGTTCTTTTTTTCTAGAACTGGATAACATTTTTCAACATAAATCCTTCAGAACTGTCTTGGATCACTGTATTGCTGAGCACTATACAATACTGCTATTACTGTGTACAGTGTTTTCCTGCTTCTTCTCACTTCATATTACATCAATTCATATAAAGCTTGCTAGGTTTTTCTGAAAACATTCTACTTTTTATTTGTTATAGCACAATAATATTCCATTACAATTATGTATCATCACTTTTTCAATCATTCCCCAATTGATGGACATCCCCTCAATTTCCAATTCTTTAGTGCCACAAAAAAGAACTGATATAAATATTTTTGTCCATTCTTTTCCCTTTTTTGTTTTCCTTAGCATACAGACCTAATGCTGGGTCAAAGGGTAAGCATAGTTTTATGGCCCTTTGGGCATACTTTTAAATTGAGGAGCTCACATTCTAGTGGAAGGAGATAACACATATGGAAGATTTCAGCTACAAGTCAGATGGAAAGATGCAATGGTCCTTAGGGTACAGTGGCAAAGCAGATGTTAATGCTACATCTGTAATGTCATTTCCACTAGGAAAAAAAAAAACTATCAATTTGGGATGTTGAATTATTTGACATTGTCGAGGACTTTGGTGACAAAAATTTTCTTGAATCTAAAAATTATCAGGGAAGTATGTCTATATCTTACAAGTACTTTTTCTGTTTCCTGGTAACAAATTATTTGCATGCATTTGCTATTTCCCTTTATTGGTCTATAAGTACTTTCATGGCAGAGCCCATGAATTCTTCATCTTTGAATCCTTCACAGTGTCTTACCCTAAGTAGGATATCAATAAATGGTTTTTTAGTTTACATGAATTGAACAGAAAGGTCTCTATGTATGCACAGGGAGAATATAAGTTCTAGTACAAAAGAAATTCCTTAAGAGTAGAGACTGGTTATTCTTGTCTTTGTGTTCCCAGAGACTGGCAGGTACAATAGGAGATTAATATGTTTGTTGAATAAATTAAATGATGATGCTGTTATTTGTCATTGTCAACATCAAAAGTAATGGTTTATTCTGAGCATTGGGAGATGAAGTATGCAAAATCCTTAAAATCTATGTAAATGTGAGCTGTCATTATTCATATCCTCCTACTTATCATCATCATCAATAATAACCATTATCAATCATCATCATCATTTCTATATGTAAATTGGAGATACAAAGCTAAGTTCTATGAGGGACACAGATAGGAATTAGACAAACTCCCCACTCAAAAGGTACTTTCAATCTAGTAAGACATTCAGGTCATGTCTGAAGAAAAGACAAAAACCTGAGAACTAGATGAATAAATAGATTAACCAGGAAGAGCTCTAGGGATTTAAAAATGAAGCAATATCCATACCAAACACAAACATCCTGAAAAATACAAAACCAAATGAAAATCTCTCATTGAATGCTTGAGCTTTTTTAAGCAATTTTTTTTTGGCCTGGAAATTCATTCATAAGCAGATTCCCCCCCTCCAAGAACAACCAGAAACTATGCAATGGATCTTTTACCAGTATCCACATAACATCTTAAAATAATCAGGGACCATGGTCAGACAATGAATTTATACAGATGTGGCTTTCCCATGGTGCATCATTCCTAACAACAAACATCTCCATGCTTACCACCTGTGACTAAGTCTAAGCCCAAAGTGGAAAGAACTAAGTGGAAAGAGGACCAAAAAATCCAGAGAACTCAATGAGGAACAAAGCAGGTAATTTTAGGTCATTGTTACTGACTTGACAGATGAGGTAAATATGAGCTAATGGAAGCCATAACTCAAACTTGGAGAAAATGGAATTAGCTCTGCCCTTTTCTAGGGAAGCCAGGACCCAGAGATTTAGAAACTGGATAACAGAGAAGAGACCAAGAAGTTGGCAAAGAGCAACAAAGGCAATAATAATAATAACTGGCACTTATATAGCTCTTTAAAATTTGCAAATAACTTTACACATAATATCTCATTTGATCTTCACAATAATTTTGTGAGACAGGTATTATTATTATCCCCAGTATACAGATAAAGAAACTGAGGCTGAGAGAAGTGAAGGGACTTATTTAGGGTGACCTAACTAATAATGTCCGAAGCAGGATTTGAATTCATATTTTCCTGATTCTAAGCTCAGCATTCTATTGACTACACAACACCCAACCTCCACCATCATCCCTGGGTATTCTTTTATCTTAAATGATATTACTTGCTGAATTTACATTTAGCAGAAATACTCAGCACTCCATCAATTAAATGCTTGATTCAATGGAACAATCCCCTCTAGCAATAGCACTACATAGAATGGCACTAACCACCTGCAATAAATATTAAATAATATAAGCAGCAGTATCCTTTTATCTCTATAAGTTACTTCAGACATCCTGTGGGCTGTCCATTTGAATAATGGAAAACAACAAGGTAAAGTTAGCATTATCTTGACAAGTTAGACTTTGAATGCTTAAGTGCCCATTCAACAACTGAACTCTATAAACAGAATTAGAACTTTGAGGGGAGAAGGGACCTCCCAAGTAATCACATCCCCAGGCCTCCAGGTAAGAATCCTAGGAAGATCAGACTTTTGTCTTGTTAGAGAAGAGAAGAATCCATTTCCTTTTCATGGTAGTATTAAGAAAATAAACTATTCTTGAATGACTCCATTCCAGTTTCAAGTAGAATACTGTAAGTCTGTTTTTCTCCATTTTTTGCTTTTCTCATCATCAAATGCTGAAACATCCCTGTCATTGTTCTTATCTGTCCATTCTCATGTTCTCTTCTTAATACTAGTACCATCCCTTTTTGTATGATGTCTCCTAATTGTTTCTTCCCCCTCTGGTACATCCTTCAAATAGGTGACAAAAGCATTGCCCTGAATACATCAGTATCTTCTCAAAAATCTTTGTTGGTTTGCCATTGTCCATTAAGTTAATAAAATAAAATAAAATCCTTGGCCTGGTATTCCAGGATCTGCACAATCTGGCTTTAAGCCATTGTCCTTTCCCAGTCTCTAAGCCCCAGCTAACTAGAATCCTCATTGACCCCTTATCTTGTCTCTCTTATAATGGAAACTAAGATCTCCATATTTGGAGAACTTCAATGACTTCCTCCTTATCTATGCTTATTCTACTTATTTCTCTACTACTCCCTCCATAAAGCTTTCCCTGATCCCCCACCATCATTTTCTAAAAATGTCCTCTAATCCTACCCTCATTGACTAATTAATCTCTTTTTGATCTCTCATACTAATCACATGACACAATAGGTATTTTTGTCTTTGGTCTATAAATTTTATCCTTTCAATAGACTGCAATCACAGTCCATGCAATAAGTCACTGACTGTGTTCCTTGTCATTTTCATTTTGTTTTTCCTGGTCATTGATTCCTCTGTAGAACAGCTCTTTCTCCTTAAAATCCTCTTGTTTTCCATAATTCTGGTCCTCTCCTGGTTATCCCTGATTATTTCTTCTGTTTCCTTTTTGCTTAATTATTTATTTTCTTCCTACCTCTTAAACATGAGTGTTTCCCAAATTTTCCTCCCTTTCCCCTAGTATTGTCCTCTTCCTATTACTCTCCCTTGGTGAGCATGCTTCCTTATCCCTCACTCTTTTCATACAATAAATTCCTAAGTCTTACAAATTCTTCCTTTGACAATAATCTTACTTTAAGCACAATGCTTGGCATATGATAGATACTATAAAAATGTTTATTCTCTTTCATTTTCAATATGCCTTATTTTTTAATATAACTTTTTTGTTTTTAAAATATATGCAAAAATAGTTTTCAGAATTCACCCTTGCAAAACCTTGTGTTTCAATTTTTTTTTCTTCTTTCCCCCTATCCCTACCTATAGAGCAAGTAATCCAATATAGGTTAAACACATGTAATTCTTCTTTACATATTTCCAACATTTCTCATGCTGCAAAAGAAAAATCAGATCAAAAAAGAAAAAAAAATGAGAAAGAAAACAAAAACCAAGTAAACAACAACAAAAAAGATGAAAATACTATATTGTGATCCACATTCAGTCCCCACAACCCTCTTTCTGGATGCAGATATCTCCATCACAAGTCTATTGGAATTGAATATGCCTTATTTTTTAGCATCATCTCATATTATTCCCCATCAGATATTTTGCATTTCAACTGAGATGATTATTGATGATCAATGGTTGGGGGAGGGGAGATTCAAATTTCTCCTTTTTCTTTTATCCTCATTTCTAGACGTCAGTCTCTGAAAATTGAGCTAACCTTCTCCATCCAGACCCCACTTAGGTGGTGAAGGGTTTATTCTCTACTCAAGGTTAGTGAGAACAAATTCTTTGAATAGATTGTCTAAGGTTAGGGGTAACTTAGAAATAAATGACATAATCAAAGTTTAGGTCCAGGTTCTTATTGTTTTATTCATTATCTCATTAATAGTTATTCAATCAGAGTTGACTGCCACGCTTAGAAACACCCCTCTTCCAATGAGCACACAACTGTAAACCTTGCCATCATGACTGTATTTTATCTAAGAGAAAGAGACAAATTGCCATTCTTTTATCAAAATGCTGCATCACTAAATAAATTACTAAATAAAATGATTAAATTACCCAGAAGTTAGGTCTTTTGAACCTTTTTATTTGCTTCACAACTAAACTGGACTTATTGTGCACTTGCAATCCTTATCTTACCTTCACTTGTCTATCACATCCCTTATTCCTGGTATGGACTCTCCATCCACAATGTCCCATTTCTTCCATCAAGTCTCCCTCTTCATTACTATCTAAATGTAACTTTTTCCATCTAAAAGATTTTCCTAGCCCACTCATTTAAATTTGTACTTATCATGCTATCCTTTACCTAATAGCTCTTTATGTACATGCCATTCCTCTTTTATTAGATTGTAAGTTCCTTAAATCAGGGTCTGTGCCTTATTTATCTTAGCCATGCAATTCTTGTGCCTTAAACATAGGAGGCACCTACTAAGCTCTCCTTGAATTTGTATGCACCAAACCTAGTACAAAAAGTACAATAAACTTTGTGAAATTGAATTGAATTTGAATAACTGCTACTTAGGACTAGATGAGCAAAATATTTTCTTTTTTTCAGATAAAGAAAAAAATAACATCATGTGACATTCAATATGTAAGCTTTCATTTGGTACCTGCTATTTGTAGATATTCTAATTGCTGAACAAACTCAAATTCTGCCCTTAGGTTATATACATTCTGCTAGGGGAGATCCTTCCCCTTTGGTTAAGCCGAGCCTTGCATAGAGTTAGGTAACTTCAGCAGACTTAAAGGTTGCTTTTCCTCTTTGATTCACTTTGCTGAGTAAATCTTGTTAATGGGCCCTCGGATCAGCTGAATAGCCTGGTAGCTAAGGCCATCATTAGCTATTTGCTTGGCCAAGGCAGTAATAACCCCCAAATTGTCTTCATTATTTCCAATTACCTAGGAAAATATGTGGTATTCCAGAAACCCTGATAGGAACAGAGATGATATAATGTTGATTGGAAAACTTGGCTCACAGTTTGCACCATTAGGGGTGGTTCATTAGGGGGAATGGGAATAGTGGGAAATAAGAAGTGAATGGGGAATAGAGGAGGTAATATCATTACAGCTTAAGAAGTCAAAGAATCTCAGAATTTCAAAATTGGAAGGAATCTCAGCTAATTCAACTTATAGCTGAGGAGGAATGCCCTCCAACTCACACCAAATGGTTATCTAAGTTAGCACAGTGGATAGAGTGCCCAGGCCTGAAGTCAGGAAGACCTGAGATCTCAGGCACTTACTAGCTTTGTGACCCTGGGTGAATTATTTAAGGCTGTTTGCCTCAGTTTCCTCATCTTTAAAATGAGCTGGAGAAGAAAATGACAAACTACTCCAGTCTCTTTGCCAAGAAAACCCCAAATAGCATCATACAGAGTCAGGTAAAACTGAAACAATTGAACAACAGCAATAAAACCTAAGTCTACTTGAAGCTCTTCAGTGAAATACAACAGTAAAAATCCTGGTTCTAGAATGAAAGCTTTTGAGTTCAAGAACAAGTTCTGATTGTCTGCAGGGTCCTGGAAACATCAGTCCTAAGGATCTGTTTCTTCATCTCTAAAATGAATGAGTCAGATTTAGATGGCTTCCAAGTTTCCTTCCTGCTTGAGATAGTTGTATAGATACATACTATATATAGATACACTATGTATACATACATGTACTATCCATAAATACATGCCATATATAGATATACTACACACACACATATATATATACACATATACACTATAGATACATACTATATATAAATACATTATATATACGTATACATACATACATACCATATACATGTGTGTATAGATGCACATTATCTGTGAATACATCCCATGTATAGATACACTATATATGTGTGTGTATTTATATGTGCACATTTTATATATATATACATATATATATATATACATATATATATATGTTTATACACTATAAATACATACCATATATAGATATACCATATTAATACATCATATACTATATATGTACACTGTATGCAGATTTACTACATATAATATATAGGTATATATTATACATACATACACACATATTTATATATATATATATGTGGCTTGCACCTGATTCTAATTCTCCTCTAATTCCCTTACTAGAATTTTTAGCCTGGAGTCTGGGAACTTTTTGATAACTCTATTTCAACTAGATTTCTTTTGTAATCTTGCATATTTCACTTCATAAATTTATTATTTCAATTTATAAAAATGTACTTTGAGAATGAGCCCATAGGTTTCACCAAACTGCCAAAGAGTCTGTAATACAGAAAAAGGCTAACTCCTGACTTAGACTGTTGAGTGCACAAGGTTAAAAATAGAATGGTTCCTTAGCTGTACCCTTTTATCAATCAATCAATAAATATTGATTAAGCACCCACTGTGTGCTGGGCATTGTGCATTAGCCTGATGACCATGACTGACTTTTTCTGGTAGAAATTTTCAGGTAGCAAACTTCCCTGATGGGCTTCCTGACAAAAGCCCTCAGGCAAATGGACTGAAGACTGTGGCCTTTTTTTGGTTGTTGTTTTTTTGGCTCATTATTAGAAGTCAGCAGAAATTCTTTCCAAGAAACAGCCTAGGAAGAAGGCCCAAGGTGACCTGGTACTGTTGTTTCTGCCAGCTTTCATGAACCCTTTACGTTTCTATTTGTTTGAGTTGGTTGTTCTTTGACTTAATTACTGGGAAAGAGACGTTATTTGAGCTCTGACTAGAAGGAAAAAGAGGTTTTGTGATTTGTTCTTTCTCTCACATTTGTCTTCTCTAGTAAGCAGAGCTGTGGTTCTGCCTGGGTGGCAGTGGGCATTTGCCAACCCCTTCTGATCATATCCAATTCAGAGGCCCTCAGTTCCCGCCAGTGAAACTCAACCAACCAATGTTGTGGGTAGGGGAGGAAGAGCTTGCTGGTCCATAGTGCCCTGTAATTTTCATATGGAAAAAAGTATATCCAAGGCTCTATTTTTGGAACTAAAAGAAGCCAGTGATTATTTTCAGGACAAAATCCAGCAACCAGGTGGAGAGGTCCCTGGGAGTTCAGTTCCTGAAAGCACTCACACCTACCCCTTTGGCCCCACCGGTTAAGAGAGACATTTGGGCTACAGTATGATCTTATAGAAGCTGTGGCCAAATCAAGACAAGTAATCAATATTTCATTTCTATATTTATAACTGCCATGATTCTAGACTGATAAACCAAATGTTCCATTACCTTAAGAGGAAAAGAAAAGGAGGAAGAAAACAGAGACAGATCAAGAAACAGAGAAATAACCAATAGATAGAAACCAGTGTGTGTCTTCCATGACTTCCTGCATATATTCATGAAAATAAACTGAAGCTACATGCTCAGAAGAATTCATTATATTCAGGTTAGACCTCTTCCACTTACTGACTCTGATTCTTTTTGACCATTCAGCAATTAGTGCTATGTCCGAAAGGTTCTTAAAGGATAATAGGGAAACAAGTAGAGCATCCAGCATAGGCCAGGTGAAGAAATGTGGTCTCAGCTTACATTTCCCCCAGCAGTTTAAAACATTTACTGCATAAATTATGGATTAGCCCTTCTTTTTGATTTACTAGACTTGAGATTACAAAGTATTCTTTTTCAGAGGCTCCTGAACTCTGTCTTGAAATTGTAAATGGAACTAGTGGAGGTTTACCTGAGCTCCTGGCTTTTCATAGTTTCCTTTTTAATGGGGTTCAGACAGTTTTCAAAAGTGAAAAATACGACATAGGTCAAGTGTAGTGGAAAATATACCAAGGTGCACATACTAATTTTTCCAAGACTAGTCTGCTAAAAAAATATTTTTCAAGAACTTCTCTGCACCAAGACAAGAGTAATTGTAGATGTTCACACCTAATCTCAATTGGGCAGATGTGGGTTTGAGCTAGACCAAAAGCATAAAGGGAAGGTGGAAGAAAGGCAAAACCAGTTCTTCCTTCTTTACAATTTCTCCTCAGTATCTGTGTCCATGTCCATGTCTGTGTCTGTGAGAGGAAGAAATTGAGAGTTAGATGTTTTTAGTGGCTTATTTAAAGTCATAGAGTTAGTAATTTGGAAGATCTAAAAGTCAAAACTGGGTTTTCTAACCTTAACCCATTGCTACAAATGCACCAACTTTCTTTTCTTTCTCTTTCCTTATTTTTAGTTTTGGTTTGCTTTTGAACCATATACGGTTATTTACCTTACTCTTTCTAGTATTACTCATCTGAGATTCTACAAAGAAGGCAGAACTTAGAAGCAAAGTGTAGACATTTCAGAGGAGCTAATTTAGGCTTGATTAAAAAGCAAAACTTCCTAACACTTAGAGCTATTGAAAAATGAAATAGATAGTCTCAGCAAAGCTTGAGTGACTACTTGTCAGAGTTATGTTAGAGTAGATTCTTATTCAGGTATGGATTGGACTGGACAGCTTCTTAGGTCCCTTCAAAGTGTGATTCTCCTTCCATATTTCTTTCCCTTTCCTCTGCTTCATTAAGATTCACTTTAAAGTACAGCCCATTTCCTCTTTTTAGTGTTTCTCATTCCTTTTCATATTCATTTTGTCTATCCAACTTAGAAAAGAGATACTCCCCCAAATGTGACCAACATGTTACATACAGCTAAATGGTATGGTAGATAGAGTCTGGAAGAGTTCAAATATGACCTTTCATACTTTAAAGCTATGTTACCATTATCTTCTGCTACCTCAGTTTCTTCAACTGTGAAATGGGAATAGTATGTATGTACCTTTTAAGTTTGTTGTGCAAATTAAATGAAAGAATATTTGTAAAGCACTTAGCACAATACTTGGCTTATGGCTTCTTTCTTTCCACCATGGAAGGAAGTACCTAGCTAGCATTAGGTAGATCCCTGATTCATTCATTCCTCTAGCTTTCCATCTTCATTCTTACCCAGTCACTATACTATTCCACTTAGTTGTCCTTCCTTCCTGCCAGGTACTCTCTGAAGCTGCATTGCAAAGTTCTTTGCAATGTTCAATGCTAAATGGACTCCAACTGAGTAGCTCTGAATAATGATGATGCTCTTAACCTAAGATGATGTGATCCTCTCCTTCAATGCAATGAGAAATAATAGGAGTGATTGTGGAAAAGAATCTTAGAGATCACCTTGGCCACATACCCACAATCCCCCACACACATCCCACCCCAATCATTTTATAGATAGGAGCTGAGGCTCAGAGAAGGAGGCAACTTGTACAACTTGGTGTTTATTGGTCATGTCCAATTCTCTGTGACTTCATTTGGAGTTTTCCTGGCAAAGTCACCAGGGTGGTTGGCCATTGCCTTCTCCAGTTCATTTTATAGAAGAAGAAACTGAGATAAACAAGGTTAAATGACTTGCCTGGGATCATACAGCTAGTAAGTGTCTGAGGGTGGATTTGACCTTGGGTTTTCCCCTTACACAGACATTAACTGGATTATCTAGATTCAAACCCAGGTCTTCCGATGTCAAATTCAATGCTGTCTCACCAGATTGCCCTTCCCACTGAAAGGGCTGTTAAATCTGGGCAACAGAGGAGGATAAGACAAATATGTCTTTTTTCCCCTTGGAATACAAAGGCACTTCCAACCAATTTTTCATATTTACCTGTGGGTTGTAAGAGAATTACATAAATCAGGTTTGGAACGGCCCTATTAAGCCTCCTCGTCAGTCCCACCGAGGGCGTTTTTGCTCTGTACCCTGCATCCTACAGTGCTTTATCCAGTGCTGCTTGGACCTTTCATACTAAGTTTACAAATGAATTTTTAAGCTGGATCACCTCAAGATAAATTTCTGTGCTCAGTGAGATGTTAGCAGCACATTCTTTGGGGGGTGTGAAATGGGAGTTTAGTGAGGTTAATTTCTCTCTCCCCTCCTCTCCTTAGGCTAATGATCGAAGAAAGCATTTGCAGACCTGGGACTCCTCATAACTCATCCTTGCCTCCTGTTCCTCCAGAGTGGGGGCTCATAAATCTCCCTTTGTGATGACATAATCAGTTGCTCAGGAGTATGTGCAGTTTTGCCAGCTGAGGATTACAGCTGCAGGCAGCTGGTGAACTTGGATGCATTGGGTGAGTCAAAAGTCCTTCTTTTGTCAGGGAACCCACCCCGGACTAGGTCAGTTGCAGCAATAGCAACCTGGAGACCCAAGTAACTGTCCCACTAAGCCATGGGAAATTGAACTCAGAACATTTAAAGACAGAATCAAAGGACTGTTGTAGAATCTCATTCAAAGTAAAGGCATCTTAGAACACCTGGACTTAACTTTGCACAGTCTGATATCAAAAGTTCTGGGTTCAAGTCTTTCCATGAATAATTCCTGTCTGTTCCACCTTGTGCAACTTATTTCTCTAACCCTTGGTTTCCCCATTTGCAAAAAGAGGAGGTTAGTCTAAATCGGGGAGAAGAGCATCCGGCTGCATAAGGCTCAGGAAATCCTTTGCTAAAGCAACCACAGGAAATGATGAGCTGAAAGCTAGGTACAACCACCTCTTGCAGCTTGAGTTCTATAAGTGGATTATTTTGTATGGCCTGCAAATGTTGTTATAAATATCCAAATGCTATTGGCAAAAAAAAAAAAAAAGAAAGGTTCCCCACTCCTGCCCTAGATGGTCACTAAATCCTTCCAATTTTAGATTTTTGAATCTAGGATAAATGATCCTGGATCAAACAGCACGCTTTCTCTCCCTAAATGAATAGAATGAATACAGTAAGACTATATCTCAAAAGGAGGGGCAAATTGGGCTATTTTTTTTTTGTCTCAACTCTTGCTTAATC
>JAJPUD010001011.1:0-31462 GCA_023553655.1 Myrmecobius fasciatus | reverse complement strand
TCAAGACATCACCTTTGTGATGTCATTGGTCTTCAAAAACAACAAGAGAAAGGGTGAGCAAATGAAGGAGAAAGGGTAAAAAAATGGAGAAAAATATACACCATTAGGGACCTTAGAGATCATTTAACCCAATCCCCAAATTTATCAAATGGAGAACTTGAGCCCAAAAGAAGTTGAGACCTGCCTAAACTCATTTGATTCAACTGCGCACACACACACACACACACACACACACACACACACACACACACACACACACCACCCCCATTAAGAGAAAAAAAAAAAAAAATCTCACCTTACTAAGATTCTGACAATCACACAAGTTTCCAGGAACAGACTTTGTTTTCTGAATATCAAATTTTAAAGAAACACAAAGATGACAATAGCTATGGCCAATATGTATTTTTACTTCTAGTGAGTCACTTGCCTGGTTTATTACCTTGCCAAGTTTTTAGACATTTTAAACCAAAATTTCTTCAAATCAATTTTACTTTGAAATCAAAAATTTTAAAAACTGTTTACTTAATGAAAATGATATATTTCTTATTATTGGTAAATGATTTATTCAACAGAACTAATATGCCAAGTATTTGTCATTAGATTGCTGTGGGATTCACCTAGTAAGATACTTCACACCAAATATTCATTGTCTTCTTTGCTTTTGTAAGTTTTCAAGTGTCACACTTTCACTTTAAAATTTGAAAGTTTGTTTTTAATTTTACTCTGCTCTATTTGTAAATGCCTTTTTCATTTTTGCCAAAACTATAGAATGCTTTAAAAATTTGGCAGTGTAATACATCACACATGTGATTCACTACAAGTAAAACTACAAATTGGCCATGGCTATTGTCAAATTTCTTTGAAATTTGCTATTTGGAAAGCAAACTATGTTTTTGGATTCTTGTTCTGTTGTCAGAAAATTAATAAGATTTTTATTTTTTTAATACTGTACTTCTTAATTTTATATGCATTTGTCATTAGAATTGATATATACAATAAATATAGATATGTAATTAATACAATATGTATGCATATGCACATAAATACAATCTAGTAAGACTAAGAATATAAGTAGAAACCAATTATTTTGTGTGAACAATTATCTGCTGATTGGTAGTATATTATAGAGCATGTTCAGTTATTTATTTTGGATCATGTGACCTATTTATGTCAATATCCAGTGATTTCCCTTCCTACCTAGATGCCTACACTATGTATAGCTGATAGACAATAAAGTGGGCAGGTTTCCTATGTGACCTTGAGGGGAGCCCTTTGGAGCTTTATAAAACCTAAGGATTTTATGGAACCCCACTCAAAAAAATTAGTATTAGATGAATCTGACAGAAAAAATTCCATGAGGTTTGGAACAATCCTTTTAATGAGAATGAAATCACTGCTGTTAGAAAGAAAAATAGACATGGATCTATCATTTTTACAAAGAAAATGAAAATGATGTCTCCTTGAAGAATCCTATCCCAATGGCTCCAGGCTTAGTTTTATTATCTATAAACAGGAAAATGGTAGCCTGACTAGATCGATCATAAGTTCCTTTTTAGGTCTAACATTCAAGGATTCTATGCATCTAAATTCCTTGGATCCCCTTTCTGAGACACTTTCCCCACACTGAGTCGCCACTCCTTCAGCACTTCAGATAATACTAATGCTGTATTGCATGTAGTTTGCTTTCACATGGATGAAAAGGGAGGGGATGAAATCTTAGGGGCCATGAATCTGGGCCAGGTTAAGCTCACATCAATCCAGTGATTCAGGCTCAGAACTGGAAAGGAATAAAACATTCCAGAACCATAAAATTCATTCAAAATTAATTTACTCACAATAAGACTAAAAGGATAACATTTACTAAAAATAAATTCTTGTCTCCCTCTGCCTCTGCATTTCTCTGAGCCACAAAGATGTCCTGTAGGATAGAGGAAATTCTTCCAAGTCTCAGCCACACCAGTTCCTGATTAGTTGGATTTTTATGCCCATGGTCTTCTAAGCCATCCAAATCCTAAGGACAGCCTCCTGTTTTCCCTTAATGGAACCTGTCTTAGTCTATCTATGTAAAAAGCATGTTATACTTGACTCTGGCCCTATTCCTCAGTTTTTCTTTTCTTTGACATGGATCTAATTCACATTGCTACTGTCTGTATTTCATGACGCAACTGTGACAGTAAGTGTCTAACTGAATTCTTTGTAGAAAAACAGTACAAAAATGGATTGTAAATGAGAAGCAGCAACTCAGAAGTAGTCAGTAATACTACTACCACCACCGATTGGTCCTACACATCTGACTGTACCTGAGTAATTAATCCCAGGCTGGCTCATCTCTGTCACCCCAAATTCTTCTGGGCTCTTTTGCCCCAGTGGCAGTTGGTTTGTGCTCAGAGGAAGAACCTAATTTTAATTTTGGCCTAAGTCAAACATAATTAGGAAGGTAAATCAGCAGCTTCTGTGAAGAAAAACATCCCCAAGCTAATTATCAGTGATTTGGGGATGAGGCTTGGGGAGAACAACCGTTATCTGCTGTTTCGGGTGCCTGGATTAACACAGGTAACTGAGAATTGATTGTAATTAATTTTATAAAACCTAGAGAAAACCTTAATATGTAGAATAAATCTTGGCTTACTTTCTCTATAGTAGGATGCTCCTCCTTTATTTTTCCCTCAGATATAAACATTTTGGGTGAAAAGCTTCTCAGAAATGATTGAAAAGCTTCCTACCATTTAATGCAATCTGAAAGTACAATGAACTCCACCAGGAACTGGCAAATTCCCTATCATTAGAAGGTTTCAAGTATAGACCAAGCAACCAATTGTCAATTATGGAGTGGAGGTGATTAGTGGCCAGCAAGGGAGTTAGCTTAGATGGTCCCTAAAGTCACTTCTAACACTGAATCTTAGTGATTATCCAAATCTATTTAAATAAGAAAGGAAGGAAAGGAAACAAGCATTTTTATAGCACTTACTATGTACCAGGAACTGTGCTAAGCACGTTACAATTATTACCTCCTTTGATCCTCACAATAATCTTGGGAGGTGAGTGTTACTATGATCTACATAGTACAATTAAAAAAACTGAGGTGAAATTATTTGCCCAGAGTCAGGCAGCTAGTAAGTAGTTGAGATCACATTTGAACTCCAATCTTCCTGACCCAAGCAATCTATTGTACCACATGACTAAATTATACTATGAACTTTACATTGTGATTTAATTTTGACATAGGATTACTAACTAAGAACTGGGAAAGTTTTGCCTTAGAGGCCACCTAAAATAATCCTCTCATTTTATAAATAAAGAAACTGAGTCACAGGAAAGCTAATTAATTTATTCAATTTAAGGTCACACAGTTAATCAGTGGTAAGAATTGGGATTAAAAGCCTGTATCTTTCAATCCAGAGCTCTTTTCAAACATTGATGTCTATAGGAAAATAATTTGAATAGGCTATTTGCCCAGTTTATCTCCTCATTTATCAATCATATAGATTAAGTATCTTGAAGAGTTTGGGGATGGAATCTGAACAGAGTAAAACTAAAAGGCTGCCTCTTTCCAAGTTAAGAATCTCTACCATATGGGGGTGGAGGTGGAAAAGAGGTAAGAGCACCCTGAAGAAACCTGTATTAGTAGCCAGTGTCAATATGAAATGCATTAGTGTATTCCTGAGCAGCTGAGCAGTCAAGGGCATTCTAAAGGACAGAGAGGAAAGTGGGTGTCCAGCCCAGGGGCCTGAGGGAGAGTTAGCCATCAGTAGATAGCAGTATGGCTATGCAGCCCTTCACTTTTTGCCCTGCCTTGTCTAAAGGAGTGGTGATTATTTTTATATGAAGAAGGAGAAATTAAAAAATGACTCAATAACTGCATTGAAATATTTCTATAATTTTTATGAGAAAAGCTGTTGATGCTTTCTTCTTGAAATCTCCTGGGGATATGAGACAATAAACTTAAATTCATGCCAAAAAGATTTAGATTAGACACAAGAAAGAACTTGTAGAAGTTATTAAATATTGCAACATATACACTTATTCCAGAATAAGTTGAGTTTCTTGCCTTAGCAATCTTTCATTAAATTCAGTCTCCTTGACCTACCTACTGTCTGCCAGTCTTCATCAACTGAATTAGGGGAAAGAGCATGGGGAGAATGGTGTCCCTGTTTTTTTGGGGGGGAATAACTTTAATTCTAATTCTGTAATTGTGATCCAGTGTAGACCATTCCAAAACACCCCATCCCTCTTCTTCTGGATCTTTCCCCACTCAATTTAGATTTCAATGAAGGTCACTGTTGATGGGAACCAGTAAAATTGCCCCCCACACACATCTATTTCAAGCCATACACGTCCCAGAGGTATTGATTAATTTATGGAATCATGGACAATTTGGCAAATTTAGCAACTTTGTCCAGGACTCTCATTTAACAGATGAGGAAACTGAGGTCTACAGAAATTACCCAACTAATTAATGGCATAGAATCCATGTGTGTGCATCTTTATACATGTGTATATATATATATATATATATATATGTATATGTACATGTGTAGATGTGTTTATATATATACCCTGTGTGCTTTATAATATATACATATACCTATATATTCTGTATGTGTGTATAATGTACAATATGAGTCCAGAAGAGTCAGATGATTCTGGGAAGGTTTCATTTCCTTCCCTGTTACCTGATTAGGGGCTGATCTTCAAAAGGCAGAAGGCCCCCAGTGCCAGTTTCAATTTGACAGCATGTCTCTGGAACGAGTTAGATATGGTCTACTAGGAAGCAGGGGTTCTGTATCAGGTGGCATTTGGGGATTACTTCTTAGCCCTTTTCCATTCATGATCCAAATTTACTCATCTCCCCTCTTGACTTTATGCAAACCCTCCCATCCTCATGGCCTGACCTCACCTAAAAATGTCAGCAGAACAAAGTTTGATAATGATGATAATTAGACAACTACTTATAATTAATTACATTATCCAAATATAACTAAAAGTGGCTGACTTTGGGATGGAAACTGTGAATGGAACTGGAGTATCCTTAATGAGTGACATCTGAAAAAACTCAGACAAAAATACATTAATGAAAAAAACGTTGAACAAGTGGCTGAGTCTGATATGTTTTGTTTGTAGAAACATAAGAGTTTAAGATAGAAATTCCTGACCAGGTCATTGATGTCACAAATCATGCAAGGAATCCAAACTTAGGAAATAATATAGATTTATGCACAGAAATAGCAAAAACAGTGAACTATATCACTGGGGAGCAGCTAGGTCGAGCAGTGGATAGAGCACCAACCCTGAAGTCAGGAGGACCTGAGTTCAAATCTGGCCTCAGACATTTAACACTTCCTAGCTGTGTGACCCTGGGCAAGTCACTTAACTCAATTACCTCAACAACAACAAAAAAAAAGAAAGAAAGAAAGAAAAGAAAAGAAAAGAAAAGAAAGAAAGAGAGAGAGAAAAGAAATATATCACTAAAACCTATAAATTTTAGCACCTACTGAATACCTAGGAAGGCATGACTTGGTGATTAGAATAATTCATGGACTGACAGATGACAAATTACCATGCTACAAATAAAAATTTCAAAATATTCTAGAGAATTCACTAGGAAACTATACTGGAACAGGATTGTTGTCACAGATCTAATCCCTACCCACAATTATCTGGACATCATCAATGCATATCATCAATGCGTAAAACCTGAAGAAGTACATCCATGCCAAATATCCATAATTCCAAACTTTATGCAACAAAGGCTTTCAAGCTATAGAGACCTAACAGAGGAGATCACAATTTTGTGAGAATTGGATGAGGCTGCAATCTAGATTCCTCCTTCATATCCCAGAAAATCTTCATCCTAGAAAATCACTTCAGTCCTAGAATTGACACTTCAGAAGTAAGTGTCCCTTTGCTTCTTCTCTCTAATTGGATGACTTTTCTAGTATCTCAAGAAGATAGATACCCAAGCCAGCCATCTCTTCATTTCTTGGTAGGCTTTGATTTAGACTCCTCCATTATGCTACCTTGGTGGATATCTTCCTTCCCCTATTCCTGCCCTTTTCAGCTTCTTGTTATGGATTGTCTATGATTGTCTACTGCTTCTGAGTCCCCTTTCCCTTCTATTCAGTCTCAGTTGGGGGCGGCGGGGGGAACGTAATGTAAGCCTCTTAAGGGCTGGGATAGTCTTTCCTTTTTTTCACAGTTATATTCCCAGAGCCAGACAAATAGTGAGCATTTAATAAATCCTTGCTGAAGATTGACTGACTTAATGCTTTATAATGAGTCTACAGAGGAACATCCCAATACTTGTATTTAACTACAAAAAAGCAGTTATTTAATGGACTTGTGCAATAACTCATAGAACATTAAACAGAAAAGAATTATAGCAAGACAGTCTTTTATTCCAAGATCATTTCTATTAAACCCCCCATCCAGTTCAAGATGAAAATGAGGTGAGAAAAACAATCAAATCTAATCTATCCTCCATACATAGAGAAAATGAACCCATTGGATAAACTGGCTTTTGGATAAAGAATATCTATTTTCATTATTACTCAGTGCCCCATGGCAATTGTTTAATAATGAGTTGAAGGGAAAATGGACCCAGAAGTAGTGGACAGTAATAGGGAGGGATATACATTGGGAACACACATGGCTGTGATGTTCTTCCTTTTTCTTTGGTGTCCTCATACTACTCCTCCAGGATGTCATGTGTCTGCAAGACAGCTTAGAGAGTTATTATTAGTTGTGATGACCCTTAAGACAGATCCAGAAACTGTTCCCTAGAGCAAATATATTGTCCCCATTTCAAAGAATGAGGAAGACAAAGTTAAAGCTAAAATAGACTTCATCAAAAGAGAAAAATAGGAAAACTACATTATATGTAACCATATTAGCCAATATTGTTTTAGACTATTTAACACAACTAGACAGTATAAGGTTAGACTATTGTTATGGTGTAGGAAATGATGGCCTGGTAGATTTAGGAAAAATAGGGAAAGACTTGGACTTATGAAGGAAGATGCCATCCAACTTTAAAGAAACAGAAAACAAGTAGAAGTCTTACATATATGCATATGAATATTATATGTATGTGTATATATGTTTGATTATAGATATCTATCCACATGTATGTGTATGTACACAAATATTTATGCACATGCATTATCTATATAGATAATCTATACCTATAGATATATCTATGTATATATATATACATCTATGTATATATTTATATACATAGAGAGAGAGAGAGATACACACACACACAGATATAAATATATATAAAATCTCCATGCTTAATTGTTATAGCCTAGCCTGGGCTGGGAGGGAGGGGATAGAGCAAAAAGTGCACAGTAGGGAACAAAAGAAAACCTAGAAGGAGGCAAAGAAAAGATGGACAGCTTTGAATTATGTAGGCTTTCTTGAAATGGAAATTAATAAATATTTTGAATCCTCTCATGTTCTGCTGTATGCATGGCAATTTTTCTTTCTTTTTTTTTTACTTTGTATTTAAGTTTAAAATAAATACACTTTTCTAAAAAGATTAATAAATAGAGAATGAGGAAGCTGATGTGCAAAGTGGTTAGGTGATTTACCCAATAGCTAATGAGTGTCAGTGACAAGAAGAATTTCAACTAAGTTTTTAATTGGTAGAATGTATGCGAAGAAAATTTGGAGGGGATGCTTGCCACATCTGCTCCCCCACAGACATGCCATAAGGACAAGGATCAGCAACTCTGTGCCATTTTTAAAGGCCACAAGGAAGGAATCCCAGACAAACAAGAGAGCTTGAATTTGTTATAGACTTAAAAAGAATAGCAAGCCCTACCCAGGAGAAGTTCACATTTTCAAATACAATCCTCTTGGTTCTACTACTGATATGGAATTGCTCATCTTATTTGATATTTATTAAGTTCAGATTTTTTTTAATGGAAAATAAATATAGCTACTCTTTTCAGAAAGGCTACTTTCTCTTTTCCAAGTAGGGAAATCATCTACAAATGTAGAATTTGTTGAGATCTATAGAGAGGCACATATTTTAAATTTTTATAAAATACTAATATGTGACAGAGTCTAGAGTCTGCATAAATCCGAAGGGGATTCAGAATGAGAGGATAAGTTTTAAATGAGTAAGTATAGGAAGGCTAAAGTGAACTAGGTAAATTCTAAATCAGGTTGTTTTTTTTTTTTTTTAAAGTAAGTGGGGAAATGTAAATCTAGTCCTTCAGCCTTTAACCCCCCACTAAATGCATGTTTTATAAAGAGCTGGGAATATGAGAGCCTAGGGATTGCCTATCAAAGGAGAATAGGGAAGCCAAGTTTACTTTGGGTCTAACACAGTTCCTGGAAGCTATTTGCTGACTGGTTACTAGGAGACAGCATGAGTTGTTTCTTCTTTCCCATTATGGCCACCTTTCAACTATTTATCACTCAACATGCTGTTTTAAGACTAATAAAATCTTTTGGGAGAAAATGAATATAATATTGCATGATATAATGTGATATGATATATAATAAATTGTAATATACTACCAGATCTGACTGATATCCATACAAAATCCCTGAAGAAAAAGGGGAAAAAACAGCTAGACACCAGACTTTTTTCACATATTAATAATTTATTTTAAAAAAATTTAAAAGGTATGACTATAATTCTTAACTCATTCCATATTTGTATTACAATATGTATTTTATATACATGTAAATATTCCCCCCAAAAGACATGTGTGTACATATGTACATACATACACAGATATGTGTGTGTATACAGAGAGATAATTTTTTTATCTTTCCAAATTTATGCCTTAATCAGCTGTACCCTATCCTAGAGTTGAACTTCACCAGGAAAGCATGTGACTTGTACTGAGAGACCAAGGGATTTACTGATGGACATGCATTATAATGGGAATGCTAGGTAAACACAAATTCATGTACATTTAGATAATGTTGGCTGAAGCTGCTTATATTCAATATTGTCCTTCTTTCTTTTCTTCACACATTCTAGTCATACCCATCTATTGACCCCAGACCAACCTTCCATTCCATTTCTATGCCATTGTTTGGGTGGTCTCCCATATGAAGCCCTCCTATATCCCCTTGTTGTTTGCCCCTTAAATAAATCTGAAGTAACTTTGTAAACCTTCACATTTATTCATCTAACTACTCAGCCCTACCACTACCACCCACCCAGTAGAATATAATCTGGTTTTATCTCTATTTCCCCAAGGTTCAGCACAATTCTTCCAACAAAGTAGACTCTTAATAAATGTGAATTGGTTGAATTCAATGAATTCTACCACCTTCTGACTACTGTCTTTATTCTGTGATGTAACTCTCTATAATTTTTATCTGACAAGCAAATATTCCTTTAATATTTTTACTGTATGACATGTTAACAACAAATATTTTAATAAGATGGCATGGGAGGGGTAGGATCTCAAATATAAGGAAGAATTCTCATTGAACAATTGTTCACAAATTGTGTCTACTAGCACATTTGATCAGATGTAAGGAAGGACAGGAACCCAAGTTGCACAAAATGGACTATGATAAGCCTCATTAGTGGGGGTCTCAACTCTGATGAGCTCCTAGTTCCATTGGAACATTGGAGTGAATTGTAAGTGAAATGAAAAAGTGTATGTAGACAAGGGTTAGCATGCAGGAAAGGTTTAATGAGAACACATTTATGCTTGGACTACAAAGACATGGTCAACTACTATAATATACAGCTTGTCAGCGAATGGAAAACATACTGATATTTGAATGCATTTCCATAACAACAACAGAGGGTTGTCAGAGAGAAAGTCTACCCAAATAATCTTTAGCCAACAGGAAAAGAAAAAAATATTTTAATATCATCCCAAGACTGAAAAATGTGCTATAAAATGCATATAATATATATAGCAATAAAAATGTTTGGGAAACACTGGGGTCAAATGTAATTATAAAAATAAGTCACAGAAACTATAAATATTCTTTTCTTGAAATATATATAGAGAGATATAAATAGAGATATATATTTATATACACATTACATATATATGTATATGTATATATATATATATAGTGATATTACTTTGATATGTGCCACTATGTACACATTTCAATCAATCAATAAACATTTGTTTATTAACCAGTGTGCCATGTACTGTGCTAAGTACTAAGGACACAAAAGCAAAAGTAATCTTCTATCAGAATATGAACATAAATTAGAGTATGTAAAATAAATATGAAGTATTTTTATTTTTATTTTATATATGAGGGAAGGGTACTACCAGTTGCAAAGAGGGTCAGGGAAAGCTTCACAAAGAAAATTACTCAATAGATGTTTTAAATTCAATATATCAAATTGTTAATGCTAATGATGATTTAATATGATAGCACACTGGAAAGAGCTCAGAATCAGGATGTTCAAATCTAGCCTCAGATACTTACTGTGTGATCCTAGGCAAGTCACTTCTTTTTGCCTCAGTTTCCCCATTTGTAAAAATTAGTTGGAAAGGGAAACGCCAAATCACTCCAGAATCTTTGCCAAGAATACCCCAAATGGGGTCACAGATAGTCAGACAAGACTGAAAAATGACTGAACAACAACAACGATCATGGAAAATCAACAGAGAATGGGAAGACAATATATTTCAATTCCATTCTTTGCTTCATTGTGTAATCTAGAAGTCAAATTCTAAATTGCCTCTTCTGTAAAATAAGGGAATCAGGTTAGATCAAGGGTTCTTTAAATTAAGATGCATGAGCTTGTTTGTTTTTTAAAATTATAACATCAGTGTAATTGGTTTCCTTTGTAATTCCATGTATTTTATTTAAAATATTGTTCAGAAAAGGGGGTTCCATAAGAATCACCAGACTGCCAAAGGTGTTCATGTTTTTAAAAAAGGTTTAAGAACTTCATAACTAGCTGATCATTAATTTTCCCTTCAGCTCTGAAATTCCCTGATTCTCGTTAATTTGGACTAATTCATTACACAGTTCTAAGTTTTTCTCACTAAAGTCTTCAAAGAAAACCCATAGTATAGGATCGTCTTACATGTTCTATTCTCCTAAGTCCCATGAAAGCATCCAAGGACTTGCTAGAAGACACTGAATTAATTATTTTTCACAAAGAGCAGAGGGGAGAGCAGGTTTAGGCCATAGACATCCCTAGACCGAGAAAAAAATTTCCTAGATTTTACTGGGATTGCTGCCCAAGGTTTAGACCAAGTTTACATTTGCCCATCAGCTCCTTCTAGGGCCTTTTAAAAAGTGACAGCTGGGGGAAAAGTAAGAATGTCTTGTCAGAGAACCAGATCCTGAAGTGCCCAGAATAAACCTAATTTTAAGCCTGTAAAAGTTCAAAGAGTTTTTAAGGGTTGGGACTATAGCCTGTGAACCTTGATCCCTAGTTGCCTTGAGAAGTCCCAAATGTACTTATGAAACTAAGGGCAGATTGACAGGCTATTTGATGAAAAAAGCCTGAGAGACACTCCACTCTCTGATATTGCCTGGTATTTTTAAATGCTTCTTTCCCAGTACAGTTGGTTGGATGGGGAGATGAGAGAGGGACAAAAAGCTTTTCTTGCAGGAGATGTGGATAAAGGGTAGAGCTATGACAGTATAATCCAATCAAGCCAATATTACAACAGAGTACAGAACCAAGAGATAAACCCATTAATCATAGGCCTGAATTCAACTTCAACTAGCCAACTGATGCCTCTTGACAAAAAAAAAAAAATGCAAAGGATGGCACTGTGACTGTGGTAGGCACTTTAATCAAAGTTAAGGCCCTTCCTCGAAAACTCAATTTAGGATCTCCTTAGATATTCAGCCTTTGGGGATTGTTTTTGCAAGATGTCAGGGGCATTTTTTTAAGGGATGGGGAGAGGGGCTTTTTAACACTTTGTTGCCCAGAATTTTATCTATGGCTTTTGTTTTTCATTTTTGATTGCTCACTTATAAATCATAGTCCCACCACCCTATCCTTTGAGTATGTATGTGTGCATGTGGACAAGTGTGTGGGTATTTATTTTAGTATCATAGATTAGAGCTAAAATATGACTTAGGGGCTATAGAGTTTAGACTCTGAGCAGGTTTTAAACTCAGGTCTTCAAAACTCTAAATCTAGCACTCAATTCACTATGACACTTTCTATATGAAAATGTTGTGTGAATTCAGGTTAGTAATTATTAGAATGTGTCTTTAATATTTTGGCTACAAGTGCTCTTGATTAACTTCCAGTGCTCATAATGACTGAGGCACGGAAGAATGGTATCCTGGAAATAAAGGGATTCTGTTATCCAGAATTCAAGGGTTATATCTGGAGGTGGGAAACTGGAAAGAAAATGAAAGTAAGCAGTTAGGGGATGATATAGAAAGGGGACTTATGGGGTCCAATATCTCAAGGGCAGAGTCAAACTAGATTTTATCTACTGAGCAGGAGATACAAGTGCTCTAACCTAAGCATAGAGAACAGAAGCCCATTCCTCAATGAACAAATCTCTGCTGTGGGTAGAAAGGATAATTTCAGCCTGTTAGCTCTTCCAAAGTGGTAGGTGCCCGTTATTATTATTCATTTGGGGAAAACAATAAAATTTCAGAGTTTGAATAAATGAATGATTGAATGAAGAAACAAGTATTTATTAAGAGCTTACTTATGAATATGAAGCATTTTTCTAAGCCCTGGGAAATCAAATGGAAAGTGAAAATCTTGATCACAAGGAGCTCATATTCTTATAAGAGGAGACAACAAGAAGGGTCTACTCCATTCTCTGAGAGAGATTCTTAATGCAATATGCTTAACAAGTGGTTCTCCAACTTCTGCTTTGTTATTTTTGTTTAGTCATTTCAATCTCGTCCAACTTTTAGTGACCCCTAAAGCTTTTTATTTTTTTTTTTTTGACAAGGAGTGGTTTGCCATTTCCTTCTCCAGCTCATTTTAGAGAAATTGAAACAAACAGGGTTAAGTGACAAGAGAACTCTATAGAAGAAAAACCCATCATATCTCAATATAATCCATTTTTCAGTATTAATTGTTCTTATCTGGAGACAAATCTTATCTTTCTTCTCAGTCAAATTGTTAGAGATGGCTATCCTATCTACCGGCACACCCATTTCCACCAAATTTTAACTTCTTTACATTAAACATCCCTATTTCCTTCAACCAAACTGACTTCAGGGAATCTTATAAATCAGGACCCTAGAATCACCTCAAGAGTCAAAGAAGAATAATAAAGTCAGCATAAACAATCTAATCCTTGATTTATCAGAATTCTTTGAAAATTAGATAGGAAGAAAAGTAACTAAAATAGGAACAAATCCCTACCAAAAGACATAATATGATGTGATCTGGGGAGGGACCAATTCCTAGATCCATGATTAATTAGGGTGTATACTCTGCTTTCAATAGCCCCACCATTACTAAAGAGTGCCCCACTGTCCTGATCATATCTGATCTCTGCTCAGGCTCCTGCTACCTTTGGCTCACAATGCAATCAATGTGCTCTCAGCCTTTGGCCAGCCTTGGTGAAGTTCCTCATCATCACACACAAACAACTGTTTCTCTTTTCTTCTCAACCCAAGTTCATTCAAAAATATAGAGAAACTGGTCAGGGGCTATTTATAGACAATCAGACTCCAATTGTGTGAGACAAAGCCGCCAGGCTGTGTGAGGGAAGCACTATTTGGAAGTGCCTTCAGGAATCACAATACAAAGCCCTCTGATTGGCGGACACTGATTTCCTACCCTCTGCTAACAGTCCCCACTTCTGCCTTTGTTCCTTGTTTTCCTTGTTTTAATGTCTTCCCTAGCACAATAGTAATAAGGTACCCAAGCTGTGCATTTCAGGGTCATTACACAATTCTTGAGAAGTTAAAACCCCTAGCCTTTGACCTTATGCTTTCTAATACCACCTAAGGTGTGGCATAATTGCCCACAAATGCACGGTCTGTCATGTCTTATTGCTTAAATGAAACCCACTTCCACAGCCGGCTAAGAAGAGAGGGGGGTAGATCTCCTGCTATTTGCATCAGCATTTATCCTTGGGAAATGCTGAATCTGGGCACTGAAAGAAAGTGTAAAAATGATGAATTTGTCACCTAATATGGACCACTGCTCTCACTAGACTGCAACTCTGTACATTAATGGAGATTAGAATATAACTTTTTTAATTTGGAGCCTCATTACACAGTATAAATAAAAATAGAGCCCCAACTATATCATCTTTAATTGCCTTTAGACAGAGTGCTGATTGTCTCCCAAATTTGAAACCATGTGTTACTGTGGAGCCAGAGGGTTTGTTCTCCACTTCAAATGTGAAGTCACAAAAGATATGTGGGTATAATTAAGGGAGGGCAGGAGACTGGGTCTTCACTTAAAGACAATGGACAAGGATGGCTTGGCCAATTGAGAAGTCTTCTTATAACATGAAGATTTTGCTGATTTGTTTTTTTCCCTTTTGGAGGCTGGAAGAGAAGGAATAGTGAATTATATACCCACTCATCTTAAGGCAGGAATCTCTCTACCCCCAACTTAGCACTCCTGTTACCTAAGGTTTGACAGCATCCAATGGTACTAACTCAAAGCCTGGCAGAGATCCAGAGAGAGATGCTGATAGTCAAAGCTGCAGCTGCTGAATCTTTTAGCATCCCTTGATACAACTGATTAAAGCAATTGATCAATACTAAACTTTGAGAGGGGGGGAAGTAGTGTGGGGATGTTACAGACGACATCCCATGAATAAATAACTCAGATAATGGCATTTGTCTTACTATAAAGCTCATTTATAATTTACTAAGAATAATGCCCATTAAAAGAACACCTAGCCTGATCACTGCCAAAATAAAGAGTTAATTGGTTTCTGTCTTCTGGGAAGTCTCTCAAAATAAGATAAGGAAGGGAAAGTAGATGCATACTGTATATAATGAGTGTAAAACAGCTTCCAGAAATATATATATATGTATATATATATATACATATATATACACACACATATATATAGAGATATGTGTATGTGTATGTATATATATACATATATATGTATATGCATGTATGTATGTATGTATACACACACACACACACACACACACACACACCTCTTTTTCTATCTGGCTGCCATGATTCTTTCCTTCAATAGCTTTTCAAATGAAATCTTCTGCTCCAATTTCTACAGCTCAGTAGAAGCCCTTAGAGAAGTCTTTTCTTTTTCACATTGGGATCAAATCAGCACCATAGAAAAAATGTAATTCACCATGCTTTAAATAAATGGGTTTGCTGAGCGCTAAATTTAGAGAGTGTAAAGTTCTCTTGGGGTTGCACTGTTTTTGCAATATAAATGAAGCATGCTATTCATAAGACACTCCTTTTCATCCCGGGGTCTAGAATGGGACTAGGAAAGACCAGAGATCTGGGCTCACATAAACAGATGCCAGTCAATGAACTGTTTGTGGGACTTTGGTGGAGAAGTGTCCAGGGACTGATTGTAGAAAAGCCATATTTAGGGTGGGAACCTTGAAATGGGCAAAGGGTAGAAGGCAGGTATGAAGTCAGAGAGGAAAAGATTTTAAAATTGAGAGTTTGAAGGTCAAATTTTATTTTACAAAGGAGGAAACTTTGTTCCAGAGACAAAGGTCATATAGCTTTTTATATATCAGGCCTTGGAACTCAAGCCAAAGACCTCTAGATCATTGCTCTTTTCTCCATACCAAATATGGAGTAGGATGACATGCATACCTCTAGCTCTCTATTCTTATTTTACAATTAGAAAAACTGAGGCAAATAAGCTAAATAGTTTGGCCAAGGTTGCCATAAACAGATCGATGTGGTGAGACTAGCAATAAGATATATTTTATAGGGATGTTCTAATGATTTACAATATCAAAATAGTTTGACTTCTTTCTTAGATTATCAAGTGGCATCAAACTTTCCCCTCACTGGGCAGTTTGCCAGCAGATTCCCCTGAGCACTTTAAAGTTTGGAAATCATCCTGAAACAGTACCCCCTCCAAGGACTTTCTAGGGGCAAAAAGTGCCTTTCACATATTATTCACACTTATACTGATACAGTAATTATCTTAAATAAACTCAAGTATTTTACTAATGTCCTCTAGAAATGCTGTTAAGTACCATTTGCTAGTATTTATGACTGGCGATCAAACTGAAGTTAAGGTGATAAATCATTACTCTGAATATAATATTTTTGTTTCATGAAAGTCTGAGCCTTCAACCCCAAAGCAACAAATCAGTCCTCTCCTTATTGAACCTGTCACAGTCCCATCCTTGAGTAGAACCACGTTTATTACACTGTCAGCTGCATATTATGAGACAGTAGGATGGAGAAGAGGAGAATATAAATATAAAGTGAAGAGTTGATGCTTTGGAGGGACAGCTGAACCAAGAAGGAAAGTAACACAATGTGGAGGCTTTCACCTTGAGGTCACTGGTTTGATGGCCCATGTCTTGACATGGGGATCAAGTTTCTCCATCACCAAGAATCTGGCAGTTAACTGTCACCCTTGTTGAGAGATGCAACAGAATGGGGAAAAGACTCAGTAGGAAGGAAATTGAACTTTCACCCTTTCAACTGACCCCTAATTCACTTTCAATTTCTCTGAGGACAGGCATTTCGATGAAGGAACTGCCTCTGATTATCTTCTAAGGGAAGTTTCAGACACCTGAGATGGAAGCCATTTGCTTGCCTGCTGTGTAGAATGGGGATGTTGTAATTCCCACTGCTGTGTCTCTGACAGACTTCAGAAACCCCTAAACAAATTTCATATCTCAAGAGGGAAAGATGCCGCTTTTTTAAGCCTCACAAGGAAAACCTCCATCAGAGCATACTTGCCATGAAAGAGAATTTTCATGGAACAAATGGAAAAAGTGGGGTTTCCAATGGCAAAAGTAAGATGGAAACTTGAGACCGTGACCTAGAGAATACAGAGAAAACAATGACACAATTTTCATGTCTCATTATTGGAAACCATCACAGAACAGTTTTGGTGTTTGGTTTTTATTTCAGTTCCTTAATTTTTCCATCTCAATTCACTTTGCCAATAGAGATCTTATAAAGCAATAGGATTAGTTTTCAAAAACTAAATGAAGTAGTCCTTCCCTGTGTCACTGCAAGACTTACAGGGAAATAGATTGGATGCTACTGCTCTCTGCATCCATCAATCAAATCTAGTTCAAGTGACAGAATCAGAATTTGAAAGAGAGAAAGACTCTTTGTAGCTGTGGTCCAATCTACACACTAAGAGAACCTTGACATGTCTGACAAGTAGTTCTCCAACCCCCATGAATGCCATGGAAGGGGAATCTCCTCTCTTGAGATCATAAAGCAAAAGGTTGATTCTCCTCTTGTACCTAGCTTCTTGATCAACAAGCAATGATCAAGCACTAGTGGTGTTTGTAATTGAGTATGCCAGATGTAGGAGTACTCAGCATGCCATCTTTCTATTCCTTGACTTTATAAGGTGGGCAACAATAAATTATGCATGATGTTTATCAAGGAGGTGTCATCAAGAGATGAAGATTTTTGAATTTCACAACCTGGTTTGTTTTTTGTACTTCTTCAAGTGGCCTAATTGAAATCCTCTGGTAAAAGGGGGAAAGGGGGGGATTAAGGAGCCATTAAATTTCATGCCTTTTTAGGGTTGTGCTCCAATTATCTGTTTGGAATTCATAGATTAAAAGATAACAACTAATGCCAAAAAAAAAATGAACCAAGCCCTTTCAATTTGCAGACTTCTTATTCTTGATTTTTGCTTCCACATGGTTTTAATCTCTACATTTATTGCTCAGTGCCCAGGGCTGACCCCCTCTAGCTGTATTAAAATCCAAACACCATTTATGTACTTATAAAACCTAAAGCCAACATCTTACTCATTCTAATTTGACAGAGAGGATTTCTGTGGTGTTCCTCCTGAAAACGAGTAGAGGCAGAGGGCTGGAGTCAATTGAAAAATGGCCTTGGAGGAAAGATGCTATCCTTATCATGGGCTTTCTGTGATGTTAGGACAAGTCCTTCACTCTTTCTGCCTATACCTAAACTTCTTCCCTTGTAATTGAGGGCAAAATATTTTATGGGGATATTTTATGGATTAGTGCATCAATCTATGGCATGTGAAAACCACAAAGTAATCCTCCCTTTGCTCTCAACTTTGTGTAGGTCTCCTATTGGAGCACTGAGTTTAGCTTCAGGCTCAGGGACTAAAATAAAATAAGGAAATTTTGGAAAGGGTCCAGGAAGAATGACAACAATACTTGAGTAAATGGTGGAAAAAAAGAGTTCTATAAGAAAAAGGTTAAAGGAAATGGGATTATTTAGTTGATGGATGAGAAGGCACATTGGCTCTACAATTAAATCTCTGAGTCCAAACCTCTCCTCCAGTATTACCAGCACAAACTTGGATAAGTCACACTCTTCTTAGAATTGTTTCTTCATTTATAAAATCAGGGCTTGGACTAAATGCATTCTGTGGTTCCTTCCAGCTTTGATCTGTGTGATCATGCTATACAAACTCAGTCTATGAGAATTTTAATTTATACAATTTGGTCAAAAACTACCTGTTTATTCATTTTGCAAAGATTTTATCTACTCCCTAAATTGTGTTTTAAAGCACATATTCATGAATTTTTTCAATTAACATTATTCATTTATTAATGCTTTGTGTCCAAACCAACCTGTAAACCTCAAAACCATCAGCTTCTATAAAATGCTAAAACAGTGCCAAGCAATCAGAGAAAAGGGCATGTTCTCCTTCTGTCTAAAAAATAAAATTAAAAATTAAAAAAAAAAATCTGAGGTACATTTTATAAAGGCAAAGTGACTTTTTAGCCTAGTATCTTCTGTTCAGTTAAGCTGTCACTGTTTTTTTTTTTTGACTCATGTCAAATACAGAAACAACTTATTCTGAGCTTTATCATTATTGCACATTAATAGTTTCCTTTAATTATTTTTTTTTGCATTCTCTGGTGAAATTTGATGACATTTTGAAGTCAAAATGTTTTCCAGAAGAATACATCTCCAATTTTAAATTGAAAATCAGTGGGAAAATTCAGGAATTCCATTTCCAGGCATGGAACAGAAATAAATCTAGGATTCATGCAAGGGAGTTTGCTGATCAGATTGGTAGACTTTGGGTACTGCACCTTTGTATGGAACTTTAATTAAGTCTTTTGAAGGAGGGGATGGAATTAACCATCTCCTTGGTGCTTGCTGAGGGATGCATTTCACTGATGAAGCTTATCTCATGAACTGGTTGGTTGAC
Source organism: Myrmecobius fasciatus (assembly GCA_023553655.1). Classification (NCBI taxonomy): domain Eukaryota; kingdom Metazoa; phylum Chordata; class Mammalia; order Dasyuromorphia; family Myrmecobiidae; genus Myrmecobius; species Myrmecobius fasciatus. Next base: position 12,212 of record JAJPUD010001011.1, on the reverse strand, counting down.
TCACTGTTATGTAATGGATTTCTAGGGGAGGAGCCACACCTTTGTATCTAGCTACTATATAGGAGCTTATAGACTTTTTTGCCTCCCTTTCTCCAGTCTAAAAGTAGGGTAAAGCTACAAGTGGACCTGATTACTGAGATGAAGGAAATGGTCAGATTCTCTACCTAAGGAGTCATTAATGGCTGTCTAAGGAAGAGCTATTGTACCTCTGAACCCTCCCAAGATATCTTGGGGTTTACTGGCTACATTTTTCTTAAGGACCAAGCCTTAAACCAAAACCAATCTAATTTTAATTGGCCACCAATAGGTCCTAGGCCAAGCCCCATTGGGTCATTGTTTGTGTCCTGATTGACTCAGATTGAATATAAATAGCAGTTATTTCTGCTTCGGCTAGAAACCCCCAAGGTCATCTTCTTCTTCCAGATTCATTCTTTCCTTCCTTCCTTCATTTAGATTTTTTTGGACTAAGCTAAAGAAGAGATTCTTTGCCTCAATTGCAACCTAGCTTTAATCACTGAATGGGTGAAGCCTCAGTCAAACCGAGACCTGTTGAAGACCTTAGCTTAAAAAGGCCACGGTCTCCCATTTCATCCAGGGCCATCTCCAGTCATCTTGATGAGTATCTTGCCACTGGACCCAGATGGCTGTTAAGGGGAAAGTGAGGCAGGTGACCTTGCACAGTCTTCCCACACTTACACCCAACTCATGGCGTCACCTCCTTGATATCATGGTTCTCTTCGAGAAGCAAGGACAAACAACAACATATTGCAGAAGCCGATGTGCTTACCACCATGACCAAGGCTGAGTTCCTTGACCAGTCTTGGGTAGGTCCTAGTATAATCTCTTAACTACTCAGGAACCAAGGAGAGGGGAACCAAGTGGCAAAATGGTGAGAATTCTTCAGAATTGCCTCTTTAAAGCCCCAAGTCAGTGAGTTCTAGAATCTGGCTTTCTAGCCAGAAAAGGAAGATTTCCTAGACAATGTAATGCTAGAGTTTAACCTTTAATCTAAAGAAGAAAGTTTCTTGGATAGCACCAGCCTCAGTATTGTCTCAAGAATAACTCAAGTTAAAGAATCTTAGTATCTGGTCTTCTGTACAGAGAAGTATACTTTCCTAAGTAGCATACCTCCTGTACAGAGAAGATTACACATCAGAGGATGATCAACAAAGCACTAAACTATCACACAGGGGAGCAAAGACTTAGACTTTCCATTCTGTTTTTATTAGGTGTAATTTGGATGGAATCAGTTTAATGGGATTAGAGATTGCCTATTAGCCTCAAAGGCATCTCCATTCTATAGATTCCAAACCATAAGTGTGCCCAGGCTAGGATTCTACATTGGATATATAGAAAGTAAGAAGGGCACCTAGGTGGTACAGTGGATAGAGTGTCATGCTTAAAGTCAGAGAGATTCATCTTGCTGAGTTCAAAGCCAGTCTCAGGCATTCCCTAGGAATGTGTAACCGTGGGAAAGTCATTTTACCCCATTTGCCTCAGTTTCCCCATCTGTAAGATGAGCTGGAGAAAGCAATAGTAAGCTACTACAGTATCTTTTGCCAAGAAAACCCCAAATGAGGTCATGAAGAGTCAGGCATGACTGAAAAAAAAATGCTAAATAACAACCAAAGATTCAGTAAAATGTCAGATGACTTATCAATTACTCCAAATTCATTTTCCTTCTGTGGGAGAGGTTATGACTTTGGAGGACTTCAGGACCATGTGAAAAGGGAAAAGAATTGCACTAATTGTGGGTTACTCTGAACTCTTTATGTATTTTATTTCATTGTTGAGAGCTTCTCTTGAGCGATTCTATTTTTTTTCTCAGCATCTCTAAGTGGTGAAATAAAGATCATGCTATCCAAGATATGCATTAAAGAGAACTTGGATGGGATTTATAGAGACTGAGACACAAATATATCCAGAGGTTTTCCCAAATTAACTCCACATAACAAACCAAAGAGAAAAGGAAACATTTTGGATAGTCCTCAGAACTGGACCCAATTTGTGTAAATAGAACTTGGAGAAATGATCCATAGGTCACCCATATATTCCTTGAAGTCAGTTACATTCATATATGGCATCTTTAAGCTTGTAAAATAATAATAAACAGATTTATCTTTCCTTTATATAGGCCCAGAGGAATACTTAAGTAAACTTTGTCACTTCACAACTTTCCTTCATTCTGACCTTGGAAATGGGGTTAGACCATCCAAGTGTTAATTCAGATTTCCCAACAGTTCCCAAAGTACAGTCAATTCTCTTGACCCCAAACTACACCTACAAAAATAAATTTCAGAAAGCTGTGGAAATGGCAAGAACTTCTCTATGTACTATTAATATGAGTATGTTTTGAATACTGCATAGAAAAGAAAAGGACCTCAACTTTGGGGTGATTGAGTAATTAAAAAGACATTTCCTTAATAATAACATACATTTAGATAGTGTTTAATGGTTTATAGCACTTCACAATTGCAATAGTTAACATGCTCTTTCAAACCTTGCAACAATCCTTGAGGTAATTACTTCAGATCTGATTATCCCTGTTATACAAATGAAGAAAATGAAATTCAAAAAAAAAAAAAAATCAAGCCATGGGCTCAAGGTCACATAGCTAGTGAATATCAGAAGCAGGATTTGACCCACACTGCCTCTCAAGAACCATTTGTCTATGAATTCTTTAGATTAAAATTACAATTTCAAGTAGTTTTTGAAAGAGCCAACCAGAAAGCACTGGAAAGCTCTTGAGAGAGACTGTGATCCTAAGACTGCCAACCCTGGTAAAACAGAGCCAAGAAGTCTGGAGAAGGTTTGAAGAACTTTTAATGCCACTCAAATACATACAAAAATTAAATCTCTATATTTCCATCACCACCCACTACAGTGAGCTTTCAATCAATCTTAGAGAACCACAGTTCTCTATGTGACATCTCCAGCCGTGATGGACAGCAAAGATGGAGGAGTCTTGTGACTTCCCTTTTGTTATTCATTTCTGTTTCCAAGAATATTGGCCCATTCTTCCTGACTCACATCATGTCTTTTCCTTTCCTTGTCTTCACAGTCCTTGTGCCTTTCAGAGGACAAAATATTGAATCAATTTGGTCAATCAATTCAGTCAAACAGGCAGCTCAATGGGGGGAGGGGGAGGGAATCAAACTAACTCTCTGAATTGACCGTTTGTTTCACGTACTTCCCCAGTGGACTCAGTCAAATCAGGAGTCCCATGTACACATAGCATATGTCTCCTATTTAGCTTTTGAGTTCTCAGGAGCAAGGATCTTTCCTCATTCTGTTTTGTTTTATTATTTTATCTAGCTTAGAGTTGGTGTTCTTTGAACATTAAATGATAGCTATTGTCCAAACCTACTGTAATTATGATTTATTCTGCCTAAAAATGATGAGGGTATTATTTGTTAAATAGAGTTATTTTATATTGCATGTTTACATTTATCCAAAGAAATACAAATAGATTTGAAAGTACCTGTTATCTCCAGGGACCCTCATGGAAATGAGGTGCTGTGTCTCACAAGGCACTCTTGGCAAATGTAATTTGTAAAACAAAAAAATAATCCATATGGTGCACACCATCTCTCTCAGATGCAAAAAATAAGGCTTTCTGTGCTAAGGAGCCTTAGGGGATTCTAAAGTCAAATTGCAAGGAACAAATGTGCTATTTTAATTTTGGCCTCAAAACTTTGTTTCCTGGATTGGTCTCAATCTCAGCTAAGTAGCAACCTCCCAACCAGAGAACCCAGTTCTTTTCAAATTTCCCATGCCTTCTAAAAACTCAACAGGATACTGTGAGAAATTTTCATCCCTGGCCAATATGACCTGGAAGCAAGACAGGTGATCACAGTTAAGTGCAATGGAAACCCTGAGTAGTTCAGTAGGTGGGCGTAAACTTCCCACCCCTAGTGAATAGGAAATTTTCTCAGCCCTCCCTTGCCCTGGCTTCTTTGAGGCACCTGCTCCGACAATGGAAGGACCCATTATTGTTCAGCAGATGGTACTGTAGATCACCATAGACTTCCTAACAGCTGTGAAATGTGTATTTCATTCCTGACGCTTAGTATGGCAAGGACGTTACTGAAGTAAATTGAAAGCCTGCATCCAGCTAAGACAATTTGTCAGTCTTCATTATAGCAAGCTGTGTGGTAGCACCGCTGGAGTTAAGGGTCAGTGTGGCTTCCAATTAAAACTCCCTATTTAAGGTGGATTTATGTTTGGTCCATTTCAAAATACATCAGGCTGCAACTTATCATTTAGGCTGTCAAGTTAGAGGTCTTTCTTTTTCTTTTGTGTGTGTGTAAAAGGGCTTGAAGGCCATTAATTTATTTTAAGATGTAAAGGTATTAATGAATGTGTTAAAAAAAATAGAACTGCAACTTCATCCAGATGTTTTCTTAACTAGCTGAACACATTCAAAAAAGTGAATAAGGTTCAGAGACTCTTTGTCCCACACATAGGGTATTTCTTATTTTAATATGTTTACCATGGGAACACTGTGGTGAAAGGAAAGGACAGGCTACTTTTTTTAGAGGACACTCCAAATTCATGTGTTGGGAATTTTGAACAGAGCCCAAGTCATTTGGTGGGAGAGTTCCGTTAGCTCAAAGCAAAACATAACTTCCTGTTCTTGAGAAGGGAAACACACACATCCTTATCCATATATGTGAAATACATTCAAATCTCATGTGTAGCTTAAAAGCTTACATGCATGTGAGTTATTATCATTGTTATTATTGTTATTGATAAAGTCCAAGGACCTTGGACATCAAAAACAGTCTCTAGATATAACATTTGAATGATGTAAGCACAAATGAAGCAATAACATATGGAAGAAATTTCCCTTATCATACCTGTGGTTTAAAAAATTAAAGAGAAAAGGGGGAAAAGGGAATGGCAAAGTAGATCCAAGGTCTTCTGGCCAAGTTAAATGGGAGGGAAAGGCCCCGAGATAACCTTTGCTTTACAAATGAGAGCAAGAGGGGAGAGTAGGAGAAAGGAAAAAAAAAAGAGAGGAATTTGTCTCCTGCCAAGGGGGAACCTAAAAATATCAAATACAAAATGTCTTGACTAACAGATCTTTTGTTAAGATCTCTATCTTTGGCTTTCCTTTAATCTTTTTTTTGTTGTTGTTGTTTTCACAAGGACTCATTAACAGCTCCCTGGCCAGGTTTGGAGAACAATTAAAAGCACCTAATGTTCCTTATTTCTTTTCTGATAACCTTATGTCCTCTCTCTCCACCTCCCCTCACCACCTTCCTTTCAGTTCACCCCCAAATTGAAGTTTTGTTGGGTAAAATACCATCTACTTTGGCATATGCATTAGATCAGAAAGCTAGCTTTGCCAGGAAGCTGTTCCCTTCTGCCATTAGGATTCAGGTTTGTCCTAGGAGTTGTTAACCTGCAGTCTAAGATGCTACAGTGCCTCCCCAAAGAGTATAAATTTCTCAAATGAAGCAATTGTTCAAATTTTTAAAAAATCTTATTCTTCCCAACTACCTGGCATGTACTAAATCCTTAATAAGTACTTCCTAATTGATCAATTGGGTACTGTTTGAAGATGTGTGAAGATGTGTCCCTATCATCCCCAGAATCAAACATAAAATCTTCTGAAGGGAGCTCAAAGCCCTTTCTAACCTTAGCTTTCCCTAGCTTTTCACTTTCCAGTTTTCTAACACCTTCCTTCTCACTCTTTAAGCCAACCCTTCTTTTTTTTAACTTTTTATTTTCAAAACATATGCAAAGATAGTTTTCAACATTCACCTTTGCAAAACATTGCATTCCATTTTTTTCCTCCATTCCCTCCTTCCCCTCCCTTACACAGCAAGTAATCCAATATATTTTAAACATATGCAATTCTCATATATATGTATATGTATACATATATATATTTCTATAATTATCATGCTGCACAAGAAAAATCAGATGAGAACAAACAAGCAAACAACAACAAAAAGAATGAAAATGCCATGTTGCAATCCATACTCAGTTCCCACAGTTCTCACTCTAGGTGCAGATGGTTCTCTCTAGGACAAGACCACTGGAACTGGACTGAATCATCTCATTGTTGAAAAGAGCCATGTCCATCAGAATTGATCATTGTAGAATCTTCTTGTTGCTGTGTACAATATTCTCCAGGTTCTACTCACTTCGCTCAGCATCAGTTCATGTAAGTCTTTCCAGGCCTCTCTGAAATCATCCACTCAGCTTCCAATTTCTTGCCACTACAAAAAGGGCTGCCACAAATATTTTTGCACATGTGGGTCCCTTTCCCTCCTTTAAGATCTCTTTGGGATACAGGCCTAGTATACTGCTGGATCAAAGGGCACAGTTTGATAGTCCTTTGGGCATAGTTCTATATTGTTCTCCAGAATGGTTGGATCAGTTCACAACTCCATCAACAATGCTTTAGCATTCCACTTTTCCCACATTTCCTCCAACATTTATAATTATCTTTTCCTGTCATCTTAGCCAATCTGAGAGATGCATAGTATTACCTCAGAGTTGTCTTAATTTGCATTTTTCTGATCAATAATGATTTAGAGCATTTTTTCATATGACTAGAAATAGTTTCAATTTCTTCATCTGAAAATTGTCTGTTATATCCTTTGTAGGCCAGCTCTTCTTGACAGTCTCTGCTTTTCCCTCCCTAAGGGTGCTATGTCCCAACACCAGGTATTTTCCTGACTGTCCTACAGGACTAGAACTCTCCCTACTCATCTCTGCTTCTTGGATTCCTTTAAATTCTATCTAAAAGCCCAACTTCTACAACAAACTTTTCCCAATCCCGCTAAAGCTAGTGCCTTCCCTCTTGAGGGATTATCCTAAATAGATCTTGTTTGTATATAGCTGTTTTATAGTGTCTCCTCCTTTAGATTTTGAGTTCCTTAAAAGCAGAGACTGTCTTTTTACTTTTCTTTATATTCTCAGTGCTCAACACATTGAAGGTGTTTAATAAATGTTTGTTGACTGAGAAGATACTGAAGAAATCCTGGAAGCCAAATCCCTTAGAAGTATACTGTCAGGAGAACTTTTTAGGATTTGTTTTGAACCAAAGGTGATCTAGGAATGCTGACAACTTTTATGGTGTTCTCCACCTCTGTTTTCATTCCCTAAACACTCCTCAATCAATCAACAAACATTTATTAAGCTTCTACTGTGTGCCCAATACTGTGCAAAACTTTAGACACAAACCAGAACTTGCATTTTAACCCAGGGGTTGTTAACCTATGGCCCATGTAGTCTGTAGATACATTCCAAAAGACTATAAACTTGGAGGCGAGAGGGAAAAAACTGCAGCTTTATTTTCATTAACCTGTAACTGAAAGTTAGCATTTCTATCAATTATGAATGGAGACTACAAGCCACCATTCTGAGCAAAGGCTCCATAGGCTTCACCAAACTGATGAAGGGTTACATGGCAAAAAAAGAAATTGGGAGGGGGTGGGGAAAGATAGGTTCAAATCTTGGCTCTGACATTCCAAAGTAACCTCTCAGAGGCAGTTTCCACATTTAAAATGGGTCAGCAGTTGCACAATCTTTAGTACAGGGTTGTAGTGACAATCAAGTGCTGTGATAGACATTAATTAATAGGCAATTTGTAAACCTTAAAGTTATTTGTTCTTGCCCAGCCATTTTTGCCATGTCTAGTTCTTTGGGATGCCATCTGGGTTTTTTCAAGCAAAAAACGCTGAAATGGTTTGTTTGCCATTTCCTTCTCCAGCTCATTTTATAGATGAGGAACTGAGGCAAACAGGGTGAAGTGACTGGCCTGGAAGTGACCTTACAAACTAATAAGTGTCTGAGGCCAGATTTGAATTTAGGAAGAGGAGTCTTCCTGACTCCTGTCCTGGCACTCTATACACTATGGTACCACCCATGAGTCTTTAAGAAATCCCTGGCATTTAAACAGGGCTTTAAGGTTTGAATAGCAAAACTCCCTATAAATGTTAACACCTCATAATGATCCTATGAGGGAGATGCCATTATTTTTCTTCATTTTTACAGATTAGCAGACTGAGACTGGAAGATTCTCAGTTTCTAAGTGATTTGCCTAGTATCACATGGCTAGTAAGTGTCAGTGGTAGGATTTGAATTCAGGTCTTCCTGACTCCCAAGACCAAGCTCTAGCCACTGGACCATATGGATTGCCTAAACCGTAGAGATCTATTGGTGTAAAAGAACTTCAGGCATAAGGTTCTACCCCGTTTCTCTTAAACCTTCTCTTATCTCTTAGATAAAATAAATTGGGTCCAGAGACATTAAATAACTTGCCCACAAGGCCACATGGCCTGCTACTGGACAGAGCCAGGACTTAAATGCAGGTCTTGGGCATATAGATATTGCAGTTGATAGTGTAGTAATCCTGCAGTCAGTGAGTACAAAATCCAACCTCAGACACTTACTAGATAGATGGGCAAGTCATTTAACCCTATTTGCCTCAGTTTCTTTATCTGTAAAATGAGCTTGAGAAAGAAATGGTAAAGCACTCCCACATCCTTGCCAAGAAAACCCCCCAAAGGGGTCATGAAGAGTTAAACAAAATTTAAAAAACAGTCAAAATGTGTGATTCTTAATTTGCCATTCTTTTCATTCTTACATACTACTGTCTCCCAGATGAATAATCCAGCAGAAAAATAGAGCCACGTTGCCATCAATAAACCCCAGGGCTGAGCCATGAGCTATTCTGTACAAGAGGTCTGCAAGGCTCCTAAAATAGGACAAATGATTTCAAAAGTCTGTTCTCTTTCTGGAAAAGCGTGTTCTGGCTCTTCAACTGCTTTACCATGAGAACATAAATATGTTAAGTAAGTAAATATACAAAGAAACAAAACCCAGCCTGACTATTCTCCAGTACTCAGGCAATCCTCGGGGGTCATTACAGGACTGTGGGCAAGAAAACCCTACCTTCAGGATGCCGTATTTGCAAAAGCTAAGTTCTTTGGCAAAGGAACAGAGGGAGAAATGAAGGATGCTGGGAAAGTGTGTGTGTGTGTGTGTGTGTGTGTCTGTGTGTCTGTGTGTCTGTATGTTTCGGCACAAAATGAGTCTAATTTCCCTTTTAAGGTGAGGTTTTGCATTAAAAAGTCCATTGAAATAAAATTGAGCTCTACCTTGAGCCAGTGATCAAAGAACTTTATCAAATCAAAAGGACTTTTTTTCAAAGTTTGTCACCAAATGAGGTTCTCAGTCAGCTATCTTAAGAGGGAGTTGAGCCAGATATATTCAGTAAGAATAGAAAATGCTTTGGCCAGTCTTTTTTTTTCCTTCTGTCCAGGCAGAGGAAATGAGTCAGCCGATTAGAGATACAGAAGTGGAGGATGTTGGGCATTACCCTGCCCAAGACCCAAGAGAGCAGTTGGGTTTCTGAGTTATCAGCACCAAACTGTCTCATCAATCTAGGTTTTAGCAGGAATTCAATGGCAGGACTGCAAGATGAAAGCAAGGAATGAAGCAGGGATGCCTGTGGCACAATCTTCCCAGCAACTGGGAGAACCAGAGAAGAATGAGGTACATTGGTAATAAAAGAACCTGGAAAAGCTGGAAATGGGCTTTTCCTACAGCATGATCTTGATAAACAACCCAGATCATTGTCTTAATATCTGTCTCTGATTGATAAGTGTAGCTGGAGAATGTGCTTCAGAAGATAAAGCAGCAGTTTGGCTAACTGTGGGGCATACTAAAGCATCCATGAAGACCTCAATGGGTTTTGTCTCATGAATACTTTTCCAATATCCTTCCTTTTTTTGTTCCCTGGCCAAAGAACTCATTCACAAATACAGTCTTCTGAAGCTAGGATATTCTTACCCAATCCCATAATAACCCAAGAGAGTCATTTCATTAAAAATAAAGAAATCAGAGGAAAATTACCAGCTCTAACCTATCAAGAGGAAATGTTTACATTAGAGTAGGTACTGGGGCTTCAGGAACAGAGGTATATAGATCTAATAGCCTGAGCAGTTGGATCTCAAAGACCTTCTCACCCCTCTCTGTGTGTCTCTGTTTCTCTGTCTCTATATGTGTGTGTCTCTCTGTCTCTCAGGAAATAGCTTTTTCAAAGATATTGCAAAAACAAATGTACAAGCATTTTTTCCTCCAAAACCCTGGGGGAAGGGAAGGATAATTTTCCTTCAAGGACCTTGTTCTCAGGGAATACACTTAAAATTTAGTTCAATTCCTACAAAGCAGTGATTCCACCAAGTTTATGTACAGATGTGGCAGTCATGATGAATAAATCCTTATCTCACTTTCTCTGGCTCAGGTCCAAAAGGTCATTCTCAAGGTTCTTGGGATACTGATGCTGGGTTGGCTGCAAAATCCAGCATCCTGATTTCTGATTCCTGGTATTTGAAAGTTCAAAGATTAAAGACTCCAATTCATTCACCTAGAACTGAAAATAACTAACACAGAAGTAAAAGACAGAGGTCCATTTCTTAAGACTTCATGATCTCAGTGGATAGAGAAACTCCAAGGCTCTCTTTCTTACACTGGACACCATGAGTGAAAGTTCAACCACAGAGTAGCCAAAAGAACTGAAGAAAGAAAAACTCCATCTTTTCTTTTTAAAAAAAAATAGGTTATATATCTACATTCATTTTTTCCAGAACAAAAGGGAAAAACCACAAGAAAGAAAAAAACAAAAGGAAAAAAAAGATGAAAATAATATGCTTCAATCTACATTCAGTGTCCATAGTTCTCTCTCTGGATGTGGATGGCATTTTCCATCTAAAGTTTATTGGGTTTTGGATCACTGAATTTCTGAGAACTAAGTCTACCATAATTGATTGTTACATAATCTTGTTGTAACTAGGAACAATGTTCTGGTTCTGCTCATTTCAATCAGAATCAGTTCATTTGAGTCTCTGAGCTTTTCTGAAATCAGTCTGCTCAATATTTCTTATAGAACAATAATATTCCATTAAATTCATATCCCATAATTTGTTCAACCATTCCCTAGCTGTTAGGCATCCATTGAATTTCAAATTCCTTGCTACTACAGAGTAATATTTTTGTAGATGTGGATTCTTTTCCTTCTTTTTCAATCTCTTTAGGATAAAGACCAAGAAGTAGCATTTCTGGGTCAAAGGCTGTCCACAGTTTCCCTCTTCTCTTTTTACAGATAAAGAAACTTAGACCTAGGGAACTTGAATAATTCCCCAAGACTGAGCAAGAAGAGATAGACAGAGAGGGGGAAAAATGACAGAGGGAAGATATGAACACAAGTCTTCAGACACTGGAACCAGAGCTCTTTCCAAAGTTCAGATCCTTAGCCAAATTTTTGCAGGAATAGAGATGTAAGAGTTACATTTAAACTACTTTTCAGTATTCATACTGTTGGTTTTGATTCCTCTGTCAGCACAGAGTAAAGCAAGAATGTGGAAGAATTAAGAATTTTATAAGTGATTGACCTCTTCCATATATCATGACTTCTTCTTGGGATGGTTCCAGTACTGGAGGAAGGTCCATATTGATGATTTAGTATCTTTGATCCAAACCAGATTTTTCTCATTGGGATTTGAGTTGGTAAGATTTATATCCTACAAGGAAGATCTGGAGGCTTTTTTTTAAGTTTAAAGAACACAGTTCAGGACATGTAAAATAAAGTAGTAAAAAGACAATAAAATATTAATGATAGAAAAGGTAAGCAAAGTAATCTTAATAGAATGTTCAGTGAAGAGAGCAGGAGAAAGGCTGCTTGTCTGATGATTCATAGATACACTTCCAAAACTATGAGTAAATCTGTTCTTTTTTCAATTCCGATATTCAGATGATCCTACAAATTTGTATTTCGGTGATAAAATAAAAGTCTGAGGTCAAGGCCCTTCTTATTCTAAGTATTAGGCTATATTATTCAGGTCAAAACATTACTGCAAAGTACACATGGTGTAGTAGAAAGGACACTGAACTTGGATCCATAGATCCCTAATTCAAATCCCAATGTTCTCACTTAGTAGCTGGATGACCTTAGCAAAATGATTTATCCACCTTGGACCTCCATTTCTTCATCAGTAAAATGAGATAAGTAAGCTAGATGGCCTTCATATCTATAACCCTATACTCCACAGGTATATAAAGATCATCATAATGCTTTACTACTTCTATAACTTTATCACATATCATCTATGTAGATTATTTCAAAGTTTGATGCCCTACTCCTGACTATAAATATCTATTCTTCCATTTCCAATTATCTACTGGAATTTTCC
>JAJPUD010001010.1:451216-508383 GCA_023553655.1 Myrmecobius fasciatus | reverse complement strand
GTCCCACATGCTTGGAATATACTGCCTTTCTGAATGTTTGGGGAAGATTAAGATAAAAAAAGTTTTGAGAGGAATCATCTATTGTTATATTTATTAATGCACTTTTTCATTGTGTCCTTTTTTAAAAATAAGTATAACCTCTAAATGATGAGGGGTGGAGGGAGAGAGGAAGGAACATTTTGATTTGGGACTTGAATTCTATGAGAGAATTCTATTCTATGACTGAATTCTATGAGAGAGAATCCTGACCAATACCTAAAATCTGAGGGGAGTAGGAGTGTAGTTATTAAGTACTATCAGTGCTATTAAATACTTAAATACTTTAATTTAAATATATGTGATATCAACTTCCCTTAAATTGAAACTCAAGTATTACCTTCTACATGAAGTCTTTCCTGATCTCTCCAACTTGGTGATCTTATTAAATCTCATGGATTCAATTATCATCTTTATGCTAATAGTTTTCAAATCTACTTATTTCTCCTAGTAAAACGTAAACTTATCATGAATAGGAATTGTTTTATTCTTTATACTTTTTGATTGTACACTCTTTGTACTCCCAATACTAGCACAGTGCTTAGTATGTAGTAAGTGCTTAATAAATATTTATTAATTGATCAGTCCTTTGGTTTCTAAAGATTTTCTCACTTAAAACCTCACATAACATTTTTAATATAATTTAAAGCATGCATCATGTAATATTGTGATATTAGTTTATCTATATTGATATCTTTTATCTTTTTCTAAATTGCTTACTCCCTGAGGACAGGCACAAAAGCTTACTAAAATTTTGTTTATCCCTTAGTAACTAACAAATCACACTATTATTCCTCAAAGTGGAATTACAGTAGTACTCAAGTGCTTAATGAATAAATAAGTGCTTAATAAGTGCTGAATGAATAAATGAGTGTCTGACACCTATTGGTTTGCAACTATGACTGTACTGAACTAAAAACACCACCAAAATAAACACTCCTTCATACAACCATTTTGTTCTGTCAAAAAAAAAAAAAAAAGAGGAGGGATAGATGAGTGGGAGAGGACTGAAGAGAAAATACATATGGAATAAGAGGCTTCAAGGTCTTTACTTCTGCATGAATTTAGAGACTATGGTATCCCAAAGTTAAAATGATGATACTAATCAAATCAGTTCTTAAAATCATACCATGTGGAATGCTATCATAGCCATAAATTGGCAAGTGGATATAGATAAGTTCATTAAGGAAAACAAAAGTAAAATTATAGATCATAGATTTATAGGTTATAGATTAAAATTATAGATTATATATGAAGCTCATTGAAAAAGTATAAGAAGTAACCCTCTACCTTAGAGGAAAAACTTATTAAACTTAAAGCATGTAACTGAATACAGACTAAATCAAAGACATTGCTGAGAAGGGATGAATAGAGATACAATATCCATCAGGCTTTAGATCTAACAGAGGAGAATGTGAAGACATTAATGGTTATATAGCATTAGAAGTATGATTCCATATTCCATGTATATATCCTGACCACATATGTTCCCTATATGAATGCTCTTCATGTGGGGGCTTTGGTTATATGGATTTCCCATATATATTTGTTCCCAAGACATGATTATTGTACATGATTCCTCTTCACATTTGGTTTATTTTTATATAAATTGAAAAATAAGATGCATGTTTTTAGGAAATGATCTGTTACATTTTTTAATTTGCTATTTCATTGTGCCTTTTCTTCAAAATAATTATGTCACTTCCCTGACCAGAAGGCTTGGGTGTGAGCTATGATCTGAGAAGTCTAACCAGTACTTAGAATTTGGGGACCTAGTACTGAAGGGATTCTTGAGTACTACTGTAAGCATGTACTGAAGTCTTCTTTGCTGGATTTTCCACTAAACTATGCCATTATTTACTGGTATCCCATAGAGCTCTGACTTGGGGCTACTTCTATTTTCCTTCTATATTTATTTCACTTGGTGATCTTATTAAATCTCATGGATTCAATTATCATCTTTATGCTAATAGTTTTCAAATCTACTTATTCAACTCTAACCTCTTTGCTAACTTCCAAATTCATATCTGTTGAATATTTCAACTGAATGTCCCCCAACTCTTGCCTCTTCTTAGATTCCCCATTACCAGTGGGAGTGAAACCATCTAGTACCCAAGCTCCTAATTTAGATGTCCTCTTTGACTCCTTATTCTTCCACATTCAATTTCTTGCCAAGACTTGTAGATTTTACTATTAAAATATCTCTCATTTATGCCCTTTCTCTCCTCTGACATTGTTATCAGCCTAGTCTTTTAAGTTTCAACCAAAATATCATTTACCCCCAAACTTCTTTCTCAATTCCTCTTAACTACAGTGCTTTCTATTTATGGATTATTTTGATTTCATCCTGTATTTAGCTTTTTTGTGCAGTTGCTTGTGCTTATCTTCCTTATTAAATTATGAGTTCCTTGAGAGATGGAACTGTCTTTTGCCTTTGTTTGACTTATTTGGTTAACACTTAGCACAGTTCTTAGCATGTAGTAGAGTTTAATAAATATTTATTGACTGACTGACATCATCAATGCTGATATTCCCTCACAGACCACAATTCATCCATATCTACAAAATCAAAGACATTATTGTTCATATATCCAATGATACAGATCACAACCCATTCATTCTTATAAAATGAATAACATTGTCCGTGACTCTTAGAAAGTCCTAAGTTCACCACAGGAGCAGCACCAACAGGACTTTCCAGATGTACTAGGAGTTTTCTTTGCTTTCTCTCAACATTGAAAAGATACCAAGGAATGCACAAATTATCCATCAATCCCCACTTAATTTCATTCTAAAATTAAGGTTGCTTCTTTTTTGCTTATATATTTACTTGGTGACATAAGCTTCATACTTTTTTATTGAGTCATTTCAGTCATATCCAACTCTTTATGATGCCATTTGGGGTTTTCTTGGCAAAGAAACTATAGTGGCTTGCCAGTTCCTTCTCCATCTCATTTTACAGATGAGGAAACTGAGGCAGAGTTATGTGATTTTCCCAGGGTCACACAGCTAGGAAGGCTATGAGGCTAGATTTGAACTCAGGTCCTCCTGACTCCAGGGCTAGTGCTCTATCCACTGTGCCACCTACATGCCTTTGCTTAGTACATAGTGTACTATGTACTATATAGTACTATATACTATATAGTACACTATATAGTGTACTATAGTATGTACATAATAAATGTTTATTGATTGACTAACATACTTTCCACTATTTCTCCTTAATTTTTTTGTTTGTAATATATAGTAGCTTATCCTACCCAACACACTTTTCCATTGGCCTTTAGTTAATCTTCAATTTTAATCATTCAGAAATCATAGGCCTCCATGACTTAAATTCATTCAAAACCACTGGAAGAATTTTGGGCCTGGCAGAGACTTGAAGTCATTTAAATAATTTTTCCCCATGGCAGTTTAGCATGTTCTTCTACAGTTGAATTCTGTGCCCAAATCATTGTGCATTTGCAGTATCTACTCAAGACACATATAACAAATGGATGAATTGCATATCATAGCCTGAACAGTAAGAGTTCTTCATCCACTTAGCTTTTCCTGTGTGGTTAAACTCTTTAGAGTAATTATGAATATCGGAAATTCTGATATGCCAACTCTTGATGCAATCAACTCAATACATCCACAAATAATAAGAGCTTGAAGTTGTCACCAACTATAGGAAATCATTTAGTATGAATTCTGTGTAGCCTCTCCTGCATGGCATTGGTGAACCCGTTATTGAGCACATTTTATGATTCTGTTGAAGTTAATTGTCCTAGAGTCATCAAACAAGTTTCTCTCTATTGTACCTTATGAAGAATCTTGATTTTTATATCTTCCAAGTAGACACCTTTTGGAGGAGATCTTTGTGCCTTTGAATTTCCACAATTATAAAAGAAATAAGAGTTTGAGAACTGACTGGAATCCTGGAATTTATAGTTGAGAGGGACAAGTATTTTCTTACTACTCTTGAGAGGAATTTAGGTTATCATGATTTTTGAGCCAGAAAAAAAGATTTCAATTGTGAGAAGGTTTTTTTGTTCGTATGTTTTCAGTTTGTAGTCTATTAGCTTTATTTTTTAATTACATAATTGAACAAATATCAACACAAATCACTAGGCTGACTAGTTGTATCATCCCACATATATTTCTTTTAGAATTACCTGAGGGAGCCTGCAAAAAAGCAAACTGAGAGGAAGAAGCCAGGAGAGATACCATTCTCTCTCTACTTTTATAGAATTTTGTGAGCCAAACTGGTAAAAACCTAGGGGTGTTGGCTATCCTGTGCATAAAAAGCTGAATTTGGAAACAGGAAGGACTTTCTCCAAATTTTTACTTAATCACTTAATGACTTTGAGTAAGTCACTTAGCCTCTATGAACTTCAGTTTCCTCTTGTAAAACTGAAGATAATTGTCACTCCCTCACAGATTTGTTAGAAGAATAAATAATGTAATATAGACAAAGCATTTTGCAAAACCTTAAAATCTTTAAGGAATGAACAATACAATACTGGATCAATGAAACAGAAAGTGAAAAGAAAGTATTCCAAAAGACCTGCCTATTCCCCATTTTGGGGTCCCAAGATTTGTCCAGTAACAGGCAGTATAATATACTCTGCCCTAGTCTTTTACCTAAGAACTGCCTATCTCCTGATTTTGACCTAAATATAAAGAAGCCAAGGGTTAGCTGGAAATATATAAAATTTTAAATAGGGCAGGCAGCCAAGCTTCTATCTTAATGGTAGGAATTTTCCAGGCTCTGAATATAGTGATTTTTTTTAATAACTTTTTTTTAATCTGATATAAACTCCCAAAAAAACTGCAGTGAAAGAGACCAGAAAATATGTATCACCCCTAGGCTAAAAGCAAGCTAATTGTTGTAAGAGGGTGTGTATGAGCCAATCTTCAGCTCAGATAAAGAGAAAGAATTTGGGGCTTGGTGGAGACTGAGGAGGCTTGGGTAACCTGAGATTCAACTTCCTCTATCTCAGAAGGGAAGAGGAAGCAGAAAATGTTCAATACTTTCTGTAGCACCACCCACTAGTGTAGATTACAATATGAATTTTCTTTAATGGTGCCCTATAGAATAGTTAGGATGACAGAATCAGATAATTGCTAGTCCTGGGAGAAACTAGAAATTATCTAGTCCAACATCCTAATTTTACAGATAAGGAAATTAACACCCAGAGAGATTAAATAACCAGATTAAGAATCAAAATGATAGAATTGAGGATAGCAATTGGCACCAAATGATGAGGTTTAGTAGCAATTCACATGTGAAAAATTCGAAAGGGCTTTCTCCTTGCCAAAAGGTAAATTTATTTATGAGAAGAGGTTACAGAGAAAATGAAGAGGTACATCAGGAGTGGTAAATATGAAACAGATTTGGGAGAGCAAATAGTTAGCAAGGAAAGGAGTCTTAACAATTAACGATGGGAGACTAGTTCCTTAAAGAACTAAGAGGTGGGAGTGTGTCATTGACTGGCAGGCTAAATCTATAGAGGGGGTTAGCACCCTAAAAGAGTGAGTTAGCTATAAGAAAGAAAATGGCCCCATGAATCATGGGAGAGGGGGAATGGAAAAGACACCAACGGCAGAACACAGTAGCAGGCTAACCCAAAAGGGATTCAGCAAAGATGACATAGAGCATGGGCAGATTTATAGGAGAAATTTAATCTCAGGGGTTAACTCAGTTTTCTGATTGGATACAGTAAGGTGGAGTAACACAAGACCTCCACTGGAGTGGGACTGAGAGCTTCCCTGCTTGCCTCAGGGAGTAATTTTATCAGTACTTACTTCAGGCTTTCTCTGCCAACCCCACCTAGTTAGTTACCAGTTCCTCCTCAGAAAGATCTAGGTTCAAGTTCCAGTTCTAACTTTTATTACTGCTGTGGGACTGGACAAGTCATTTAAACTTTCAGCCTCAGTTTTCTCAGATGAAGAATGAAAAGACTGACATAGTTAATCTCAAAATTCCTTCTTCTTGAATTTATTCAAATCCACACACCTAAATAATTCTGGAATGATAAAGGATATCTACATTAAATATGGGATTATCTTTTAATGTAAATAAATACCCACCAATAGTGATAGTATCATATACATGTATATCAAATTATAAGCACATTCTGATATTACTTCCTGGCTCAATGTTATATAACAGCAAGACTTCCCCTTAGCACCACCACCCAGGTCTAAAGACAATTCTCTTATTACATTCATAAATGTGGTGGAAAATTACCTTAGGTGCTTGCTTGAAACAGCTTAGCCAAACTTCTGAATCTAGAACAGTAGCCTAAAATCATCCAAATCCTAGTTTCCTTCTCTTTCTCTCTCCCCTTCCAAATGTCCCCCCTTCACTGAATGAACTAGAATCTTCAGTCATTATATGACTCAGATTCCTAAAGGGAAAACATGGCCCACTTAAAGTCAAAGAGTAGATTTAGTTCATTACTGACTGAAAAGAGGAAAAGCAAATCCATTTACTACCTTTTATTATCACCGTAATCCCTTGTAATTTCTAAATCATATCACAAAAATCCTCAAATTTGTCAGTTTTATATTTTGTTTGGCTCCTCCTCAAAGTGGTATATCACTTAAGCCTGACTAGAAAAATAGAATCAAATAGTAAAAAAAAAAAAAAAAAAATGATGATATTGGAAACAAACTAGGAGCAATGATGATAATTATGCCTGGGATTTCATTTTAAATTATGAATTAAAAATCCTTATCTAAACAAAAATGTTATTTCTGAGTTTCCTCACCTATAAAATGAGTTGCATTGGATGACCTGTAAGGTCCCATCCAGTGCTAGATCTATGATTATCAGAAACAGAAGTTTGTCCAGAGTGATTAGCCATTATGGCAGCCATCCCCCTCATACCAATATCCATAAAATAATGATTCTTTCCTGGAATGAGATGCATATTAATTAGTTCCTAAAGCACTTGAGAGAATTTAGTTCAATTCCCACTAGTGGGGTCAGAAAATGCGTCCACCTTAGTTAGCAGTGAATTTTAAAATCTCAATGCACCACACAACTTGGGGTCATGGAGTGGAGTGGTTACCTCAAGGGAAGGGTAAAATCAGTGGCAGGAATTCTTTCACAGCTAAGAATTGGCACCATGTGGCTGAAATGATGGACTTCATTTGTAAGGCTGTGTTCTGTCATAAGAAAACACTACTACCGGGGTCACCCATCAATTCGATGTAAAGTGATGGCAAAGAATTAAATGACCAGGGAAGGGTAGGAGATGGTGTTTAGAAGGTGGGTGTGATAGATTAAAATTCAAATATTCAAATGAGTATGCTTAAGAAGAATTAGTTTTAAGGTCTTATTTGAAAGGAATGAAAACTCTGGTGCTGAGCTGCGTATAATAATGTGGGAAGAATTTTGCCCACTAGAATTTTAAACTGATATTATTATTCACTCTGAGGGAACAGAGCCATAAAATACCTCATTTTTGCCCATGAACTGCTAATTAATCGGCTTTAAAATCTAAAGGATTTTAGAGACTAAGAGTTTCATGGGAACAGAACACTCCATACACATATCAGCAAAGGACTCTTTAAAAATATATTTTTATAACACAGAAATGATGTTAAAGTGCCCAGTAGAAAGACACACATTCTTATTACCTTTCTCTGTTTTCTTTCCCCCAAATGTATAATTTACCAATCAAGTTTGCATAGGAATCCTCTCATATGGAATTATAAAAAGCAAACTTTTGAGCATAATAAATACATCTTCTAGAAACATGTATTTAACCTGTGGATTGTAAATTGCTTAATTGTAATTTATAAACTAAGGAAGGTTGCTACAGGAAAACCTAATAATCAATGAGCATGATTCTTCCACTGTGTAAATTACTCCCTTGGAGGATGGTAAGTGCACTGAAAATCTGTATTTACTTTTTCTTGACACTGGGGTAATAGTTATTCAATCTGATTCTTTCTCCAACTTTCTTCATTCCAGGTAATAAGAGTGGGCATTTAGGCAACTACAGGTCACTAGAAAACCCTTTAATAACTGCCTGAAATAGTGAATTAAGCATTGTGTCAATGGCCTGAAATACTTAATGCATGCCAAAAATACCACACTATCTATCAGTAAGGCTAGTATACCTATGGTTGGAGTAAGTGACCACATGTGTACTGTGATTTGAGAGACAGCAAAAGACCAAAGTTGCTGGGAAATGGCACCACATTAACACTTGAGCATCCAGATTTGCTTCTTCTCTCTCTCTCTCTCTCTCTCTCTCTCTCTCTCTCTCTCTCTCTCTCTCTCTCTCTCTCTCACACACACACACACACACACACACACACACACACCACACACACACATGCAAGATCCTAAAGGAATGGTAAGGGAAGAAGTAAATTTTGAAGGAGGGATAGAGTCAAGAAAGTTCTAGAATATTAAATGCTAATCAGGAAGTAAAAGAAAATAATATGAGAGTGTGGAGGCAAGTGGGAGAATATGAAAACTTATTAGGAAGTTGAAATTTCTGGGAGAAAAGTGACAGGAATTTTATTTGAGGAGAGGAGTGGTTTCTGAAGATAGGAAGACAATCAATCAACAAATACTTATTAAATACCTGCCATGTGCCAGGCATTATGGTAGACAGGAGATACAAGGATATTAATAAAATAGTTCCTACCTCAATAAAGTAACATTTTATGGGAGGAGAAAGATATGGTCCTATATGCATATAAACAAATGCTATATATATATATATATATATGAATATATAAATATATGCTTAATTAACTATATCCTGCTTGGGGGAAGTAGAGGGAATGAAAGGGAAAAAAAGAATAAAGTTAAAAAAAAAAGTGTGCAGCAGAGAACAAAAGGACAACCTATAAGGAAGTGAAGAAAAGATTCATGAATATAGTTTCTTCTACTATTATATTTCCTTTCTTGAATCAATAATTTATTGTTATATATTTTGAATCCTCCTTGATGTTCTGCTGGGCACATGACAGTGTTCTATTTTGTTTTGTCTTGTTTTCTTTTTCTGTTTTTCTTTTACTAAAATAAATCTAAAAAAACAAAAACAAAGGATATACAAAGTAAATACCAAAGTAATGCGGGAGTGGAATTTGTATCTAGAGGATTTTTTTTAAAACTCATGAAAAAGTGTTACTTGAACTGAGTGTTGTTGGGAGCTAAGGGTTCAAGAATGTAGAAGAATGAAGCATAAAGGACTGTCATACAAAAATAGAGAAAAGAGATGAAATGTGTGTGGTGAAGAGCAGGGAAGTCATCATGCTTGTACATCATGCATAAAGAGTAGTGATATATCATAAGCCTGGAAAATAGGTTAAAATGAAATTATAAAGTGTTAAGTGTCAGTTTGAAGAGTTAGTATTTCATCCTCAGCAACAGAGAATTGTTGGAACATTTTTGAGGGACAAGACATGACCAGCTCAATTAGATCTATGCTTCAGTGTTTGGCAGCCATGTGGGCGATGGACTGAAAAGAGACTTCAGGTAAAAAAAACAAATCAAGAGTTTATTGCACCAATGAGAAGTCATGAGGAGCCAGGATAATCATCATGTCAGTGGAGAAAAGGGAACAGATGGGAGAGATGTTTAGAGGCATCAATAATTAGTAGTTTGGGGTAGGAGGGAAAATGAGGAAAAGTGAAGGGTTAAGTATGATTCTAGGGCTGCAAACTTAGTGATTAGGATGCTGATATCCTCAACAGATATAGGGAAGTTTGGAAAAGAACTCTGTTGGAAAGAAAGAGAAACTTTGTTTTGGATATATTGATCACAGGACCAACCAGACTTCCTATTAGAAACAAAGGCCCAAAACATATGAACCAACTGTTTTCTAAGGCATATAAAGTTGTCTAACAGTAGCAGTTACAATAAAAAATAAATAAATAAAAATAAAAACCTCAATGATAAGGAGTAATCACATGATGTGGGGCCCTAAATCAATTGCCAGTTAAATAATTAAGTATCTTCCCCAGACATAAAGCATTTTATAATAAGCTTCATTTTGGGGTCAATCTAATAAAGACCTTTTTAAAGTCCTTGAGGGAAGAGAAAGCATCATATTTATACCCTAGGGCCTTGCACACTATCAGCACTTAATGAGTGCTTTTTTGATTGAATGAATGAATTCATATTGGGTGATTTAAATACTACCAATGCCAAAGAAGTTTTCCTGGACAAGAAGACCTTTAAAAATGACTAGAAATGTAAAGTGTCCATAATAGTTGGTGAACATTGAGAAAAAACAGAATTCTTTCCTTGTTAGACTGGTTTTAATCTATTTTCTACCTCATTTGTATTCTCATCTGACCAAGTCTGCTCCATGGTAGAACAATCATGAATATTATAGTTTTTCTAAAGAAAAATAAAGAAAAAGAAAAGAAAAAGAAAACTGACAAACTACAACTAAGTGATGTCTCATTTGGTATCAAGGGGAAGAGTTGAAGTTGTATACTGATAGTCATTCAATATATTGACCTTATCTTTACATCAAAGAAATGCTAAAATATAGACAAGGTTAAATTAGAGGAATAGCATTGCAGAATTCCTTTTTAATTCCTGGAGCCTTTTAATAAATTACACATTCCCTCCTGGTCATATTTGTTACAGCTGTCATCAAACATTGGAGTCTAACAACAGAAGGATAGCCTTCAACTAATTTTCATAAATCCTGCATGGATTGATCTTATCATTTATACTTTTTAATATCAAAATACAACATGCTATATGCAGGCTAAAATATGATCAGATATGTACATTTTTAAAAATCCCACCCCCAACTCTTTTAATTCTGTCTATATTTTAATTTAAAATATGTGATCTATGTTTAAATATGTATTCCATATATTTGTGTGTATGTGATATATATATATATATATATATATATATATAAGCATGTTATATGTATAGGCCTGTATTGTATATATGTATATAATGTGTGAATATCTTTTTTAAAAAATATAAGTGAATGCCAGCAAACCTCCCCCACTGCTTGTATAGTACAGTATAACAGTTCTTGATTACTCTGACAGAGTTCCAGTCACAGGTTGTGAGTCAGAAAGAGGATTTTCAATGTCCAGCAGCTAAATATGTCAGCCATGACATTTCTGAAGTTCTATTTTTATAAAGAGAGCAGGAAAAAATCACTTCTTTGTATCTGTCCTTTGCAAAATTCTGTTTAACTGTAGCTTTAGCTGTGGAATCTAGTGAATGCTTTCTTAGACAAAATTACACACATTGACATTTTAAAACTATAATACTTCAGGTGATAAGAAAATAACATACTCAAGTTTGTTTCTTTTGTATTTTTAGCCTCTTCATTCCTCTTCTATCTCTAATTTTATTTTAAAAAGACCTGTTAAGATCCAGTTTAAATAATGCAAACTGGAATTCAGACTATAGTCCTCACTACTTCTTCCAGATCTCCTTATCTAAAAATGTGTAGATGTAACTCAAGTTATAAATACTAAGTGAATTAAAAGTCAGCACTGTTTGGAGCCTTCTTTTAATTGGCCTATAGGGAGATTCCCTGTATATATTAAAAAGATTGTATGTCTGAATTATAACTAACCTACTTTTAAACTTCCTTTGTGTTTAAATACACATTGTTGGCAAACCTTGTTAATATGTTCTTAGGATAGTTTTTATGTTAGTGAAAATTATAGGTTTGGCAATCTTGGCATAAATGGAAATTTCTGATTGGCTGTCATATCAATGTCAATGATGGCCAGTAAGTGCATGGCTCTGGCTGTTTTCCTTATTTTTATTTATAAATTCTGTTTCATAACAGCAATAAGATGCTCCAGGCCTTGCAGTTCTGGGGGATTATTGCACTTGTCAGGTGGTTAAAATCACTGGGCCCTCTGCCTTGTGCCTTATAACACCACTGGAGGCATGTAATAGCCCAGAAATGCACTGCCAGGAGAGTCTTAATGCTTTATTATGACATATCTAACTTTCAAAACAAGTGATTTATTTTGAAGGTTGGAAGTGTCATAATAACATTCAACCAGTAGCTAAGAAATAGGAGAAAAATCAGAAAATCAGATGAGAGAGAAATGGCCAGAACAGCAGGCTTCTCAGACTGGATCAAAAAAAGAGCCAACAAATTTACTTAAAATTAATTATGCTTTTCTATATCCTGAGAGAGTGGTGGGTTGATACAATTTTCTGGATTTTTTGATTTATTTATTTTTGTCTTCAAAAAACAAATAATAATACATATACACAATGTGTGTTTAGACCTATATAATTATGTAACATGCACATATAAATATATGTACATACATTCATTTATATAATGTGCTCATGCATATTTGCATATTTGTAAATATGCATTAACATATATATATATATACATATACAAGTACATTAATGAACATTTATTTCCAAAGAAAATAAATGAGATTAAATACTTAGAAAAATTGTATGAATGAGTTTTACATCTTCATTAATATTCATCTAAGAGCTATTTTTCCAAAGTTCGTCTATACATAAAGTCACATGTACATATGCATGTATGTGTACAATCACTAATTAGTACTAGGATTTACATTTCTAAATTAAATTTTAATTTGTAAATAATTACTTAAAATTGAGATCTAGTACTTTACCAATTGTTCTAAAAAACAATGTAAACTGCAGGGGATTAAATTATCTTTGGAAAGAAAAATACAAAAGTTTTTTTGGAAAGGGGCCAGTTTTAGGTAGGGGGTGTTTATAGCCTGGGGAGTTACTGTAGCAATACAAAAAGATTAATAATTTGCACATGTGAGATTCTTGGCAAGCAGGATGCAGCTGTAAAGAATTAACCCCTCCTGAGAGATGGAAAAACACAGAGCAGCTGAAAAGAGATAGGTTAGAAGAGACTGCAAAACTATGCAAGGTACAGATGTCCTCCAAGAGAAAATATGTAAAATATATTTGAAGACCTGTGATGGGCTTTGGTCCTCACTATGCATGTGATAAAATGTCAGAAAGAACATAATGAAACAGAAAAATTAAAATTTATTTTTTAAATGCTAGGTCAACTTAAGCCATTAAAAATTCAATTATGATAATTGAGAGAATAGAAAACAGATCATATATTGAGACAACTAGTTTGTCTAAAATGTCATATACAATGATTAATTTGGTCAAAAATGTTTACATTTATATTTCTCTCTATAATTCTCCTCTTCCAAAATGAGGGCTTCATTGCATTGTAGAAGGTTCTCCTGGGAAGTCAGAACCGAAAAGGAAAATATAAACAAATTAGGAAAATTTCCTCAAACACAACAGATAAGTGAAATTAATGATCTCATCTTCTTCCTCTTTCTCTTCTTTATATTCTTCTTTCTTCTCTCTGTTTTCTTTCTTTTTTTCTCATTTTCTTCATCCTTTTATGGCTAACATTTACATAGTTTAAGATCTTCAAAGTATTTTCCATTTGTCATGTAATTAGATCATCAGAGAACAAGTCTTGTCATTCATTTTAAGTGAAAGAACTTAATAATTTTTCAAGGATATGTTCAAATGTATTTTTAAAAGTTCAAAAAATCATTAGTGAAATTTTATCTTTAAGTTAACATGATCTGGTTGTTGTAAGCAATGGTGGCAAGGATAAAGTAATACAGCTGGGGCCATGCCCACTTTGACATCCCTGTGGGCACCTAGCTTAGAGAGAAGACAGTATTTAGGTGAGTTAGTGCCTCAAATTTTACTAGCATGAAGATGTCAAACCAGCTGATCTTGAGTAAAATTCACAAAGCTGAATATGGGAAAGTGTGGAAGTAAATAGCCAGGTAATATGCTGGGGTTCCACTGAGGTAATTT
This sequence comes from Myrmecobius fasciatus, assembly GCA_023553655.1. Taxonomy (NCBI): domain Eukaryota; kingdom Metazoa; phylum Chordata; class Mammalia; order Dasyuromorphia; family Myrmecobiidae; genus Myrmecobius; species Myrmecobius fasciatus. The sequence goes on along the minus strand of JAJPUD010001010.1, from coordinate 494,531 downwards.
AATGCTCTTTCATTTTCTTCTGGGTGTTGTCATCTGTTTCACCTGGCTGCCAAACCTTTCTGCATTCACCTGATATTTCATCATACTTCTTCTGCAGCTTTTGATCCCATTTATTGAATAGTACATGAAAAAAATCAAATCTGAATTATGATAGCATATGTCAGACTAGTCTAGAAGAGATTTATAAAGAATAAATTAGATCTTCCATTTCTATAGAAGGGAATAAGTTGATTAAAATTCCATAGAAAATATTCATGAGTACCAGAATTTAAATCTTGGTTCAGTGTGGTTGGTAGTGGAATGAGAAGTCATACTAGTAATGAGGATTAATTACTCTGAGTTAGAAAACTGAGTGAGTAGGAGAGGTAAGATGTAACAGTGACATGATAGTATTTGTCTTAAAACTTCTTACCCTATATTATCTCCCTGATGTCAGAGGTGTTTATCTCATTCAGAGTTTAATGTCTCTAAATTCCTCTCCGTCCCTATACTAATAGAGAGCCCGTAGGAAGGTGCCTATTTTTGAAAGTGCTAACTAGACAATAAAAAACAGTGAAATTCTGGTACACAATTTTCTACACATCTTTCACAGGGGGTCTATCTATGCTGGAAGTCTTCTACTTTTAACATATCAGGGTTGTCAATAATATCAATATTACCAATATTGGGGCTGTTGCTTTTCTATACATAGTAATAACTGGCATTCACATAGTGTTTTCAAATTTACATTTATTATCCTTACATTCATTTTTATTATACCCTACACACACTCAGTTCATCCATGCACCAATCTTGGGAGGTACATACTACAGATATCATTACTCCTGTTTATGAAGAAAAATGAGACTCAAAAGAGATTAAGTAACTTGTTACCTTTAGTTATTAAGTAAATGATATGGGATTTAACCCCATATCTTCCTTTCAAATTTAACATTCTTTCAATTCTTCAATTAACCCCTTTTTATCAGCCTTAGATTTTTCTTGAGTCTCTAACTTGACATTTGTGTGCAAATTGTTGGTAACATGATCAAGCCTACTTATATATACTCTGTAGTTGCCCAATGCCAATATTTAATGTTCACAAGCCATTGAAATTAGGAGATGTAATTTTTTAGGATATTTATTTTTAAAATTTTTATACTACCTTTTTTATTTTTCAAAATATATGCAACAATAGTTTTCAACATTCACCCTTGCAAAACCTTTTGTTCCATATTCCCCCCAGACAGCAAGTAATCCAATATAGGTTAAACATGTGCAATTCTTCCAAATGTATATCCATATTTATCCTGCTGCATAAGAAAAATATGATCAAAAAAGGAAACGAGAAGAAAAAAGACTAGCAAACAACAATAATTTTTTAAAGGTGAAAATATTGTTATGATCCACATTCAGTCCCTAGAGTGCTCTCTGAATGTAGATGGCTATCTCCATCAAGTCTATTGGAATTGGCCAAATCACCTCATTGTTGAAAAGAGCCAGTTCCATCACAGTTGATCATCACATTATTTTGTTGTTGCTGTGTACTATGTTCCTTTGATTCTACTCACTTCACTTAACATCACTTCATGTAAGTATCTCCAGGCCTTTCTGAAATCATCCCGTCGACCATTTCTTATAAAAGAATAATATTCCATTACATTCATATATTATAACTTATTTAGCTATTTCCCAACTGATGGGCATCCACTCAGAGATGTAATTTTGCAGCCACCAGCAATTTGAGCTCATTGAAAGTATTGTGCTATTTTCCCATAAATATGATCCACCATAATCTATTTAATTCTGGGCCTAATTCATTGTCCATTTTTAGAGCTAAGGTAAGAATGGCATTTGTTTTATATAGGCTGGGCCAGTTTCTCTTTAAAGGATCAGGACATCTTCCTTGGAATTTGGTTTGTTAGGAAGTTGAGTATTTGAATCATTGATATAGCTTCCTTGTCACCTGAAAAATAAAGATCCCAGTCTATAAGGAGCTCAGGCACAGGTTGGTTGACATCATTCTGATGCAGGATTGCATTATTGAATGTGGACATTCAAACACATAGTTCTATATTCTATGACAACTGTTTAATTCAATGTTAACTGAAGCTCACTACTTGAAGAATTCTAAGTATGACTACTGGTCTCAGGTGATTTTTCAGCTATGTTATTGAACTTGTAATAACTCTTTCTGAAGCAGAAAGCACTATTATTTTTTCCACCAAAACCACTATTATCTGCTTTAAAATAGTTTTTAGATTCATTCCATTCCTTGCATAATTTATAAAATTTTGGACAGTTGTTTTTTGCTTTTGTAAAGTAATCTTATGAAGGATATAATTTGAGTTTCTTTCAAAATTGTACAACTTTAAAATAAACACCTACTTTGTTTTTATGAGACATATCTCATATCAATGAGAATATCTCACTTTTTAGTATTCTGGCTTTAACAAGATCTGTTTCGTTTGGCATCCATTTCTTATGTTGCTTCCATTTCATCTACAAAAGCTTTCATGATTATATGTCTTTACTGAATCATCAAATTCTCCCCCCCAAAATTATTTTTCCTTCAGATTGTGTGTGGGTGGGAGGATATTTTGTGAGCTGATTCTGAACACAGGCTTTAAGGGTCCTTCTTGATAATGTTTTGCAAATTCTAAATTGAAGGTGGCTTATATGGCCTTATCCCTTCACCTGCCAAGAAACTAGAAGATAAGATGATCTTTGGATTTTTTCAGTTTCCCCACAATAGCAAACGTTTTAAACAGCTTGAGAAATGGGAATAGTTTAAGGGGGTAGAGGAAAAATGGTAATGGGGCTACTTTAGTGCTGCAAAAGTCAATAGAGCTTAAAAATTAATACTTTTTGAATACAAAAAAGATATATGCATGTGTATTTGCCTTTGGCCACCAGCAACATACCTCAATCTTATCTGAAATTCTCCTCTGTGTGTTTGTTGGGGGGGGGGGGGAAACAGGACCTTGACAGCAGCCTGATCTTTCTGCCAAATAGGTCAATCTCCTAGTGAGCTGGAATTTGCAACCTTCCTGGGGTTGTCTCACCCAAACATTATAGATATTTTTAGCCAAACCAAGACCTGAACATGGCATCATTTTTAGGCATCAGTAAAACATTTACAAGCAAGTTTGGGCTATCTAAAAGCGAAATAAAAAATGCCTTGGAGTTACAGTCCTTGAATACTCTTCCTATTAACCAATGTGTTCCTAATAGTTTCCCTTAACCGAAAATAGCACCACACACAAATCCAGTAATGGAAGCATTTGTCAAGCTGCGTTAGTTAATAGTAACTCTAATGTAAGGACTACAAAATGTTCAGGGAAAATTAACCTAATGATTTAGCACAAACCCATGTTTAATTAACACAGCAATGTTTTGCCCACTAACTCTTCTATTGACTAAAATAGTATTTTATCATACAAAATAGAATAATAATACTTGACATTTATATGGTACTTTTTACAGTCACAGCATTTTACAATATTTATTTAATGCACACAAGGTCTTCCAAGGTGGGTAAGATTTATTACCCCATTTTACAAATGAGGAAAACAGACAGAGTTTTTAAGTAATGTTCCTGCAGTCAGGAAAGAGTCAATAGCATCGATAAAATTGAAGTACTGAACTTCTGTTTCTCAATTCTAATCTTAAATATTAATTCCTTTAGCTATCACAATGGCTATGGTTCATCCCTTAGGGGCCAATGGAAACTTCCACTAGCCAACAACATGTTTCACCTGCTTGGATCACATCTACATTTTTCCTTCTTCTTTTAACCAGGTCTTTACCTACTTCCCATATCACTAAGCTCAGAGAACCTGCAGTATGTTTTTGCACTCAGACACACTGAAGAGTTTACTCACAAAAAACAATTCCCAAGAAGCTCAAACCAAAATAAATAGATAAATAAAGTGACAGAATAGAGGTGTAGGAAAGAAGAGATTAAATGTAAAATAGCTTTCACGATAAAATAGTTCAATATGGAGGGAAGAATGGCATGGTTGGAAAGAAAGTAAAGTGAAGTAAAACACGAAGACACAAGTGGGAAGGACAAAGGAGTTAGTTATAAGGCGAAGACTAAGTTTATAGAATGTCTACCTGAATCCCGGACTCATGGGAACTATTTAATGATGCTGGCTGAGGATCTGATACCAAAACTATGAGCTGTTAAACTTTTCTTTCACATTCTTAGTTTTGCAATTAGAAGTGGGGGTGGAGGGTGGAGGTAGGAGGAAGAGACATTTCTGTTGCTGATGTTATAATTGCATTCAAAAAATTACTCTTTATATATCCTAAGAAGGGAACAAGGTGTTTAAAAGAAAATGAACATTTCTGTAGTACAACTACATTCTTTAGTAAAATGACTAAAACTATTTCTTTTTTTAGATAGAAATCTGTTTCAGTTTTACTCCCTGCTTGGATTCTCTTTACTTGAGAAAACAAAATGAAACTTGAGATTATGATGGATAAGGTAAGAGAGAAATGAATTTTTTTTAATTACAGCTTTTTATTTGAAAAAGATATATACATGAGTAATTTTTAATTTTATTTTATTTGCAAAACATATGTATGGGTAATTCTTCAACATTAACCCTTACATAGCTTTCTGTTACAGATTTTTCCCCCCAGTTCCCCACCCCTGCCCTAGATGGCAGGATATCCACTACGTGTTAATTATGTTAAAATATTTGGCAAATCAAATACATGTATACATATTTCCAAACTTTTCATTGTTGTGCAAGAAAAATTGTATCTACACAGAAGACATATAAGATAAAGGAAACACAATGTAAGCAAGCATCAATCAAGAGTATGAGAATGTTATGTTGTGGTCCACATTTCACATCCCTCTCTCTGGGTGTATATGGATTTCTTCACTGAACAATTGGAAGTGGTTTGAAACATTTCATTGTTGAAGAGAGCCGTGTCCATCAGAATTGATCATCATATAGTATTGTTGTTGCCATGTATAATGATCTCCTGGTTCTGCTCATTTCACTCAGCATCAGTTCATGCAAGTCTCTCCAGGCCTCCCTGAAATCGTCCTGCTGGTTGTTTCTTACAGAACAATAATATTCCATAACATTCATATACCATAATTTATTCAGCCATTCTCCAATTGAAGGGCATCTATTCGGTTTCCAGTTTCTAGCCACTACAAAAAGGGCTGCCACAAACATTCTTGCACATGGGTATCCTTTCCTTCCTTTATGATTTCTTTGGGATATAAGCCCAATAGAAACATTGCTGGGTCAAAGAGTATGCACAGTTTGATAACTTTTTGAGCATAGTTCCAAATTACTCTCCAGAATGGCTGGATCTGTTCACAGCTCCACCAACAATGCATCAGTGTCCCAGCCCTCCCACATCCTCTCCAACATTCATCATTAACTTTTCCTGTCATTTTAGCTAATCTGACAGGTATGTAGTGGTACCTCAGGGTTGTCTTGATTTGCATTTCTCTGATCAATAGTGATTTGGAGCAACTTTTCATATGACTACAAATAGTTTTAATTTCATCCTCTGAAAATTGTCTGTTCATATCCTTTGACCATTTATCGATTGGAGAATGGCTTGAATTTTTATAAATATGAGACAATTCTCTATCTATTTTAGAAATGAGGCCTTTATCAGAACCCTTAAATGTAAAGATGATTTCCCAATTTATTGCTTCCCTCCTAATCTTGACTGCATTGGTTTTGTTTGTACAAAAACTTTTTAACTTAATATAGTCAAAGTTATCTATCTGGTTTTCAAGTAAGAGTTCCAGTTCTTCTTTGGACATAAATTTATTCCATCTCCACAGGTCTGAGAGGTAAACTATCCTATGTTCCTCTAATTTGGTTATAATATCACTCTTTATGTCTAAATTATGAACCCATTTAGATCTTATTTTGGTATGTGGTGTTAGGTGTGGGTCAAGCCCTAATTTCTTCCACACTAGTTTCCAATTTTCCCAGCAATTTTTGTCAAATAGTGAGTACTTATCCCAGAAACTGGGGTCTTTGGGTTTATCAAAGACTAAATTGCTATAGTTATTTCCTAGTTTGTCTTGTGATTCTATCCTATTCCACTGATCGACTACTCTATTTCTTAGCCAGTACCAAATGGTTTTGATGATCACTGCTTTGTAATATAGTTTTAGATCTGGTACAGCAAGTCCACCATCATCAGCCTTTTTTTTTTTCATTAATTCTCTTGAAACTCTTGACCTTTTGTTCTTCCAAATGAATTTTGCTACTATTTTTTCTACATCTGTAAGATAATTTCTTGGGAGTTTGATAGGTAAGGCACTAAATAAGTAAATTAGTTTGGGTAGTAGTGTCATTTTTATTATATTTGCTTGGCCTACCCATGAGCATTTTAAGTTTTTCCAATTGACTAGGTCTGATTTTATTTGTGTGGAAAGTGTTTTGTAGTTTAGTTCATATAGTTCCTAACTTTCCCTTGGCAGATAAATTCCCAAATATTTTATACTATCAACAGTTATTTTGAATGGAATTTCTTTTTGTATCTCTTGCTGCTGAACTTTATTGGTAATATATAAAAATGCTGATGATTTATGTGGATTTATTTTGTATCCTGCAACTTTGATAAAGTTGTGAATTGTTTCTAGTAGTTTTTTAGTTGAGTCTTTAGGGTCAGAGAAATGAATTGTAAAGAACTAAACTATGGTTACAATCTTAAAGTGTGGTTTTAATACTCCATTTAACAAATTCTGTCAGTGTTTACCCATTTTTATGTAGAGTTCTTATTTACTCTGCCTAGAGGACAAAAATAAATGAATGAATGAATCCATAAATAAATACAAACATCTCTGAGGTCTTAGAGCTCTTTGCAATAATGACAATAACCTAGTTATTTCAAGTAGATCTCAACAAATATTAGAACTGGAAAGAACCTTGGCAATTTTCCATTTCAATCTCCTATTTGACAGCTAAAGAAACTGAGGCCCTGAGGGGCAGAGCTGCAAGTTGCATGGGAAAATCAGGTTATGACCTAGATGCAAACATCTCGAAGGGCACAATTCCTCTTTTCTTGGACCCCTTGCACTTTTGTCCCAAGTTCTTTTATTTTGTCCTCACCCTAACCTAGGTGACCCATCAGTAACCTTTTTTGCCTAGCTGTCTGGGCTGCCACTACCCTTCCTTCCCAAGTATCTGGCCATTTCATTCCTCCCACATCCCCTTTTCAAGTACATCCTCTTGGGAAAAAATGTATATGGCTTTCCCTATCCCTACCCCCTTTCTACTCTCTTCTACAATGAATTTGAACTAAGTTCAAAGCTTAGTGAAAGTCAAAATTGGATTCTATAACTTGTTGTTCCTGGCTGCCCTCCTCTGCTACCATAGAGGCACTACTTACCTCCAGCTTATCCCAAATCACTATCCTCTACTTCTTCCCTCTAATCAGATACAATAACAAAAAAAAATTAGTCTTTAAGTCAGGAAAACTCTGATGCATATTTACTGTAATCCTAAACAAATCATATAACTTCTCAATGTCCCTAAGCAATTCTTTAACATTATAAATTGTAGAAAATATGAAAATATTTCTTCATTTGTAGAAGGAATTCCCTTTTTGAGAATTCCCTATGTTAATGAAGTAACAGGCAGTACCTTCTCAATTCCTTTGGAATCTTTTTTCTGTTGAGGAAGTTCTTCAGTTGAAAGATAGATGGATTTTAGTCAAAGAACCTGAGATAGAAGCCAAGTCACTTTCTACTAAGTGGTCTTGGGAAATCATTTTATACCTTTAGGTCTTGGTTTACTCTAAGATTCATTTAAATTTTAACTCTATGATCTTTCAATTTTTAGAACTTTGCTTCTCACACACTTCCTGTCTTTTGATGCTCATTGAAGCCTAGCTTTCTCCTAAAAACACTATTATTAGTAACATGTCCAAGTATGGCAGCTAGGGCAACTAGATGGTACAGTGAATAGAATGCTGCACTTGGAATCAAGGCTGGAATCCAGCCTCAGATACTTAATAACTATGTGACCCCGGGCAAGTCATTTAAACCTGTTTGCCTTAGAGTACTTATCTATAAAATGAACTGGAAAAGGAAATGGCAAACCACTCCAGTATTTTTGCTAAGAAAACTTCGGATAGCTCACAGAGTTGGATGTGACTGAAATGACTGAACAACAAAAACAAGAAATAAATGTGGCTACTCCTGACACCAATGATACACAAAGGCAAGGGGAAGATTAGGCATATCTCGAGTTCCCCACTTCCACTATCAAGTCTTTCTTCTGTTATAATCATTCTGCAACCACTTTTGAGGTCACTTTCCCTCCTCTCCAAAAAGTTCAATGTGTGTCTTAATGGATTTTTGCTATAGTCCTATCTTTGCCTTTTTTTTTTTTTTTTAATAATCTGGCCTTCTAATCCCTCTTTTACTTCAACTCTAAACTACATCACCACAGAAATGGTATCTAAGACTTCTTTGACCCTACTTTAACTCATATGAATTTGAATTTTTCCCAGATTCCAGAACTTCGAGTTGTAACTCAGCAAAGAAGTAATAGGTCTCATCCAAAAACAGCAGAATTTGAAAGAGCAGACAGGTTTTTTTTTTTTGGTTGCGAAGCCCACATTCTTTTTCCATACGTTGTTCAAAGCAGAGGTTCTTAAACTAGGGTCCTTACATGTGTCTGTAGGTAGATTTTAAGACCCCTATAAACTTAGGTGAGAGAAATAATTGCTTGTTTTAAAATTTTTTTCATTAATTTTTGATTTCCTCTACAAACATGTATTTATATTTTATTTTTAATTTATGGAACAAAACAAGCATTTCCATAATATATAATAAAAGAGAGAAATTGTAAATTCATTATGTATAACTTGATTTTCCTTTCAAACATATAATAAAGTAAATTTCTTTTTAGACATTTAAAAATAGTATTCTGGAAAGAGAGTGATAGGTTTTACCATCCTGCCAGAGGTTGATGAGTCACTAAAAGTGATAAAGAAAACTTGCTTTAAAGAATTAATTGCCTATTTAATATTGTCTTAGAAATGTTAGCTTTGGCAGTAAGAGAAGAAATAGAGATTAAAGGAATTAGAGTAGGTAATGAGGAAACCAAATTATCACTCTTTGCAGATGACATGATGGCATACTTAGAGAACCCTAGAAAATTGACTAAAAAATTACAAGAAACAATCCACAATTTTAGCAAAGTTGCAGGATACAAAATAAATCCACATAAATCATCAGCATTTTTATATGTTACCAATGAAGTTCAGCAGCAAGAGATACAAAAAGAAATTCCATTCAAAATAACTTGATCGTATAAAATATTTGTCAATCTATCTGCCAAGGAAAAGTCAGGAACTCTATGGAATAAACTACAAAACACTTGCCACACAAATAAAATCCCACCTAGTCAATTGGAAAAACATAAAATGCTCATGGGTAGGCCAAGCGAATATAATAAAAATGACAATACTACCCAAACTAATTTACTTATTTAGTGCCATACCAATCAAATTACCAAGAAATTATTTTACAGATCTAGAAAAAATAGTAGCAAAATTCATTTGGAAGAACAAAAGGTCAAGAGTTTCAAGAGAATTAATGAAAAAAAAAAAAAAGGCTGATGATGGTGGACTTGTTGTACCAGATCTAAAATTATATTATAAAGCAGTTGTCATCAAAACCATTTGGTACTGGTTAAGAAATAGAATAGTCAATCAGTGGCATAGGATAGGTTATCAGGATAATCTAGGCAATAACTTTAGCAATTTAGTCTGTGATAAACCCAAAGACCCCAGTTTCTAGGATAAGTACTCATTATTTGACAAAAACTGCTGGGAAAATTAGAAACTAGTTTGGAAGAAATTAGAGCTTGACCCACATCTAACACCAGATACCAAGATAAGATCCAAATGGGTTCATGATCTGGATATAAAGAGTGATATTATAACTGAATTAGAGGAACGTAGTATAGTTTACCTCTCAGACCTATGGAGATGGAATAAATTTATGTCCAAAGAAGAACTGGAACTCTTAATTGAACACCAGATAGATAACTTTGACTACATTTAGTTAAAAAGTTTTTGTACAAACAAAACCAATGCAGTCAAGATTAGGAGGGAAGCAATAAATTGGGAAATCATCTTTACATTTAAGGGTTCTGATAAAGGTCTCATCTCTAAAATAGATAGAGAATTGTCTCATATTTATAAGAATTCAAGTCATTCTCCAATCGATAAATGGTCAAAGGATTTGAACAATTTTCAGAGGATGAAATTAAAACTATTTGTAGTCATATGAAAAGGTGCTCCATATCACTATTGATCAGAGAAATGTAAATTAAGACAACCCTGAGATACCACTACACACCTGTCAGATTAGCTAAAATGACAGGAAAAGATAATGATGACTGTTGGAGGGGTTGTGGGAAGGCTGGGACACTGATACATTGTTGGTGGAACTGTGAACGGATCCAGCCATTCTGGAGAACAGTTTGGAACTATGCTCAAAAAGTTGTCAAACTGTGTATACCCTTTGACCCAATAGCATTTCTATTGGGCTTATATACCAAAGGAATCATGAAGGAAGGAAAGAGCCCCACATGTGCAAAAATGTCTGTGGCAGCCCTTTTTGTAGTGGCTAGAAACTGGAAACTGAATGAATGCCCATCAATTGGAGAGTGGCTGAATAAATTATGATATATGAATATTATGGAATATTAGTGTTCAGTAAGAAACGACCAGCAGGATGATTTCAGAGAGGCCTGGAGAGACTTGCATGAACTGATGCTGAGTGAAATGAGCAGAATCAGGAGATCATTATATACGGCAATAACAATACCATATGATGATCAATTCTGATGGACATGGCTCTCTTCAACAATGAAATGTTTCAAACCAGTTCCAATTGTTCACTGAAGAAAGCCAAATACACCCAGAGAGAGGGATGTGAAATGTGGACCACAACATAACATTTTCATGCTCTCGATTAATGTTTGCTTACATTGTGTTTCCTTTATCTGATTTTTCTTTCTTGTAGATATGATTTTTCTTGCAGAATAATGCTGTGTGGAAATATGTACACATATATTCGATTTGTCAAGTATTTTAACATAATTAACATGCAGTAGATATCCTGCCATCTAGGAGAGGGGTGGGGTGTAGAGGAGAAAAATTTGTAACAGAAAGCTTTGTAAGGGTTAATGTTGAAGAACTACCCATACATATGTTTCGCAAATAAAAAAAAAATGATAATTTGTAAAAAAAAAAAAAAAAAAGAATTAATTGCCTAAAATTAAGTTAAAGCAAAGATATACTTTTGCTACTCTCTTAGCTTTTTGCAGAAGGGCATTGACAGGCCAAAAAGTGTCCAAAGGAGGACAATAAAGATGATGAAGGGTCTTGAGTCCATATTATATAAAAACCAGTTGAAAGAAGTAGGGATATTTAACCTGAAGAAAAGAAGTCTAGGGGAAGTATTTTTGAAATAAGACAAGTATTTGAGGGACTGTCACATAAAAAAGAGACTAGATTTGGTTTGTTTGGCTCCAGAGGGCAGAGCTAGTGACAATGAGAAGAACTTACAAAGAGACAATTTCATTCTTGATGTCAGAAAAAAAAAATAATTCAAGCTCTCCAAAGATAGAATGGATTGGTTTTGGAGGTGGCAACCTCCCTTTTATCAGAGATCTTTAAGTACATCTAGATGACCATTCATTAGGCATATTATAGTGAAAATTACTTGGAGGTATTTGTTAGACTAGACCTCTGAGGTCCTTTCCAACTCTAAAAATTATATGTTTTTGAATATTTTGAAGAAGCTAGATATCTATTCATTTCTTTTGCAACTAACAAAAGTAAAGAAATCCTTTTTGACATTTATTCATTGGAAAGTGTTATGATGTTAGAATGACTTTTTTTTAAAATTTAATGTTGTGAGGGAAAAAGACATTTAATTCACTCTCCCTTTTCCCTCCAAAATGACTATTAAAAACTACAACAGTTTAGGTCTTTAGCTCTCAGGAATCATGGAGGTAGCTATTATGAATGTGCCTTGGAGATAATGGTGACTAGGCCACTCTGAAGAAACAGTTCATCTACAATGGAATCTCTGGGGAGCTACTCCCCAGGAGACCCAGACACAGCTGTCAATCACCTCCCGCCCTGAGCCATCAAATTCACTTACATAGAAGGCTTTTATCAAAGAGTAGTAGAATGTTAAAGCTGGAAGAAGCCTTCAAGATTTACAAAACTGGATGAAATAGAAATACACCCTTCCTTCAATCTTTTTTTTTCTTTCCCTCTTTGATGCCTTCTATCTTTTGTCTTCCCTTCAATTATCTTCTCTATCCTTTCTCCTCCTTGCTCTCTTTATAACACAATATGATTCATTGACTAATGTAATATAATATATTAGAATATGGTCAATTTAAAATAAATATTAAACAGAACTGTTCAAGGCATAGAAAACAATATAGATAAGTTTTGGGGATTCTACTGTGTAATTCCTTCTATATTTGCAGATTGAAGGTAGGAAAAGTCATTTTACATTAGGATAGCTCTTAAATAGATAAAATGACAAAATTTTTTAGTAGGTATTTTGTTTTATTGATGCATATCCAGTTATTTCTCCTATTTTACAATCTTTTTTTTTTTTTTTTTTTTTTTTTTTGCTAAGGCAATTGGGGTTAAGTGACTTGCCCAGGGTCACACAGCTAGGAAGTGTCTGAGACCAGATTTGAACCCAGGTCCTCCTGACTTCAGGGCTGGTGCTCTATCCACTGCGCCACCTAGCTGCACCTATCTTCCAATCTTTTGACAAAGTAAAACAATTAAACAAAAAAACCCATCTAATATAGAGATTATGCATAACAAGATAGAGGTGCCTTTCCAAAAGACAGAAAATTTGTATGGCCATATTCTGTCCCAATAGTCCCTCACCTGACAAAATGTTTTTTTTGAAGAAGAGGCTATTGTGTACATATGCATATGTGTACATGTTTCAGAGAACAATAAGTCAAAGAAAGAAATGATAAAAGCTGAATTTTGGCTTTTCAGTTTGAGGTGAAAACAGAGAAAAAAAACTATAGACCAATTTTTCTAATGAATATTGATGCAAAAATCTTAAATAAAATATTAGCTATGAGATTACCAAAAGTCATCCCCAGGATAATACACTATGACCATATAGGATTTATACCAGGAATGCAGGGCTAGTTCAATATTATGGAAACTATCAGCATAATCAACTACATTAATAACCAAACTAACAAAAATCACATGATTATCTCAATAGATGCAGAAAAAGCATCTGATAAAATCCAAAACCCATTCCTATTAAAAACACTAGAGAGTATAGGAATAAATGGGCTTTTCCTTAAAATGATCAGAGCATCTATTTAAAACCATAAGCAAGCATTATATGTAATGGGGACAAAATAGAACCATTCCCAATAAGATCAGGAATGAAACAAGGCTGCCCACTATCACCATTACTATTCAATATTATATTAGAAATTTTAGCTTTAGCAGTAACAAGAAAAAGAGATTAAAGGAATTAGAGTAGGTAATGAGGAAACCAAATTATCACTCTTTGCAGATGATATTATGGTATACTTAGAGAATCCTAGAGACTCAACTAAAAACCTACTAGAAACAATTCACAACTTTAGCAAAGTTGCAGGATACAAAATAAATCCACATAAATCATCAACATTTTTATATATTACCAACAAAGTTTGGCAGCAAGAGATACAAAAAGAAATTTCATTCAAAATAACTGTTGATAGTATAAAATATTTGGGAATCTATCTGCCAAGGGAAAGTCAGGAACTATATGAACTAAACTACAAAACCCTTTCCACACAAATAACGTCGGACCTAATCAGTTGATAAAATATCAAGTGCTCATGGGTAGGCTGAGCAAATATAATAAAAATGACAATACTACTCAAATTAATTTACTTATTTAGTGACATACCAATCAAATTCCCAAGAAATTATTTTACAGATCTGGAAAAAATAGTAGCAAAGTTCATCTGAAAGAAGAAAAGGTCAAGAATTTCAAGGGAATGAATGAAAATGAAAAATGAATGAAAATGCTTATGAAGGGGGCCTAGCTGCACCAGATATTATAAAGCAGCAATCATCAAAACCATTTGGTACTGGTTAAGAAATAGAGTAGTTGATCAGTGGAATAGGATAGGATCACAGGACAAACTAGGCAATAACTATAGCAATCTAATGTTTGATAAACTCAAAGACCCCAGCTTCTGGGATAAGAACTCACTATTTGACAAAAACTGCTGGGAAAATTAGAAACTAGTGTGAAAGAAATTAGGGCTTGACCCACACCTAACACCACATACCAAGATAAGATCTAAATGGGTTCATGATTTAGACATAAAGAGTGATATTATAAGCAAATTAGAGGAACATAGGATAATAGTTTACTTCTCAGATCTGTCTCCAAAGAAGAACTGGAACTCAATGTAACACCAGACAGATAATTTTGATTATATTAAGTTAAAAAGTTTTTATACAAACAAAACTAATGTAGACAAGATTAGGAGGGAAGCAATAAATTGGGAGATCATTTTTTACATTTAAGGGTTATGATAAAGGCTTCATTTCTAAAATATATAGAGAATTGACCCAAATTTATAAGAATTCAATCCACTCTCCAATTGATAAATGGTCAAAGGATATGAACAGACAATTTTCAGATAATGGAATTAAAACTATTTCTAGTCATATGAAAAGTTGCTCCAAATCACTATTGATCAGAGAAATGCAAATTAAGACAACTCAGAGGTACTACTACACACCTGTCAGATTGGCTAAAATGACAGGAAAAGATAATGACAAATGTTGGAGGGGATGTGGGAAAACTGGGACACTAATATATTGTTGGTGGAACTGTGAACGGATCCAACCATTCTGGAGAGCAATTTGGAACTATGTTCAAAAAGATATCAAACTGTGTATACCCTTTGACCCAGCAGTGTTTCTATAGTGTTTTTATATGCCAAAGAGATCTTAAAGGAAGGAAAGGGACCCACATATACAAAAATGTTTGTGGCAGCCCTTTTTGTAGTGGCAAGAAACTGGAAAGTGAGTGGATGCCCATCAATTGGAGAATGGCTGAATAAATAATGGTACATGAATGTTATGGAATATTATTGCTCTGTGAGAAACGACCAGCAGGATGATTTCAGAGAGGCCTGGAGAGACTTGCATGAACTGATGCTGAGTGAAATGAGCAGAACCAGGAGATCATTATACATGGCAACAACAATACTATATTATGATCAATTCTGATGGACATGGTTCTCTTCAACAATGAAATGTTTCAAACCAGGGAGAGGCCTGTGGGACGTGAGTGTGGACCACAAAATAGCATTTTCATGCTCTCTGTTAATGTTTGCTTGTATTTTGTTTTCCTTCTCAGGTTTTTTTTTTTTTTTCTTGTAGATCCGATTTTTCTTTTACAGCAAGAGAATTGTATAAATATGTATACATATATTAGATTTGTCATATATTTTAACATAATTAATGTGTATTAGACTATCTGCCATCTAGGTGAGGGGGTGGGAGGGTAGGAGGGAAAAATTTGTAACAGAAGGGTTTCCAAAGGTCAATGTTGAAAAATTACCCACGCATATGTTTTGCAAATAAAAAGCTTTAATAAAAAAAAAGAAAGGAAATTTACTCAGAATTCCAGTCTGATATTCCAAAAATACATTTCCCTCCCCCTCCCCCTTATCTATAGTCAGCTTTCTTTGATGAAAATGGGCAAGGAATGAAAAGACTTCCTTCTCCACGAAGTCAGTCTCTCTCTCTCTCTCTCTCTCTCTCTCTCTCTCTCTCTCTCTCTCACACACACACACACACACACACACATGCACACACATTCTTCCTTTCTCCCCCACGATCCTTGGGCAATTTCTTCCACTTTCTACCTCATTCTTCCCATTCCTCTCTACCTTTCCTATCACTTTTCCTTCCACTTATCTTCCCCTACTCCCTGAGACTATCTCCTTACTACTTGTTTTTGTATCCTCAAAAACACAGCACTATTCCTATCACATAGGAGGAATTTAATATATAGATATAGTTGTCAGTTAATTAATTAAGGAAAGGAGAAAAATGGTATATGTTAGTAAAAACAAGGGGAAAAAATAAAAAGAAAAGGAAAAAAAGAAAAAAGAGGCAGTCTTTATACTTATCTCCTGCTCCAGGATGACTGTTTATCTTTAATGCGTACATGTAAGTATAGCATTTGTGAAACAGAAACTGCCATTTTTTTTTACTTGTAGAAAATAACTTATTAAAAAAATTTTATATCTTTTTATTTTCAAAATATATGCAAAGATAGTTTTCAACATTCATCCTTGCAAAATCTTATATTCCAAATTATTTCTCTCCCTTTCCCTTAACCCCCTCCCCTAGACAACAAGTAATCCAATGGATGTTAAATATGTGCAATTCTTCTATACATATATCTACAATTATCATGCTGCACATGAAAAATCAGATAAAAAAGAGGAAAAAGGAAAAAAGGAAAAAAAAAAGCAAACAACAACAAAAAAAGGTGAAAATACTATGTTGTGATCAATATTCAATCCCCACAGTCCTCTTTTTGGATGTAAATGGCTCTATCACAAGTCTATTGAAACTGGCCTGAATCACCTCATTGTTGAAAAGAGTCAAGTCCATACAGTTATTCATCACATAATCTTGCTGTTGCTGTGTACATAATGTTCTCTTGGTTCTGCTCATTTCACTTAGCATCAGTTCACATAAGTCTTTCGAGGCCTTTCTGAAATCATCCTGCTGATAGTTTCTTGTAGAACAATAATATTCCATAACATTTATGACCATTCCCCAACTGATGGGCATCCACTCACAGAAATTGGTATTTTAGTAAAATCTTAGTGATTCAGACCTTGGGCAAGTGAGCATGTCAATTTAACTTTTCTAGGTCTCAGTTTTCCCAAAATGAGAGTTGGACAACATGATTTCTAAGTTTCCTGCAAGCTCCGAGATCCTATTATGCTAAAATTTAAAGAGAAATAAATAGTTTCATCCAGGAAGAAGGCTAAATTAAAGAATATTTTGAAATCAACTTTAGAGCATTGAAGTGCACATAGTAATTAAAACTAAACTCACAAAGCTTTGTTCAATTATAGTTTCTTGAGAGAATTATTTAATCTACAGAAAAAAAATTTATTAATACAAAATTAACTATAAGTAATTCAGGGGCAAAACTCTGTTAGGGGAGTGGGATGAGTCTATATTAGCTTTGTGGAGAGGTAGTCAGATGAGTATCTTCCCTTCTATACAGAATATACTGAAATGTTAATTCCATGGGGACCACAAACAGCTACTACATTGACTTGGGAAGAGGAAGGAACAGGCATTTATTGGGTAGCTACTATACACCAAGAACTGTGCTAAGCATTTTACAAATGTTAATACATTTAATAAAGGTTAGTTGCTATGATGCTAACATTAATACTATATTGTTATATAAAATACCACATGTATTACATATAAAACAGCCAAGCTTGCTTGCCTTTTCCATGCCCATTTTCAGCCTGACTCCCAAGAAAGATGGTTCTATACTTCAATAAGCCCAAAGACCCCAGCTAGTGGCTTAGGTGCTCAATATTCAACAAAAACTTCTAAGAAAACTGGAAAGCCATCTGGCAGGTATCTGGCAGGTAACAGGCATATTCTAATAGCTCACATCATATACTAAGATAAACTCCAAATGTATACATTACTTGGATATAAAAGCAACCTAATTAGAAAATTAAAGGCACAAGAAAGAAATTACATTTTAGATCTATGGAGAAGACTTTATAATGAAATAAGAGACCTAGAAGATCACACAAGACAAATTAGCAGTTTTGATTATATCAAATTAAAAATATCTTTAGTACAAACAAATAAAGTTAAGATGAGAAATGGGAAGATATTTGCAACAAGTTTCTCTGAAAAATGTCTTATATCCAAGATATATAAGGAACTTATTAAAATTTATAAGGATAAGAGCCATTCCCCAATAGCAATTCCCAACAGTTTTGGTTGAATAATGAGTCCTTATCTCAATAACTGAGGTTTAGGATTTATTGAAAACTATGCTATTTTATTTGTTGGCCTTTATGTATTAAGTACCTTATCTGTTCTACCAATTAACCTCTATTTTTAACCATTGCCAAATCCTTTTAAAGAATATGGTTGAGATTACTAAAGATATGTAATGAACTTATTTAAATTTATACAGATAACTACAATGTTATCAATAAATAATTTACAAAGAAAAAAATAAAAATGCAGAAATACTTATATTAATACCTTCTAAATCACTAACAATGAGAGAAATAAAAACAAAAACATAGTCACCAAACTAGAAAAGATGACAAAAAAAGGGAAAATGATAAATGTTGAATAGAGATGGAAGGAAAACATATATACTATCACTATATTATTATAAAGTGATAAACAATATATATAGTGATTATATATATCTCACTATATATATATATTATCACTAAGTGGATTTGCAAATTTGTACATTCTAAAAAAGCAATTTGTAACTATACTCCCAAAATGACCAAACTTTTCATACCCTTTTACCCATCTTTATCACTACTAGGCCTATATCCTAAAGAAGAGAAAAAGGACCTATATGTACAAAAAAGTATTTATAGAAATCCTTTATATAGTAGCCAAAAATTGCAGCCTGGAGCCTTGTCCTATCATTGGGAAATGCTTAAATAATTTAAAGTATATGAGTGTAATAGAAGACTATTATGCTACAAAAAATGACATGGATAGTATGAATACACAGAAATGAACAATATGAGAGGAAACTGGGAAGACCTCTATGAAATTATAGAGAAAAATAACTAAAAGACTTTGGAACTCTCATGTGGCACTTCATTCAATGACAAATTGGAAATCATATTAAAAAAAAAAAAAAACTAAAGATAAAACACTACACTTACTTACTTCCAGAGAGGTAATGGACTGAAAACATAGGGAGAAGCATACATTTTTAGGTATGGTTAATATGGAAATTTATTTTGGCAAACTATATGTGTTTATAATGAGACTTTTATTTTTCATTTTGGTTTGGTTTGGAAGTTTTGCTGTTAATTATTGGGGGTGAAAGCAGTGAGAGCAACGTATTATAAATGCATATAAAATAAGTTTGTTTTGAAAAATCAAATTGTTCAATAAAATATAAAATTTAAGGATAAATTCTTCTAAAACAAACAAAAGAGCAAGCATGAGATTTAGCCATTCATTGACCACTGTAATGATGGTCAGGGAAAATAAGAAAATTTTAATTGTTAAATTATATATTTTCAGCTTTTTTTCTTCTATAGTATCATTTTCTCTCTATTTTTTTCTTTTTGTCACTTACAGCCAAGACTTCTTCAAAGTACCATGGGTCAAAATAGAAGTAAAATTTGGATTTGGAGAACAATAGTGAAGAAAATAGTAAGTAGATGAAAATGACTCAAAGAAGATACAGAGAAAAGTGATATAACATTGAAGAAAAATATGCAGCAAAGAAAATATTGAAGCATGTATTGAAGAGTATTTTGTAATAACAGAAAAAGTTTAAAGCAACCTTGCACAATTCAATAGGTCTGATTAGAAATAAAAAAAATAGTTCCTAGCTCAGTCAATATTTTTATTAATTTCTGGTCATAAACAAAATGCAATGCACTTGGAGTTAGAAAGTCGTAGCTGGACTCAAACTCTATCTCTGATATTTAATATCTGTATGACTGTTTGCAATTTAGTTAATGTCTTTGAAACTTATTTTCCTAATCTGAAAAAAAGAGAAGATTGGACTAAATAGATTTTAAGGTCTCTTTCAGCTCTGTATCTGAACTTATCTCAGTTTTTTCTATCTATAAAATGGGATAATATCAGTAATCTGCTTCTTTTCAACTTTAGTAAATTATAAAGAACATTGATTTGTAGTCAGAAAAACTAAGTTCAGATTTTACACTGCCACTGATTGTGAATCTGGGCAAGTCACTTAACATCTGCAGGTCTTGATTTCCTCATCTGTAAAATAAGGAGAGTCAGAGACTTATAAAGTCACTTCCAGAGTTTTACTACTATAATCCTGTAATACATATTTTGGGTTCCATTCAGACTGAACTATTCAGTCAGCTAGATGGATAGGGCACTGGGACTGAATCAGAAAAATCTGATTTCAAATTCTGCCTCAGACACTTAAACCAGCTAGTATGATCTTGAGTCATAACCTCAGTTTACTCACTTCCTCAATTGTAAAATGGGAATAATAGTAGCATCTATCTCCCAGCATTGTTGTGAGGATCAAATAAGGTAATATTTGTAAAGCACTTCGCACAGTGTCTGACACATAGTAGTTACTATATAAATGTGAATTGTTTTTATTTTTCATATCTAATTCTCATCCTATTCTCTCTTCTTTCCTCTACCTAGAATAAATCGATTCTTACTTCCATTTGCCAAAGTCTCTTCCTTTAAAGATGAAGACTTGTTCCATGAAGACTTGTTCCATTTTCTACATGAATAATTTCTCAACTCTCTGTCCCTCCCCTTGGCTGAAACTGACTATTGCTTTACTTTTGTTTCACTCGTGTCCAACTCTTTGTGACACCATTTTGGGGTTTTCTTAGTAAAGATATTGGAGTGGTTTGGCATTTCCTTCTCCAGTACATTTACAAATGAAGAAACTGGGGCAAACAGGCTTAGGGAGTCACATAGCTAGTGTCTGAAGCCAGATTTGAATTCAAGAAGATGAATCTTCCTGACTTCAGGTCTGGTCCTCTATCCACTGAGGAACCTATCTACCCCTAGTGAAACTGATCATTCCTCATAATTTTCTCCTAATATTTTTCATGCCACCCCATTTATACCTATTTTCCCCTCCCTTAAGTGGGCTATATATTTTGTTCCATTGCTAATAGGATGGGGCATTTAGAGATGGAAGGTACTTTAGGGGTCATCTAATCTGTCCCCTGAGAATTTACTTTTCTGGGTTTCTTATTCTAGTAAACTGTAAGCTCTCCGGGATCATGGTTTGTGTTATATTTACTTTTAGTATAACAGAGAGCTTTGTTCATTTTGGGAAAGTAAAAAATGGTATCGGGATCTGTATTTAGCCAAATTATCTCCCAGCACTGAAACCCCCTCCAAAAACAAGACCAGAAACTCATCTGTTACCTTGGACACTGGAGGACTTGAGACATTGAAGTCAGGTCTTACTTTCTATAAGACTGAATCTCTCTCCTGGTTGCCTTTCCTTATACAGGGACTGAAAATAGTAGTTGAATTAAATTAAATAGAAGAATGTTTATAATGAAGGTAAAATGATGTGAGTTCTCACTGTCTGTCATTGTTTTATGGCATATCAGGCCTTTAGAGAGATGTATCAGCCATGTAATTGTAGTAGCCATAGCACTAAATGTTACTGTATTTGCCTGCCATAGTTAAATTCTCCTCCTGAATGGCTAATTTGTTAGCAAAGAATGACTAGGGTGTAAACAGCATAAAAGCCAATGTTTGTAAATTGTTATATATTTTAGGGAAAGGTAGTCTAGATTTATGAAAACTTTTTCTGAACAAGGAGTTATGTAAACAATGAGTCTGAGGGAGAAAAAAAGTGAATGAGGGAAATTTGGAGAAAAGACAGAAGGAAATGAGAGTGCCTGGTATACAATTGGAAATTTATAGTTTTCTTTCTTTTTAGCTCAAGAATTTTTCTGTTAGTCAAAAATGAAAATCAAAGGGTAAAAGAAAATGTATTTCATAGCTTCCACTCCATTGTTTTACATCTTTCTCTTATAATGATTTCTAATCAGCTTCTCTTCCTGGATACCAAACTCCAAGTCATCACCTCCAGAAGGCAGTACTTCCAAAATGACTTTTGAATTCCAAGTTATCAATACTTAACCCCCTG
Organism: Myrmecobius fasciatus; assembly: GCA_023553655.1. Taxonomy (NCBI): domain Eukaryota; kingdom Metazoa; phylum Chordata; class Mammalia; order Dasyuromorphia; family Myrmecobiidae; genus Myrmecobius; species Myrmecobius fasciatus. The sequence continues at coordinate 472,576 of JAJPUD010001010.1, read as the reverse complement.
AAAAGTAATTTCAATAGAGTCTTTACTAGTTCCCAGAAAATTACACCTATCCCCTACCATGTAAATTCAGGGTGGGGAGAGAGAGGAGCACAGAAAGTGAAAGGATCTCAATATTTTCAACACCTCTGAAGCAGATCATTTCCTTCTGATAATATGTACAATTTAGTATATATCTTAATACCTCCTTTCTACAATCCACATTCTTGTTGAAAATCAGAGCTCTTTACTGCTTTTTCCTTGAACTATTTGAGAGTGAGTCATCTCAATCTTTAGCAGGTAAGGGTTAAATATTAGAAAAGAAGGGTTTTCTGGGTAAAAAAGCTTTACTTCAGCTATCCAGTCAAGAAAGAGTATGACCTCTCTTAAGCATTTGCCTTGGTCACCAATTTCTGTAATGACTTGAAATAGTGATATCCAATTAGAATGTAATAAATTAGGGGAAAAAAGTTTTTTGAAGAATCCCAAATCTTCCTAATAAAAGCCTATGCACATATGTATATATGCTATGTGTGCATATGTATTTTATGTGTTTGTAACAGCATTCTCATTTCCTATATTTTCAAGGAGAGGAATGACACATTTTTAGTTTTGTGATCTCCTCATTTCTTGAGCCAACAGTTCAGTTCAGATATTAAGCTGCCAAATGCACTTGCCAGTTAGAACTTTACAGACCACCTGACCTGAATAAACTGAAAATTGATTCTATAGATACTAAATGGTAAAACTGGAAATAAAACCTAGGTCTAAGATCTTATCACTTTGGGACCACAAGATCTCATAAATTAAGCATCCTTGAGCTTGGTGTCTCCTTCCATAGCTGCTCTCCAGAGAAAATCTAAAAGCCAGGGCCCTCTAGGATGAGAAGTGGATGATTCAGTAGGTGGCACAATTTTCACTGAGTCAGGACTGAACTGATGCCCCAGAATGGTATGAGGGTGCACTACGCTGCTGGAGGTGTCGCCTAATGGATGAGGGTAAAACTAAGGTCCTGACCACCAGCAGTTATTAAAAATCCCATGGCACTTTTCAAAAGAGTAAAGATGATGTTAAACCCTGTGTCCTGGCCAATTTCCAAATTGGGCAATTATATTCTGCCTACTTAAAATTTCCCTGTAATTTCAGTGGGATAATATATTCTTCATTTTCTTTCCTGTGCTTTTGCTGTTTCCAGCTCAGAGGTGGATGCATTTCGATGGTGAAGGAAGTGATGAGACTTTGAAAAATGTCTTGCAAGCTCTGGGATCGGGGAATGAAAGGTGCAGTATCTATCTATCTATCAGAAAAAGGTGCCATTTTAGTTTGCTTCCAGATTAAACTTCTCTCCTGTGATTAGGCTGTCTGTAAGAAAATTGCCAAATAAGTGTCTTTAAAAATAGCCTCGTCAGGTAGTCAAAGGTGCTCTGCTTGCAAAGGTTTCCAAGACAGACATTTTAATTCTATTAAGTTGTGACTAAGAAATGAGGCTTCTTCAGCAGTGAATATATTATGTAAATATTAACAATTTAAGCAGAAAATTATAGGCATTTAATGGGAATAATTAAATCCTTTAACTTCTTCCGATTAGGGCCTAGTACAATCACTCCAGAATAGAAGCAACCCTTTTGGTTTTTCATAATATGTACAGGTTATGTGCATTTTCTTTCAAGAGAAATCATGATTCAAAAAAAATAGATCATCTTGGAAAATTTCCTTCCATTTGCTAATGTATGGTCTTTCTAAAAATAATGTTTTAAAAAACAAACTTTTGTTGGCCCACCTTAGCTTTGGGGGAAAGCCTGTAAGAACCCTTTCATGACATCAAAATGGAGAGAACATGAGTACCCACCATCTGTCTACTATGTTTCCAACTCATCAGAAGAAAGGAGCAATAACAATCTGGTTTCTGCCTTATCAACAGTATTTAGATCTCTATCTTCTATCTCCTTTTAACTTTTAGAACATTCATGACCAGAGAAATGTGTGTTTTTTCCCCAAAAATTGTCTCTATCTCTTTAAGTAAAATAAGTTTGTTAGGAGTTTTGTGTTTGGTTTTTTTGTTGTTGTTGCTTCCATGATTAAAAAACTAAATCTGTTCTTAAAAAGTTAAATGATAATTTAGTTTCTATTTTACTTGAGCTAAAAACCTCAAAAGTATCTGAAAACCTCTAGCACTTTAATTAATTTGAATTGTATTGAAAAAGAATTTTTTATACTAACCTCAAATCATTCTGTTTAGAAGATATATTGTTTTAATTTTTTTCTCTCCTGTGCTTATTAATAACACAGTTAAAAGAGGAAAATGTTTGAAAGCATGAGAAAAAAAATCTGCCAGCACTTGGAGACAGTACTAAATACAATGGGAGAATATTATAGTTGCTGAATAAAGAAATCACTTGAAAAGGAAATAGCATCTTTAGAATTTGAACTTGCCTTTAGCAGAAAATGTTGTAATGTTTTTAGTCTCACTTTGACAACTATAACAGACTTTACTGAATACTGGTAAGAGTTCACTTTGTAATAGCAAAAGTAGTCACTCACTCTGATCACTGTGTCTTTTTAGTATGCAGCCCAGAGGATTTAGAAAAAGATTACATTTACTATAATTAACATATATGTAAATGGAGATCATGGCTATGAATGATAAATTTTCATAGCAATTTAAACCTTGTACAAATTAATCAACCATACAGACACTTGATTAATGAAAGGCAGTGTCACTTTAAAATGCAACATGTTAATATATATTACTGTTATCGCTGATCAAAGAATCTTTAAACATAAACCAATTAGAACAAAGTTCAATCTACATTTTTTACCAATTTTAATTCCCATGTAATTATAATGGCAATATAAAAAAAATGCATTTTATTCTGCTTTCATATTTATTTACTAAAATCAGTCGTGAGTCATGCAAATGAAATTTGGCTACTTCATTACTGTGATTGGATTCCTAAAATACAGGATTATAGTATCACTGAAGGAGAAGATGAATGCATAAAAGCAGTTACAAAGTAGAAGCAAGATATGTATTCACTTTTAATGCCTAAATTTAGAACTTTCCTGTCAACTTCTCTAACTTCAGCTCCACTGATACAGAAGAACCTGCCTAACGAGATATGTATTAAATGGTGGGGGAGCTGTTTGGGAAGAGGTCTCCTGCCATTTTGCCAAGATTCACATATATCAATTTCTTCTATAAAAACAAGACAGTCTAACTATTATATAGTGCAGTATTTCTTTAAGATTACCTTATCTTTTGAATAATGCTTAAAAAATAATTGAAATGTTTTATTGAAAGATTTAATAATTAAGCAAATCATCATATATGTTATTAGACAAATAACTTGAAACATTAGATATATTATTGGAAGTAAATAATATATCTGATATTATAATTTCTGTCTAGATAATTGATTATTAAACTCATCAGTTAATCTACCCAATAATAAAATAATAAATATATTTAACATATTATATAATATAATATAATATATAAATAATAAATTCTATTTTTAACCCCACTATCTTCCTCTGAATATGCAATCAAATCTTCTTTTGTCACCAAAGTAGCTAACTTTCAGTTCTTTTACTTACTCTTTTTTTACTTTTTATTTTATTTTATTCTTAGCAGCTTATTTTTATAGTGGTTTTAATCCTGAGTTGTGGGTAAAAAGACTCTAGACTTCATATACTTTTCATTGTTATTTTCTTAATTTTGCCCAGGTCAATAATTAGCTACATAGCTTATAAACAGATAATTCATCTAAGTACTTGATTTTATCATTTAGGGAAAAAAAAGTATGGGGTTTAGATTGAATAGAAGAATAAGACATGAACAGATGATTTTGATTCAAGGTAGAATTTGATGGGCAGCTAGGTGACTCAGTGAATAGAGTGTTGGTCTGGCCTCAGAAAGAATTAAGCTCAAAGACAGCCTCAGACACTTAGTAGCTGTCAGACTCTGGGCAAGTCACTTAATTTTTGTTCATCTTAATTCATTGGAAAAGGAAATGGCATACCACTCCAGTATCCTCCCCAAGAAAATCCCATGAATAGCATTGGAGTGTTATTGTTATTGTTTGTCCCTCTTTCTGGAAGGGGACCATGAAATCAGGAAAGTGATGCCATGATATGCAAGTGAGTTGAATTTAAGTGAAGAAGGGCTGTGCAAGGTCACCTGCCTCACCTTTCCCTCCAGAGCCATCTGGGTCCAATGGCAAGATATAGATGAGGATAACTGGAGTTGGTTCTGGATGCAGTGGGAGACCTAAGGTCTTCAATAGGTCTCAGTTTGACTGAAGCTACACCCATTCAGTGTTTAAAGCTAGGTAGCAATTAAGGCAAAAATCTCCTTTTTAGCCTAGTCTCAAGAAATCTAAATGAATGAATGAATGAATCTGGGAGGGGAAAACCCTCAGGGTTTCTGGCCAAAGGAGAAAAGATAACTGCTTACATTCAATCTGAGTCAATCTGGCCAGTGGGGACCCTAGAGTCACTCCTGCAGCCTTTGCCTGGTGAGGCCAGTGCATGTGGAAGTCTGCAAGTTCCCTCCCCTCCTCCAGCCTAGAGGGGGATCCGGCTGGGCAATGCCATCCGTGGCTCCACCACGTGTTATAGTTCATGAATAAGTAACTAAACAACAATAACAAAGAATATGATTAGGGAAAGAAGAGATATAGGCAAAATGTTCAAAGAAATTTAAGAAAGATGCTTTTAATCTGGACTTTGCTATTTCTATTTATGTGACTTCGGATAGGCATTTCACCTCTCTCTGGTGCTCATTTTGGTGCTCTCTGGTGCTATCTAATATGAAGATTCCCACCCTGAAATCACCCAGGACAATAGTAATAGGAATGTTTTAGGTAAATGGAAAAGAGATCAAAAAGGGCATCAGGATAGGACTCACTGGATTGTAGCAAGTTAAGATTTAACAATTAAAGAAACAATTTTTCTTAAATACCTCTTAGCGTGGAGAATAGAGAGAGAAAATGACAAAATCCTTGCCCTCATGGCGCTCACATTTTACTGGCTGTTCTCCTTTGCTGTAAGGTCAGTTTATAAGAATGCATAGTCAGCAATCTTTTGTTAAGCATTTACTGTGTGATAAGCACTGGGAATACCCGGAAAGGCAAAATATAAACAAACAAAACCCTCATTCTACCCTCAGGAGTGTACAATCTACTGGGGGAGACAGCCTGCAAACAAGACATGCTCAGGAGAAATCAAAGATCATCTCAGAGAGAAGGCATAAGCATGAAGGAGACTGGAAAAATTTTTTGGCATAAGATGAGATTTTAGTTGAGATTTGTAAGAAGTAGGAGGATCCAGGAGGCAGAGATGAGGAGGGAGAAAATTCCAGGCATGAGAGAACTGCCAGCAGAAATTTAAATTATGGCATTTGGAATGTTGTATACAAGGACAACATGAAGGTCAGTAGCACTGTATCTTGGAGTATTTGGAAGGGAGTTAAAAGTTATAAGAAAACTGAAAAGGTAGGAAGGAGCCATTAAGATCTTTAAAAACCAAAAGGAAAATTTTTTGTTTAAAGGTGAGAGAAATAGAACAAGATACAGGAAATCACTGGAAATTTGGTCTGAATGGAGAATAAAATTTGATAGGGAATAGTATTAAATAAGATTGGAAAAACTTAGAAATCCAATAGTTTGCATTTAGGCAATGTAAAATCAATATGTATGGCATCAATATAGCACCAAATACTAAATCAAATTAAAAGTCTCTAATAGTTAATATTCATGCACTATTTTCAAGTTTTGCAAACTGTTTTGCCTTTGATTCTTACAATAATCTCGAAAGACAAGTTCTATCATTATTTCCATTTTACAGACGATGAAACTGAGTCTGAGAGTTTGAGCAACTTGCCCATGGTTACATAGCTGGTAAGCAATTGAATTCAGGTAGGATTTGAATTCAAATCTTATAACTCCAAGTCCAGTAGTCTATCTTTTTTACTGGAGGTGACATGTATAAATCCCAGAATACTGAGTATTGCCAAGCCAGATTAAAAATTTAATTGTGAAACATTTAATAAAATAAATAAAAATATAATAAAATATAATGTTAATATGCGATTTTCTAAGTTACTACACAACTCACAAGGATCCACATATATCATGTAATGGCCACATTCTATTTGAGTTTGGCATCACTTCTCCGAAACACCTAGCTAATTGTTGTGACTTGTTTGTGAATTGGATTAAAGTGAGGTAGAGTTGCACAAAGTTGTTAGCTTCAATTCTCTCTTCCTGAGTCTTAAAGTGCAATGACAGAACAAAAGTCAGGACAACTAACCATGACCTTGATGTCTTCAATACCTGACCAAATTCTGAGCACTTCCTTCAGCTGCCTTCATGACTACTGGGACAAATTGTTCTCATCTGCCCATTCCACCCCAAAAAATCTTCATATGCTTGAGGCAGACATCCCCTAACTCACCAATAGGTTTGAGGTCTGTCAGTGACCCTCAACTAGGATTAGCCCATCTATTAAGATGATTTACCTAGGTGTGATAGCTATACAAAAAATATCAGTTTATTGGATGAGAGTTGACACATGGACACCAAAGATATCAGATAAGCAGCCCAGAAAAGGAATTAGTAAACCCTCACATTAGTAGTGCTGGACTTCCTTGAATACCCCACCCATCCCAGCTGCCTCATTATAAATCAATGAAATAGCATTTTAAAGTGAATGATTATGTGAAGTGAATGGATGTAAGTCCAGAAAGACTTGAGTTCAATTCTAGCCTCAGATACTTGTGAGCTAAGTCATTTTATCTCCCTCAGTTTGTTCATCTATAAAATGGGGATAATAGTGCCCATCAGACAGAGTAATTAGGAGTATAAAATGAGATATTTGTAGTGTTTTGTGAACTTTAAAATGCTGTATAACTGCTAGTAATAATAATGATGGTCGTGATAATAGATGGTATATTTATAACAGTATGTATAGAAAGCAGGATTTAAATCTAGATCCTTTCTGAATCCAAGTTCTAGCACTTTTGCCAATAGTCCATAATTCTTCATGGAGCAGCATGCTCACCACCCAAATCAGTAACAAATGAAAAAAAAAAAAAAGTGCCTGCTATGTGCAATGCGTGCTTCCCTAGGGGATATAAAGATGAACAATATGTGGTCCCTACTCTCAGAAAGTTGAAAATAGAGCTGGGAGTGGAAGGGTAAGACAGGTACACAAATAACTAAAATGTAAATTATAGTTGAATATGTGGATATGAGAAATGTAAATAAAATTTTATGAAAACTAAACTTTTTGTAATGATTAATGTACTATACAAATGTGAGTTATTATTTTCTAAGCAGGAAAAGTTCACATAGATCCAATTAAGGAGATAAACAAGTCTTCAAAGGAGATGTGGTACCTGAGTACCCTGTGGAACACAGGATAAGACACTTCTCTGTCCTCAGTTTCCTACTATATTAAATGATGGCATTACAGATGCTATGGTAGTCACTTGGTAGAAGGATTATAAAGAGATATATCATGATTAATAAATGCATTCATAAATACTTTATCATGAATTATACTACGAACATTCTTACCAATGACCATTGAGTCATTTTTAATACTAGTGACATTCTGCTTCTTAGTTAACCATAATTATGCTTATGTCAGTACATCAATATATCTAATATTTTACCAGTGTGCATATTGCTTCTGTGGGAGAATGTTGTGGCACATCCATTACTTTTCGTACAAAATAATCTTTTAAAATTTTTGTCCTATAGATTCTTCACAGAATTTCTCAACATCTAAAAGCCCTTCCTTTAAATCTTTTTAATTTTTTTGAAGAAACATTTAAACACTTGTGTTATTCATCTTTTATTCCTCTGTCTTGTCCCATGAACACCTCTTTTTATAATAATATATTTTCTCATTGACATATTGGACAGTTTATTGGACATAAACATCATTAGAAATCTGCTGCAGTATATTTACATCCAACATATGTTTTTTATATTGCTCTTTATATTATTTGAAATTTTTATCTCATCGAAGAGGCCTTGACTCCTGGCACCTGATGTAATTATTATAATATCATTTTTGGGGAAAGGTACATCTGGAGGACCTCACCTTATATAAAGAATGCTCATTTGAGCATTACAAAACTTATCTTCTACTAAATGTCAAAGATTTTATATTCAGAAGAACATTGTATAGTTACCTCTGTGCTTGTATTTATGAAAGCATCTTGCATAGTTTCAGCGTATGCATGAGAGATTTCTTGTTGAAGACAGGACATTAAGACTGTATTTCATTCTACCAAATTCATTTATTCAGGGGTAGAATGGAAAGGGATCCAGAGTAATCAGCATGTAGTAAGTAATAAGAAGTCATATTCTTTGCAACATTAAGTCATTTATGTAACAGAAAATGTATGGCTTGCTTTGCAGATTCTTTGTCAAAACCTGTGCTGTGTTCATCATGATCAGCATTTAGACCATTGTCATAAAGATTTTATAATAATGAGAAAGTAAATAAATTGGTCTGCAGGTTTTGATGCTATCTGGATTGCTTTAGGGGAATATCAACATTATCTGTGTTTTTACCCATTTTTTGGGTATTTTCCCTTCTCTGGACATCTTGTAAGGAAATCCCTGAATGTTTTCAAGATTGTATGGCCTCCAGAATGGATTTCTACCCACAATAATTTCATTCATGAATATTAAATATTAATTGAATATTAAATATTAATATTAAATAACAATGCAACATCAAAATGATATATCATTTATTGCTTTTCTTCCAGCATTGAGAACTTGGCTTAAATAAAAACAAAGAAAATATATAAACTTATGAATACATCTGGCCTTACTAAACATATGCAAAGAAGAGATGAGAGAAGAAAATTATTATTTTTTTAAGTTAACAAGACTTGATATCAGGAAAAATCTTCAAATAATTAGAGCTAAACAAAAGAGAAATGGGCTGCTTTAGGAGATTGTTAGTATTCCCTCATTAGAAGCTTTCAATCTAAGATGCTGACCTGTCTGGGATGCTGTGAAGATAATTCTTGTTTAGATATGGCTTGGACCACAAAGCCTTAAAAGTCTATTTCCTCTCTGAAAGTCACAAATTATCATAATAATTTTTTGTTGTTTTCAGATGAGTATTTTCAAGACAAAGATAGCCATGGCCATCAAAAATATTGATATCAAATTATATATTCCAGTTATAAATATAAATCAAGGGGCAGCTAGATGGCACAGTGGATAGAGCACCAGCCCTGAAGTCAGGAAGACCTGAGTTCAAATCTGGTGTCAGACACTTAACAATTCCTAGCTGTGTGACCCTGGGCAAGTCACTTAACCTCAATTGCCTCAGCAAAAAAATAAAATAAATAAATAAATAAATATAAATCAAAACATATAACCCAGTTGCTTTACTCTGGATTAAGTTCCCCTAAACACTGCTCACTTTGTAAGCAAGACTTTTCCAAATAGTTAGCCATCCCTACCCTTTTTACTGTCTGTCCCAAAGCCAGAATATGGGTTCTAGCTCACTTATGGACCTGGGACAGAATTAGCAGCTACAGGATAAATCCTATAAAGCAATAAATCCTTGGCCTGAGTTTGGAAGAAATGTCACATATTGGTCATACTTAAAATAAAAAAAACAATATATACTCATTCTAAACTGTTTCAGGAATTTTAAATTTTGAAGTATTAACATTAAAATAGCATTCATGTAATGTATAGATGGCAATGTGTATCTACAAAACTTTATGGTCTTATAAGCAAATGTTTTCATCATTTATGAATGATGTGATTTATATTGAAAACTTTATATTCAATCAGACATGTGACTGATTCCATCAAAAATCATTTATTAACCATCTTCTGGTACTACGGTAGGCCCTTTACAGGGAGAAAATAAAGAGATATAGCAAGCCATTAATAAATGCCTTAATAAATATTTCATCATGAATTAGACTATGAACATGTTTGTCATTGACCATTCAGTGTCAAAATGACTTTACAGTTTCAATTACTTAATTAAGGAAAGTGCAGTTTTCCAGCTTTATTAAGTGAGCCATTAGCCAAATACTCATCTTGCTTTTCAGTGGTCCACAAATCTTGCACAATATCCTATTGACTGCAGGAGAAGTCTTGGGGAAAAGGGGGAGGAGGAACACAAAATGAACACATAGTAGTTATTTAAAGAATCCGTTTGAAATAAAGTATGTTCTATACTTCAAAAATCTATTTGCATAAAAAGAGAGTATATTGTTACTTATCCATGATATTTGAAAGTTAAAAGATGCAATACAGTCATTAAAGTTCATATTTTCTTAAAACTTCTTAGCCAAGATGACTACAATTACTGTTTTATGTCCTAAAACCTCTGACATGTTATGATGTCAAACAATGATGGCTGACAATTTGCTGGTGGTAGCTTCTTCCTCACACTTCTGAGAAAGCATTATAAAGGTATAAGACAATGACATAATATTTTACCTATCACAGGAATCAGAAGTTTTCATATCACTGGCTGGTAACAGACTTGAGCAAAAGAAAGCAAACTGTAATTTAGTCAGTAATACTGTAAATAAACATTTTATTTAGAAAAGAAATATAAGCAACCAGAATGAGAAGCATTTGTTAACCCATGAAAAAAAATATAATTAGAGCCAAATTTTGAAGCTGTGGATATGCTTCAATTCTTGATTGTTGTTCTAACATGGAAAAATGATCCATTTGAAATTGTATAAGCATAGAAACTTAAATTATTAAAAACTTATTTTATAAAGTGCCTAATTGAACTCTCCTCACATCTATTAAAATGACATTTTCCAGTATTATCTTCCCAAACTCAGTCTTTAACAGGAAAAAGCACCAAATTTGAGATCCTACTCAATTTAAATCTCATTTCAAAGTCCCAATCCAGTTTTTATGCCGCAAAAGCTTCCATCAGAATTTGCTCCTAACCAACCATTCCCTCCACTCTAAAGAGTTCCTTAGAGGACTTCCCCAGATTTTAAAAATGTTCTATCACTCCCATGGCAATCTGTTTAGTAGTTAAATCAGGGTTACTAACTTTCTACCCTTCAACTAAAGGAATAAAAATCCCTGAATTAATCTAGTCTTTCCTCTTCTCCCAATACTGTGGATAAATTTGACTGTTCCCCCCACTCCCCAACTCCCCCACCCCCATGCTTTTTTCAGTTCCTGGCATGCCTGAAATTGTAAGATTTGCCTTTCCAGCTCATTCCTGGCATCACTGAAGCTGTCATACTGTCCTAATGTTCTGGATTTCCTGCAATTTATGGACTCAGCTTGCATTTTCTTTCTCCACCTTTATGCCTGTCTGTTTCTCCAATATTCTTCAAATTACCTACCCCATTGTTCTACTTGCTATTCTTATAGAATTTCATTTCAATTTTGCTTTCTCATTGCTGAATCTTCTATTCTATGTTCTTTCTTTTATCTGTGCTTTTTAACCATCCACCCAAACCCAAATAGATTGTCTGACTCTTTAGTATATTCTTGTGGTCTGAAAAGGCTGAATTATGACCTTAGGTGTAATCACGATTTATACTGATCAAACTTTATTGACTGATTCAGAAATTACCCTAAGAAACATAATTTTGAATGAAAGAATCCGTGAGTTGAAAGAAATTTAGAGGGCAAGTAGTCCATTCTTCTACATAGGTCAGAAATGTCTTGTGTGATATCCCTGATGGATGATCATCTATCTTCTGCTTGAATTCTTCCAGTGATGGAAAATAGCCATTAACTCATGAGATAGCTACTTCTATTGCTGGGTAGCTGTTACTAGAAAAATAGTCTTTATTTATATTCTGCCAAAACAAAACAAAACAAAACAAACAAACAATCAAAAGGAATTTCTCCTCACTAGTTCCAGATTTACTTCTCGAACAAAAGTAGTCTTTTCCTCTTGCATTTGTAAGGTAACTCATAATATTTATATTTAAATTCAGCCTTTCTTATTATATGCAAAGGAATGACACTGTGAAAATCACAAAGGTACATTCTGGAGGCAGGGCAGGATGGAGGGAGATGAAAATGAATTAAAACAAACAAAAATAACTTGCCCCTAACTTTGCAGTTTTTAAAAACTTAGTATAACCAATTTAATCCAACAACCATTAACTAAGTGACCATTATATATAAGACATGGTCCTAAGCACTGGGGATACAATTAATAAAAAGAAAGACAGTCCCTGCCTTCATGAAACTTTGAATTTAAAAAAGTAGACAGTACACAAAAAGAGACAGAAAAGTGTGTGGGGGAGAAGGAGGATAGTTGTTGAGAGAAGCTGGAAGTTTTTCTTCTGTAGAATTGAAACTAGGCAGGGCAGTAGAAGTAAAGTAGCATGAGCTGAATTCATTTTCAGCCTTCTATAAAGAAAAGTATTGAAAGGAATTTGTTACCCTATCTTCAAGCCCTTCATTCAAAGAGGAGAGTGGGTTGAGAGAGGCAGTGTCAATCAAGGCTTGATTTAGTGACAAGTCTGTAAGACTGTTCCCTAGAGTTGAAACTTGGCAGGGTGATAGATACAAAGTAAGGCTATAGTAGAATTTAACAACTGTGTACAAAAACTTTCAGCAACTTCCTATTAAATATAAGCTAAATTTATACAATTTGATGATAACCTTTTCTATCTCATACTTTCCCCTTTCTTACATGCTGAGTTACTTCCAAACAGCAATAATCAATGCTCCAGGAACATGTCCCATACTTTCTCACTTTCATAATTCTATTTATGCCATTCCTGCATTCCTCCTGAGATATGTTCAACATATAAAAGCTTCAAAGCCTTGTTTAAATCTAAATTCTCCTACGAAGCCTTCCCCAATATTGCCTTAATATTTCAGGCCTTTCAACTTAAAGAAATTATTTTTAACATTTTTTTCTTTTTAAATTTTGGGTTCCAAATTCTCTACCTCTACCTCATCTCCTCCCATAGCTACTGAGAAGGCAAGCAGTATGATTATACATGTGAATTCATACAAAGCATGTTTCTATATTAACCATTTTTTTAAAGCAAGAATAATAAAGTGAGAAAATTACTCCGAGTTTACCAGTTTTCTCTCCTGAGGTGTATAGCATTTTTCCATTATAAATATTTTGAATTGTCTTGGATGATTGTTTTGATCAGAGTATGCACAATTAAACATGTTTACACCGTTATTGCTGTTGTGCACAATGATCTCCCAATTCTTCTCACTTCACTTTGCATCAATTCATATAGATCTTACTATGGTTTTCTGAAATCACTCTCCTTGTCAATTCTTCATGTGTGGGGGAAATGGATGGGGAGCAATTGGTGTTGTCACTTGCCCAAGATCATACGGCTAGGAAATGTTAAGCGTCTGAGGCCAGATTTGAACTCAGATCCTCTGGACTCCACCACAAAGTTGTTTTAATTGATATTTCTTTAATCATTTAGAGAAGTTTTTTTGTGTGATATAGATAGCTTTGATTTCTTCTTCTGAAAACTGCCTGTTTGTATGCTGTGACATTTGGGAATTTATCAATTAGGAAATGGTTCTTATTTTTTAAAATTTGACTCAGTTCTATATTCAGTATTTAATGAGAACTTTCTCAAAAAAAAAACTTATAATTTTTTTTGATGTACTTCATTGTCTATGCTATTTTTTTTTTAGCAAAATGTAATTTCCTTAATTATCCTTACTTAGGTTTATTTTTGCTTTGTTTTTGTCTGAGATTATAATTGCTACCCTTATCTTTTATTTTTATGTCAGCTCAACTATATTCAATTATGCTCCAGCCCTTTAGTTTAACTCTTTATATGTCTTTCTGTTTAAAGCATGTTTTTTTCTAAATAACATATGTTGAATCTGGTTTTTAATTCATTTTGCTATCTGCTTCCATTTTATGGGTGAGTTTATCCCATTCACATTCATATTTATGACTATTAACTGTGTATTTCCCTCCATCCCATTTTCTTCTGTATCTTCCTCTCCCTTTTATCCCATTCAAAAATCTATTTTGCTTCTGACTATTGCCTCCCTTAGTATGCCTTCCTTTTATCATCCCTTCTCTTTTCTCCTTCCCCTCTTATTTCCTGATTGGGTAAGTTACATGTTATACATAATTGAGAGTATAGACATATATTTTCCTTTTTGAACCTATTCCAGTGAGAATGAGGTTCAAGCATCACAATCTGCTACCTTCTTCTCACCACCCCCACCCGTTGTAAAAGCTCTTTCTTATGTACCTCTTTAATATGAGAAAATTTCCCCCAATCTACCTTTCCCAACCCCCTTCTCCTAATGAATCCCTGTTTCTTACCCCTTCATTTGTTTTTAGATTATTCCAACATAATTGAATCATGTTCATTCCCTCAATTAACAAAAAAGTTACTCATTTTAACTATCCTAATAATGATAAATTTCTTAGGAGCTACATATATCATCTTCCCATATTGGAATGTAAACAACTTAACTTTTTAAGAGCCTTATGATTTCTCTTTTATGTTTACTTTTTTATACTACTTTTGAGTCTTCTGTTTGAATGTCAGATTTTCTATTCAACTCAGATTTTTTCATCAGGAATGATAAAAAGTCCTCTGTTTTATTAAATATTCATTTTCCTTAAAGGGATTACATTCAGTTTTGCTGGATAGATTATTTTTGGTGGTAATTCTAACTCTTTTGTCTTCTGGAATATCATACTCTAAACCCTATATGCCTTTAACATGGAATCTTGTGTAATCCTGATTGTGGCTTTACAATATTTGAATTGTTTCTTTCTGACTGCTTAAAGTCTTTTCTCTTTGAAATGGAAGCTCTGGAATTTGGCTGTAAGGATTCTGGCAGTTTTCATTGTAGTCTTCTTTCAAGAGATGATTGGTAGATTCTTTTGATTTCTTTTTTTATCCTTGGTATATAAGATATAAAAACATTTTTTTCTTGATAACTTCTTGAAATGTGATAATTAGGCTCTTTATTTGATCATGGTCTTTCAGCTAGTTCAATAATTCTTAAATTATCCCTCCTTTATCTATTTTCCAGGTCAATTTTTAAATGAAAATTTCACACTTTCTTCCATTTTTTATTCTTTTTATTTTATTTTACTCTTTCATGATGTCTCATAGAGTCATTAGCTTCCACTTGCTCAATTCTAATTTTTAAGGAATTATTTTCTTCAGCTACCTTTTTGTATTTTGTTTTCCATTTACCCAATTCAGTTTTTTAAGGAGATCTTTTCTTCAGTGAATTTTTGTGCCTTTTTAAAACCATCTGACCGATTCTGTTTCTTTAAGGTGTTCTTTTTTTCAGTATTTTTTGTGCCCCATTTACCAAGATGCTAATTATCTTTTCATAATTTTCTTGCATTGTTCTCATTTATTTTTTCATTTCCCTACTACTTTTATCTTTCTTTAATTTTTCCAAGAATTCTTTTTTGTTAAAGCTTTTTATTTTTAAAATCATATGCATAGATAATTTCCAACATTCACCCTTGCAAAACCTTGGGTTACAACATTTTTCCCCTCTCTTCCTCCCACCCCCTCCCCAGACAGCAAATAATACAATATATGTTAAACATGTGCAATTCTTCTATACATATTTCCACAGTTATCATGCTGCACAAGAAAAATCAGATCAAAAAGGGAAAAAATGAGAAAGAAAACAAAATGCAAACAAGCAACAACATAAAAAGTGAAATACTATGTTGTTATCCACATTCAGTCCCCACAGTAATCTTTCTGGGTGCAGATGGTTCTCTCTATCACAAGTCTATTGAAACTGGCCTAAATCACCTCAATGTTGAAAAGAACCACATCTGTCAGAATTGATCATTGTGTAATCTTGTGGTTGCTGAGAATAATGTTCTCCTGTTCTATTCACTAGCATTAGTTCGTGTAAGTCTCTCCAGGCCTCTCTGAACTCATCCTGCTGATTGTTTCTTAGAGAACAATAATATTCCATAACATTCATAAACCATAAGTTGTTCAGCCATTCTCCAACTGATGGGCATCCATTCAGTTTCCAGTTTCTTGCTATAAGACATTTATAGCTACAACTACCTTTTTGCTAGAAACAAATGCTACAAACATTTTGGCACATGTGGGTACTTTTCCATTTTTATGATCTCTTTGGGATGCAGGCTCAGTAGAGACACTGCTGAATTAAAGGGGTATTCACATTTTGATAGTCCTTTGAGCATGATTCCTTGAGAATGGTTGGATCAGTTCACAACTCCAACAACAATGTATTCATGTTCCAGTTTTCCCACATCTCATCCTACATTCATCTTTATCTTTTCCTGTCATTTTTAGCGAATCTGAGAGGTGTGTAGAGGTATCTCAGAATTGTCTTAATTTGCATTTCTCTGATCAATAGTGATTTAGAGCATTTTTTCATATGACTAGATATGGGTTTTAATTTTTTTCATCTGAAAATTGTTCATATCCTTTGATCATTTATCAATTATAGAATGGTTTGAATTCTTAAGAATTTGAGTCAATTCTTGTTAGGTTTGGATCCAATTAGCACTTTTCTTTTAGACTTCTTTGGTAGCTGTTTTTACATTTTTGTCTTATGAATTTATATATTGGTCTTCCTTGCCAATGGAGTAGCTTTTCATTGCAAATTTTGTTATTTGTTATGTTTTTTTCAATCTACTTTTTACTTTGAATTTTATTTTAAAGTTGGTTTTCGCTTGCTTGGGGGTAGTGAGAAACTATCCCAAGCTTCAAGCTTTTCCATGCTTCCTTTTTTAGAGGTAGTTCTAGGGGTTGCTAAATTTTTTGTGCTTCTAAAAGTGTTGTGATCCTAGGAGAGATCCTATGGTCACTGTCCTTCTGATTTGAGCTCTGATTTTTAACCAGGAAGAACCCCTGGTCCCCTATAGCTATACCAGTAGCCCTCTTCTTTGCTTTGGGACTGTGATCAGGGTCCTTAATGCCTTGTGACAGTACCAAATAGATTTCCTCTCCACTCTATAACTGTGACTCAGAACAGCATTGTAGGCAATAGAGTTGCCAATCAGCATCAATTATACCCACTTCTAGTCAACAAATCTATGTAATCTCTTTATGATCAATTGTCCGACCCCCTTACTGTCTCTGGAATGAGAGTTCCGAAAGCTGCTAATGTCGTTGCAGCTGCTGTTGCCACCACCTAACTCTGAACAGACCTCCACTCCAGTATCACAGTTTTTTCCTGCCAAAATCTTAAATTTTCAAAGACCAGAAAAATGTCTCTGCCCAACCTTTTGTTGTCTCAGCTGTTCTAAAATTTTATTTGAGGTGTGTCGGTGTTTTTTAAAGTTATTTGGAGAGGAATTGGGAAAGTTTAGTTGGATAGCTGCCCCTAATTCTTTCAACTTTAAAAGACTTTTATTTATATCTCTTTTGTGTTTCTGTCACACTGTATTCTGTTTTTATTTATCATAAAATAGTTTTCAGTAATCACATTCCAAAATCTTCTCTTCTCTAGGTAAAATATCTCTAACTCAAAAATACTCTTCATGAGCCTTGGTTTCAAGTTTTTTCACCATCTTAATTATTTTTCTAAGGATCTTCTACAGTATCTCTTTAATGATACATGGCAGAAAAACCTGTAATGTTATCTGACCAATGCAGTCTGCAGTGAGACCTCCTTTACTTTTGATATCATGCTTCTAATAATGCAATCTAAGACTGAAGTAATGGGAAGGGAATGATCAAATAACTTTATTAACTCATACTAAGCTTGCAATATATACCATTGACAAGATCAATGTTAGAGGGGTTTTATTTATGGGATAGAGATTGATAATATAAACTAGGCATCATAAATCAAACTTCAGTTTCTATCATTGTATGATCGCTATCTATTTTAAAGACGCAAATTCATTTTTAAATGCTTTTGATCAAAGAAGGGGAATGTAATGATGATTTACTATCTTTTCAGTGATCTTTCCCTATTCTATTTGTCATAAATCGCTATTTGCCAACTAATTGTTTCTAGCACCTGAAAAATGTGGCTGCTATCTTATATTGCTAGAAACAAAGAGTATTTATGCACAGCTCTGACACTTGCCGACTTGTCAGCTGGTATTACTGTATTCTCTATCCAGTCTTACTAACCTTTGCAATAATTCCAACAGCTCTTAATGAAGGAAGCTTCTAAACAGAAATATTGACACCTCCTTTGGAGGAGACTGACTTCAACCATGAACTGATGGCATTGATAACAAGTCCTCTGAGTGAACCAGGAGAGATAAACAAAGAGAGAGAGAAAGAGAGAGAGAGACAGAAAAAGAGAGAGAGAGAGAGAGAGAGAGAGAGAGAGAGAGAGAGAGGCAGACAGAGACAGACAGAGAGACAGAGACAGACAGAGAGACAGAGACAGAGAAATATCCAAACATACATTTTTTTAATGTCTTCTTACAAGTAGAAGACAGGCTCCAGAAATCATATTAGAAAAAGTTGGGAATAGATGTGTAGATTTCACCTTTTTGTAAATATGGAAGAGTAAAGCCACTTATGAACTAGATTTCATCTCTTCAGCATACAAATATTTTGAAACCCTAAAAGGGACACTTATACAACCTTTGTAGTTTCCCTTTATATATCATAATACTCAATGTGGGGATTTTAGAAATCTGTGTTAGTATAGTTAAGATTAATATTGCTGAAGAAGGTAGCCCCCATGCAAGAATCTTCATTACCAATCTATGCTGAATAGTTAATACTATATACAATCCGACGCCTTTGGGCATACTTTGCCCTATAAATAACAATGCATTATTAATAGAGATGTCTTAACATGGATAACATTTAGTAAAGATATATCTTTTCCTTTGGGCATTTATTCCCTTAAGGATCCACTAAAAGTCAAGGTTAATACTAATAAAGAAGCTTATGTTTGACTGTTGACTTAGGCAATACAAGCTTTCTACACATGACAAGTTGATCTCACATAAGGCTTCCAAAATTCCCTAAGCCAAACAATTAAAAAATGTTTTGATTCTTTGCTGTTTTAATATTTCTGGATTAGTTCTTGCATCTTCTTGAAAAATTGCACTGCACAATAGTATTTCCAGATGTGAGACAGTTGATACTGTTGGCATCTGCCATTAACTCATTCTTCTTGATCTCTTAGGATTTGATTGTTACCATCTCTGACAATTCCTTACAAAGATTGACATGTCTGTAAGCATATGCATTAGAGTAGGAAACTGGAGTTTCAATGGCCAGGAAAGATTCAGAAGAGTGAGTCTGGCAAATTTGTATCAGAGAGTAGAATTCAATGGCAAGAAGGACTGTGAATTTGGAAGTCCTAGGAAATGAGAAGTAGTTGTAGAAACTTTCTTATTAAGTCCAGAGGCAATACTGGGAAGATTTGTTTGTCTTTTTCCTTACCATTCTTCCTTTAGAAAATACTGCATATTGACTACTTTTGTCAGTGGAAGTCACATTTCTTAGACAAAACTCAGATCACAAATTCACATTTTCCCCTTCATCAATTTTTGCTTAATTTTAATCAAATTTTCACCCTCTTTTATAAAAAAAAAAGTAGCCTATATTATAAAAAATTTCATGACCAAATAGAATTTTAATTTAAATCCCTTACTCACATAGGGAAGCAGTTGCTAAACTTGTTAATGTTGAATTAATAATGCCTTCCCTCTAATGTTGTCTTCCATTTATAATGCAAATAAAAGAGATCTCTTTTATACATACAAGTTTGCCTCTTATCTCCCCTGTTAGAATGTGAGTTCCTTCTAGGTAGGGATGGTGTTTTTATCTTTCTCTGAATTCCCCACTGCATTGTAAAAATCTGGCACATTATAAACTTCTAGTAAACATTTGTTAATTTATTGATAAACTTACTGATTAAACAACCAAAGTATTTCGGAAGGAAATTTAAAAGCACCAAGGAAATTTAGAAACCAATAGAATCAAAAATTATCAATCAATATGAGTAAGAAAAATAATAAACTACCACTATAGCCATATATTTCTATGGAATTATAAATTAGATAGATAGATAGATGGAGAGATGGATAGATAGGTAGGTAGGTAGGTAGACAGAAGAAATTATATCTGTATGTGAATATATATGTATATGTGCATGTATCTCTTTCTCTTACTCTTCTCTCCTCTCTGTCTCTCTTTTTCTCTCTTTCCTCCCTCTCTCTCTCTCTATGAATATATGCGTTATAATATACATATACACATATTTGTAAAGGAGAAAGATTCACTCTGATAAGGAAGCAGAAAAAAACCAATAATAGAGATTACTCATCAAAGGTCGCTCAGGAAGGACTTGAGCCAGTGGAAGAGGGGAAGAAAATTCTCAATCTTATTTCCCAATTGCTCTGTCTTTTGAACAATAACCTCATTTGCATAGTGTAAGCAGAATAAACCATATGCCAAGAGATATTATAAGTACTTATAATTTTATTCTGGACACTAAATCATGTTTTAGTATTTTTCTTTGGTTTTAAGCTAAATTTAATATTAGTTATACTCCTTGATAAGTCTACATAAGTATGCTAGATAATATAGACATGGTCTTCCATTGAAATGGATATGAACTCTAGAAAGTCAGTAATCTCATGTTTCCAAACTTTCCTTTGCAATAAGCATTTTAAATAGTTGATCTCTGATACTAGGTGAACTCTGGAATAATTTGGAGCTCTGGATGCTGAACAATGTAACCTTGAGACTCTTGTAAATTGGGGAAAATCTCTTAAGCAGCTAGAAACAAAGCTCTTGACTTTACAAATATAACGTTTGTTTGACTCCTAGACTTAATTGTGAACTCTGCTATTTTTCCTTGACTGATTTTCTATTTCATCCTAAATTAGCCTTTTCTAGTTTCTATTGAAAACTGAGCTTCATGGATAAAAAAGATGAAGTTGATTTCCTTATAGATAGAGTTGAAAATTTTCATAAGATATTTCTTTAACTAAAGAGAAAAATATTTTTAAAACTTTAAGAACTCTTTATAATTATTCTAAATGGTAGTCAAACATAGAGTCTATTATTTTACCCATTGTTTTCTTTAGAAGAGAAGCTCTATCTTTGTGTGTGTGTGTGTGTGTGTGTGCGCGTGTGCGCACATATGTGGGTCCTTGCACAATCAAGTCACCAGTTGAAATGCTTTTCCTGCATCTCTGTCTTTAGCATTATTCCACCAACCTTGGCATTTTTTTTTGTTCTGGTGAAGTGCTCATACAGGGATTCTATAATAAGAGGTCAAAGAAATAGGTATCAGTTAAGCACAAATGCAGATAATTTGATGATGGAGGTACTTCCAGATAAAGTCCACATGTTCTCAAATGGAGCTATGCCTTCAAATGTTCCAATGTCTTTTTTTTTATAAAGCTTTTTATTTACAAAACATATGAGTGACCTTT
>JAJPUD010001010.1:429734-450816 GCA_023553655.1 Myrmecobius fasciatus | reverse complement strand
TTCACAGTTCCACCAACAATGTATCAGTGTCCCAGTTTTCCCACATCCCCTCCAACAGTTATCATTATCATTTCCTGTCATTTTAGCCAATCTGACAGGTGTGTAGTGGTATCTCAGAGTTGTCTTAATTTGCATTTCTCTGATCATTAGTGACTTGGAGCACCTTTTCATGTGACCGGAAATAGTTTCAATTTCTTCGTCTGAAAATTGTCTGTTGATATCTTTTGACCATTTGTCAATTGGAGAATGGCTTGAATTCTTATATATTTTAGTCAATTCTCTATATATTTTAGAAATGAGGCCTTTATCAGAACCTTTGGATGTAAAAATATTTTCCCAGTTTACTGCTACCCTCCTAATCTTATCTGCATTCAAAAACTTTTTAATATATAGTCAATAATATAGTCAAACTTATCTATTTTGTGATTAATGATGACCTCTAGTTCTTCTTTGGTCACAAATTCCTTCCCCCTCCACAGGTCTGAGAGGTAAACCATCCTACATTGTTCTAATTTGTTTATAATATCATTCTTTATGCCTAGGTCATGAATCCATTTTGACCTTATCTTGGTATATGGTGTTAGGTGTGGGTCAATGCCTGATTTCTTCCAGACTAGTTTCCAATGATCCCAGCAGTTTTTGTCAAATAGTGAGTTTTTATCCCAAAAACTGGGGTCTTTGGGTTTATCAAACACTAGATTACAATTGTCATTGAGTATTTTGTCCTGTGAACCTAACCTATTCCACTGATCCACTACTCTATTTCTTAGCCAGTACCAAATGGTTTTGGTGACCACTGCTTTATAATATAGTTTTAGATCTGGTGCAGCTAGGCCACCCTCATTTGCATTTTTTTTCATTAATTCCCTTGAAATTCTTGACCTTTTGTTTTTCCAGATGAATTTTGTTGTTATTTTTTCTAGTTCTGTTCCAATGTCTTTATGGCTTTGGTATTAATGCTTTAATAATTGGATTTTTCAAATCTTGAAAACTTTGAAAGCTGAAATTAAGCCAGTCATTTTAATTCACTAGTCAAAATATTTTCTTGTGAAATATGGTCATAGACTGGTTTGGATTCCTAAAGTAGGAAACATATTGTGAATTTGAAATATTATCATTATTATTATTACTATAAAGATTCATAAGGAAATAAAACAAGTCTAATTTAAGTTTAAGATTAACATTGATGAATATGACTATCCTTGAAATAGTTGGTTTAATTATTTATTTGTATGGATTCCTAAGGGAAATTATTCTGAAATTCCTGTTTTATCACTTTCATGGTCAATCTTCTGGGTAAACAATATCCTTGGTAAAACCTGAGGATAATCAATTAAATATCTTCCTATTGACCTATCATGAGCAATTAAAATTCCACCATAAGAATACTTGCACTGTTTCTTGTTGTCAAAGTATTTTTTGTCTTCAAAAGTTTCTACTAAGATGCAGTTGTCCCAGTAAAGGGCATACCTTAAGCTTGATAATCAGCTAATTTTAGGAGAAACAGGAAAAACCAGAGGTAGAAGAGAAATAAGGGAAAGGGTCCTCAAAGACAAACTATCTACTTCATCATTTTGCCTAAGGCCACCTTCAAGCAATAGCTATTACAAAGACCATGCAGTTTATATTCTTTGGGACTCAAATTCAAAAGCAAATTAGCCTTTTGGCAGATTTAACCAGTCAGAAATTGTTATGTTATTTTCAGCATCTGGCAGAGGCAAAAAGCACAGCACATACAAATTTAGTTTTAGAGTCAAGAAGTCTTAGGTTCAAGCCTCACTTTGAAAACATATAGGTTGTTTGATCCAGAATAAGTCACTTAACCCCTTTGAATCCTAGGCAAATCTCTCCTGATCTTCACTGGCAGAAAATGTTCATCACTGGGAGTTCCTTACACAGATGATTACACAAATTGGATTTCTCCTTTTCTCCAGCCTCCAATAACCACAAGACCACTAAGCAACAATAGACACCACCACCACCACCACCACAACAACAACAAAAAACAAGCAAAACCCCCAAAACCTTTTATTTTCATAGCCCAGATTTTGGATCTCTTTGTTAAAATCTAAACATTACTTCTAAAATACTCTGAAGTAGGAATTTCTGACTGTTTTTTTCTAGTCTTGAAAAAGCCTTGATATCTCAAGAGGAATATGGTGGAAAAATTCATTAGTTATAGATGAGCTGGTTACAAATAGCAGTCTATTATATAATGCTAGAATAGATTGATGGCTTCAAATGAGTGAAATGAGATAGAAGAATATATCATTATAATTCAGCAAACACTTATTAAGGTCCTACTAAGTGAAATATATTGGATTATGTGGTGATATTTGAAAAAATGGATTAAGATGTAGTCCATGTCCTCAAGGCACATAAGATAAATACAGGCAACATAAGATAATTACAAAGAATACTGTGATGCCAAGTATTAATTTAAATTGATAGAAAAGTTTTATGAAAGTAATGAAGGAAGAATTACATACATAGATGATTAGGAATAGATTTAAAGAGAACCTGTTACCTGAAATAGGTTTCAAAGGACAGGGAGGATTTTAATAAAGGCATATGGAGGGAGTTAATTCTAAAATGAGATATAATAGTCACAAAGACTTGGAGATGGAAAAAAGAAAAAAGATACTAAGTAGGCTGGTTTGACAAACAGTGATGTTCAGAAAGTGTGTTGGAGCAAGATGATAAAAAGCTTTGCATTTTAAGAAAAGAAAAAAAGCTTTGAATCTCACCTTGTAGACAATGGAGAGTCACTCAATGGTTTTTTAATGGGGGTGGAATTGATATGATCAAATTTCATCTATAAAATCAGGTGATTGAAATTGATGAGTTTAACTTCCCCTCCCATTCTAAATCAATAAATTCTAAATCAATAATCTTGTAACATATTAATAAAACACTTTAGATTTAATAATCTATGATGACAAAAAATTGACTGGCTTTATGTGAAGTCCTTATTACATAATTGGATTTCATTTATTTTTGGTCCAAATCCATTTTAACTCATCATCAAAATCCTCAATTGTCCCAGTTTCCTATAAATTCCTGAGTCAGTTCCATTATGTTCTCAGCTTTCTAGTTACTAGACAAGTAAAACTGATTTCAGAGTCATAGACCTTAAATAAAAAAAAATTATTGATAACTTTTGTTTTTACATTCTTCCCTATTTTTGGAAAGCTATCCCCTATAACAGAGATTTTTTTTAAACAAAAGTAATTTTAAAAAGAATGGGTAAAAAATAAGCAAAACCTATCAAAATATTGAAAAAATCTAATACTGATAAAGTATAGTTTTATTATTGTGAACACCAAGATTTATAAAGCAGCAAAGGGAATAATCTTCTTCTTTTGAGTCCAAAGTTATAAATAATAACATTTAGTTCCAGAGATTTATGATTATTGACTTTTCTGCTTATATTGTTGCAGTCATTGTGTACATAGTTTTCCTTGCTCTGCTTACTTCACTTTATATCAGCTCTTATAAGTCTTGCCAATCTTCTCAATATTCACATATTCTCATATGCCAGTAATATTCCATTACAATCATGTACCACAATTTGTTTAGACATTTCCAAGTCAATAGATGACTTTCTTTTAAATTCTTTTGTACCATAAAAGTATTGTTATAAATATTTTGTTATTCATCAAGGGTTCTTAACCTTGTGTGTTTCAAAGACCCTTTGGCAGTCTGGTGAAGCCTGTGATTCCCTTTTCAGATGACTTTTAAATGCATAAGATAAAATGCATAGAAATACATACAAAGGAAACCAAATATTAGTAAAACAATAATAACTCCATCCATAATAACGGATTTTAAAAAGTTATTTGTGCTAACATGTAATGGATTCTCATTTTAAATCAATGAATAAATATTTGAAATATTTCTTAGTTTTAATTTCTCTTATGGCAATATCAAAAGATATAGTCCACATAAACAAAAGCTCTTTGACTCCTCAATAAGCTTTAAGATGCAGAAAAGCAAACCATTCTCTAATTGATAAATGGTCAAAGGATACGAACAGGACAATTTTCAGATGAAGAAATTGAAACTATTTCTAATCATATGAAAAGGTGCTCCAAATCACTATTGATCAGAAAAATGCAAATTAAGACAACTTTGTGAAACCGCTATACACCTCTTAGATTGGCTAAAATGACAGGAAAAGATAATGATGAATGTTAGAGAGGACACTGATACGTTGTTGGTGGAATTGTGAACTGATCCAACCATTCTGGAGAAGTTATCAAAAAGTTATCAAACTGTGCATACCCTTTGACCCAGCAGTGTTTCTACTTTAAGATCCCAAAGACATCTTACAGGAGGGAAAAGGACCCACATGTGCTAAAATGTTTGTGGCAGCCCTTTTTATAGTGGTAAGAAACTGAAAACTGAGTGGATGCCCATCAATTGGAGAATGGCTAAATAAATTATGATATATGAATGTTATGGAATATTATTGTTCTGTAAGAAACAACCAGCAGAATGATTTCAGTGAGGACTGGAGAGACTTATATGAACTGATGCTAAGTGAAATGAGCAGAACCAGGAGATTGTTATAGACAGCCACAAGAAGACTATATGGCAATCAATTCTGATGGACGTGGCTCTCTTCAACAATGAGATGATTCAAACAATTTCCAGTTGTTCAGTGATGAAGAAAGCCATCTACACCCAGAGAGAAGACTGTGGGAACTGAGTGTGGAAGACAACATAGCATTCTTACTCTTTCTGTTGCTTTTTGCTTGCATTTTGTTTTCTTTCTCAATTTTTTTTCTTCCTTCTTGATCTGATTTTTCTTGTGCAGCAAGATAACTGTATAAATATATTTATATATACATATATTGGATTTAACATATTTAACATGTATAGGACTACCTGCCAACTAGGGGAGAGGGTTGGGGAAGGAGGGGAAAATTTGGAATAGAAGGTTTTGCAAGAGTCAATGTTGAAAAATTACCCATGCACATGTTTTGTAAATAGAAAGCTTTAATTAAAAAAAAAGAATGTAGAAGAATTCTGAGACTACAAAGTTTGAGAATCCCTATGGTAAATGACTACTATTATTATTAAAAAGCATGGACTTAAAGTTGGGAAACTTAAGTTCAAATTCCAGTTTGTGTTACTTTAGCCAAATCACTTCATCTATTTGAGCCTCAGTTCCCACATCAGAAAAATGGGAATTATAATAATAATAGTTGTAATACCTATCTCACAAAGATGTTGTGAGAAAAGAGGTTTGTAAATCTTAAACTACTGAATGATTATTGTCTTAGAATAGCTTTTTATTACAGTTACAGAGAAGATCATGCTTACCTCTGTATTTTGAAAGCTGTTTTGATATGCTAGGGAAGCAAAATACTTTCTGCAACTCAGATTGTGACAATAACAATTAGAGTGCTATCATTTGTCTTCCTAAGTCTTTCTTTAGCATTTTCCCTAAACATGAAGAGAGCTTGGAAGAAAGAAAAGATGACAGATTCTCTAAAGATGTAAATAGAGAAGCAATGGAGTAGGCTTTTTTTAGACAAAACTGAATTGAGGAAAAGGAACTGGGACTAAGTGAATGAGTGTCTCTAAGAATACTTCAGTTTAGGAAAAGAAATATCCATTTTTGTGTCTTTGTAATTTTTATCTTAGCATATTTCTCTCACACACAAGCCAAAATGCAAATAAAAAGAACAAGAAAAAACTTTTGAAATAACATTTCATATTGCATAGAACCACAAAATCCCAGAGTTGGAAAGGAACTCAGAGGATGTTCTATTCAATGTCACTGACTGACAATTCTTCAATAATCATCCTCCCCTCTCCTCCACAAATGGTCATCCAGATTTTTCTTGGAGACTTCTAATGAGCACAAATCACCCACTCACGTCATATGTAGGTAACCTATTCTCACTTATAGATACTTCTGCTAAGAAGTTCTTCCCTACATTAACCTTAAATCTGTCTCTCTGCAACTCTAGACATTGCTTTTGATTAACTTTAGAAAATAAGGGCAAAAAGAAACACTTATTATTTCTACTGCTACTGAAGCTGCTGCTGCTACTGCTGCTGCTACTGTTACTACTACTGTTACTGCTATTAATAGTCAATTCAGGTGGTTAATGGCTAAAGTAATGTAACTGGAGTCAGCAAGATTTAAGTCCCAATCTTGCCTCGGACACTTAAGGAAGCATTGCAACCTTGGGCAAATTTACTTAGCTTCACTTACTTCATCTGTGAAACTGAAAATCAAATGAGATAATTTTTGTAAAGTATTTTGCAAATCTAAAAGTTTGGTATAAGTATTAGTTATATTTTATTGAATTAGATTAAGTTAGATTATAATTATTATTTTTATAGCTTATGGTCGTGAGTACTCCATCTTAAGGCCATTTTTACTTTTTCGTTTCTCTTTAGTGAAATGTCAGAAAAATAAAGATTTCTAGAATGCATATGCTTATTTTCCATGACAGTATTTTGTTTTATAATAAGAAATTACAATGATGACCACTCACTTTAAAATACTCATAGGAACATAAACTATTTGGGAGAAGATTAGGGAGATAACAGGAAATCTTATAGTCTCAACACAATAAGGTATTTGGTAAAACTAACAAAAGAAGAATATAGAATATAGAATAGAAATGCATAATATAATATATAGAATAGAATAGAATAGAAATGTAGGATTTAGATGAAAGAGAGGGTTCAAGCAGTGTCCAAAAGAACTCATTCATTTTATGAAATGAAAAAAAAAAATGAGGCTGGGAAAGAAAGCAACTTGCTAAAGGCTAATAAGATGGTCAAGAGTAGAATCAGGATTCAAGTCCAATTCTTTGATTCCAAACCCAGTTTTTTCAGCTAAAACAAAAAATTAATTTGCAATTTATTCTGTCTGTTTATATACTGGGGCTCTGTGTTTGCATTGGTTTTGTGGATGGAATGCAACTTTTTTTTTTTTTTTAATAAAAGTTGCTTCCTACAAGT
The DNA here is from genome assembly GCA_023553655.1 of Myrmecobius fasciatus. Classification (NCBI taxonomy): domain Eukaryota; kingdom Metazoa; phylum Chordata; class Mammalia; order Dasyuromorphia; family Myrmecobiidae; genus Myrmecobius; species Myrmecobius fasciatus. The sequence continues at coordinate 443,829 of JAJPUD010001010.1, read as the reverse complement.
GAGGTATTGCATTTACATTAAAAAGTGCGTACATGGGGATTTTCAAAATGTAGGTGTAAAGATATTGAAATGCTCGCAGTATATGCACAGGCCAAAATAGCTAATATAGAATTGTCATGTGAGAGAATGCACAGAACATTACATCAACATATGGCTGTATAATGTGATATTTTGCCAGACTATACCTAATTTGTGCAAATATCAAAGAAATGTATCCTCCCCAGTTTTTGTTGTATTTCTAGTACTTGATTCATATAAAAGTTAAAATGAAAAAAGAAGAGTTAATTTTAAATTAGTGAAAACCACTAAGCAATGTGATATCTAAACTGAAACAAAATTATCTATTTTAATAGGAATTATGATTATATTTTTAAAAAATCTTTATTGTTGGAAAGCTTGTTTCCATTTCCATTAATTATATTACTATGATTTAATGAAATGTCTTGTTAAGCTGTTAGAGGAATATTTAATATCCATAAAAAAAGATGATCGCTAGACTTGTGGCCTGGGTATCTCTGATGATGTTTTATGCAAAACGATTGTGATTAGGAATTTTGTGCTAAATATTTATAAACTATTCATGTATATAGGAAATGTAAATGTAAAAATTATGGTGATAACAAATAAAAGATGCAGATTATGGTTTCATTCATTCATGTTTTCATTCCTGACATGTTTCATCATTCTAAATAGCCCATTTTGACATTACTTTTATATAGTTTTGAGGTTATATCCAACATTACTTTATGGGATCCTTCACATTGCAGTGTTCACTAGTAGAAAACATAGAAATAATTTGCTTCCTGATATTGTGCCTTTTGCCATTGTGGGGTAAGGAGATAATAATATCAGTTTGGCTCATAAATGTATGTACTATTTCTTAAGCATTCATTCTATAAATATCAAAGTCTTAATTTTGAAACAATAAATTGTTTGAGTGCTCCTTGATGAAACAGTTGCAAAATAAGTATGTGTACGTATGTATGTGTGTGTGTGTATGTATTCCCAATATTGTTGATGTTTCCAATTTCAATGACTATAATATTATCACCTTTTGGACTTTTATGGCATCTTTCATCCGTGGATCTTAAAGGGCTTTACACACATTAATTCTCACAACATCCCTCTGAGGCACAAAAATATCATTAACCCCATATTACAGATGAGGAAACAAGTATAGAAAGGTTAATAATACACTATTTTCTATTTGCACAGTGCCTCTCTTTCGTGGATCTCAAAGTACAATGAAATCTCTTTTATAATGCTGGTGTTGAAACACAAGTTTAATACTACCTCACAGCTATGACCTATTAGTTTTTATTAGTATGGATTGTAATTGTTAAAAATTATTCATTGGCATATATTGCTCTATGTGATAATGAGCCATGCTATAAAACAATTCTATATTTAAAATTGGCAGTTCACCTTCATAGTTAAGTTTTAAGTTATGAGCCAGTAATTTTCTATAAGACCAATAAACTATTCAGACAGTATACATAAAGAGATTGGTGTTATAATCAAATAAAACTTACAACAAAGTTAAGTTGATATATGCAATGATATACTTAACAGATTTTATGTTGTGTGATAATTAAATGTAAATGGCAAGCAATCAATTGAATACAAATTTAACATGTAGATAGTGATATCAAATCTTTGAACTTCTTTTTCATTGCTAATTCATCAATATCCATAAATGCTAATATAAACAGTTTTCTTGTATATTATATGCATTTTATCATCTTGCATAAATATGTGTGTATACATATGAGGTCATGGTTCCCATATGTATTACTTCAAATATGGAGAGGCCAAGAGTTAGTCAGAAATAAACATAATTTAAATTAGGGCAAAGAGTCAAATCTCCATCTGAATGCTATACATTTTCCTAATTGGGGGACTTACAGCTATTATGATATACTAATGATTTTCATCTGATATAACCCTAGACTTAAAGTGAGTTAGTTATTGGATTAAAGTGTAAATAATTAAATCTCCAGTCTGCATGATAAGAAAAGAGGTAAGGGTTCAGGGTAGAGGCTGGATGATATGAAATTCAGTTCTTCCTTCCTTAAGAGAAGAGGGAGCTGATAAGATCAAGTAACTTTTACAGCACCGCAGTTGTTACTAGATCAAGGACAGGGATTCGACTTCAGGATCTGAGCCAAGATTTATTATGTCCCAGACCCCATCTAAATTCTTCCTTTGATTTCCCATGTATCAAAAAGGACTAAGAAATGAGTGACTCTGGGGGCAAGAAGCTAAGGATGACCAACACAGAAAATAACAATGTGCTCCCAAAATAAAGATCAGAACACTTTGAGAGGGAAGAGAAAAGACCTAGGTTGGGGTAAAAGCCAAGTTTACGGCAGGAGCTGACAAGTATAATGACAATGGATTCCATATTCCTGACAGCTGAAAGTTTAGGGCACTGAGAAGGAAGCCAAAGCTTCCTACCAGACAAAAGGACATACATTTTCCAGTCTCCAAATAATAATTGGGAGGTAGGGGAGGAAGTCTATCCTAACAGTTCCTAGACATGGGCTATTAGTAATCTCCAGACTGGGTCACGCATTGAAAAGTATTCCTATTAGATGATAAATAACTGATATATCAGAAAGAAGTGTCTCTTGATCCTGTTCTCTTAGGAAGGATCTTCTTTGATTGAAACACACATCAAACAAGAAAAACACATAAGCACTTGTATGCATGCACACACACAAACACACCTGTGTCTGCCAATAGAGTTTCTTTTTCTCTAGGGTCCCATACTTTGGTCTCATCATCCCTTTCTTGGATTCTCCTCTGACCCTTGCTTCTACAATCAAATGTTGAGGCACCATTAATGAACCTTTAACCATTTTCTTCTCAGTTTCAGTCAACACTGGTTTGATTTTTGATGGGTACTGGTAATTATAAAAAGAAGCTGGGGGCATGTTATTTCATAATTTTATTTAGATCTGTCCCCTTTTGCCTTCACTTGGGCCCAAAGAAACAAAAACTTTACACAGACAGAATTGAATTCATGTGTACAGAGGGATTTGAGATCGTGTATAGATAGCTGCATACTTACAGGAAATGTTCTATGCAATACAACCATATTGAAAAGGATGGCAACTGCTATTATCCCCGCTTATTCCTTTCTTACAGATAGGCATATGGTATTAAATGATTTGTCCAAATACAAGGAATCAAAAAGAGAGACATATGCCATTATGTCTGTGTATGTTTTAAAGAACAACTCTTCACTATCAGTCCTGTCTCATCACTAGGCCACACTTTCTATAATGTTAGAGGTTAAGCTTTGCTTGTCCTTATAGGATTGTATATCCAACTTAAGTAGGCAGAAGCAAAGAAAGATTGATGAATTGGGCTCCAATCATTCAATTCATCAATGATAGAGCCAAGAATGGATTGAAAGTGAGGTTTTATCTGTATTTTTTTTTCAAATTACCATACACCCCAAAATATGGTTTGCTCTGATTTATCGTGACTTATTTGAATGATCCATCTGATAGAAAGAGGGCGGCTGGGTGGCACAGTGGATAGAGTTCCAGACCTAGAGTCAGGAAGACTCATCTTCCTGAATTCAAATCTGGCCTCAGATAACTAGCGTATGACACTGGGCAAGTCACTTTACCCTATCTGCCTCAGTTTGCTTATTAGTAAAATGATCTAGAGGAGGAAATGGCAAACCCCTGGAGAATCTTTGCCAAGAAAATCCCACAAGAGGTCATGAAGGGTCCTACACAATTGAAACAATTCAATAATAACAAATTGTGGAAAGACCTAGAAATGGTAGTCCCAGTCCTCCTGCAAGACAAAGAAAATTTCTAGTGGATTAAATCAGTTAATTACATGGGCCCTTGCTCTTGATGGTTCTGGCAAAACCTGAATCTCAAGGTTGTTAAACATTAGTCTAGGACTGTTCCTCACTACATATTAGGGATTTTGTAAGGACCTTGAAGCAATTTATTAATATGGTCATAATGAATCTAAATAGTTCAGACCAGGAATATCTTACATTGGAGGAAACCTGAGAAATCTTTTAAGTTCCTTGCCCAAGGTCACACAGGGAGTGATATTACGATAAAGTGAGCATCAGAACACCCAGTTCTCTGGACTTGTCAAGCAGGCCCAAATTCAGCAGATCACATAGATTCCCAACACACCTAACAGGCTTGTCACTCACTGAGCTTCTAAAAAACCTCACTAATATCATTAGAACTTACCAGGTTTCCTTTTCCATATTCATTTATGTACACCGATTAGCTCATTCTTTTCAAATGCCAGGGATGTATTGCTCACTAGAGGAACTTCAGTACCCAGCAGTCTTTAATGTAAAAGGCAAACCTTTCCACTAATGAGCAGTTTGTCTAGTGTTCTTAACCTTATCAGCAGCTCCTGAAGTGATAAAGGCTTAACTATTATACACTGAAAGGTGTTGATAATTCTCAATCTTCATGCAGAAAAAGGCTCTTTTTGTCACTTCTTACAGTCTACTGTTAAACTTAGCAGACTGCTTACAAATTACCTTGCCTGTTCTGCAAAGCAGACAGCTGGAAGCATTGGTGGGCCGGCGGCAGGTGGAGCCTCCCCGTGTCAGGACAAGAATGATACCTGCTGCTTAATAGAAAAAGAACCACTTGCCATTTAATGATGTAGACCAGGCCAAGGAAATGGACTGGATAAAGGGGCAGAAAAGATAGGGGAGAGTGGAAAACAAAACAAAACAAAACAAAAATTCAAAGACTGAAAATCAGAGTGCTACCACTATATATTTTAATTCTTCCATTGCTGAGATCCCTGGGACACCAAAATCACCATCTAGGGTTTGAGGCTCAGGAGATCTTCCTCTAGCCAGCCACTGGAATGAATAACACAGGACATCATTGTCTCCATGTAACTGCAAGAGAAACAATAAAAGCTTGATCAGCTGAATGCTTAAATATGGCTGAATGTTTGATGAGATGAAGATGTAATTTTGTCTATGCTCCCCAAGGATCTGGATTAAATATGACTACAGGGCCTAATCAAATAGCTAGTCACTGAACAACGGTCCCAACTGCATTTTTCATTCTAGGCATGCCTTCCTCCCCCCCCCCCCCCCAAGTACATTACTTATTCACTGGTTTGTCAGCAGTGTGCATTATTAGCGCTTGAGAGATAAAACTTTAAGTGTTGCTCCCAATTAGCACAACAGTGACCACGCACCATGCTCTGTGCTTAATGCCTGCTCTCCGAGAGGAGCTGGTTTTGAAGGTCTGAGGTGGAGGAGAAAAAAAAAAAAAAATGAAACAGCTTAAGCATTCATTTTGAGTGGAGAGACAGCGCCTATTAACATTTAACAGCATTTGTGCAACTTGGTGCGGAGGTTATGATGCAAATGAGGAGGAATTAAAAGTGGCCAGGGGTTTGTCATTGATGGATTGCAGTCTGGCGGTGTTCACACTTCTGCCGTGTCCATCAGAAGCGATTACTGTGTAATTAAACCTTATTTCTCGACTCTTCAGTGCATAATTACTTTGTGAATGTAACCATCATCTAAAAAAGCTACCAAAATGCTTTAGCATTTAGTCTAGCAGTCATTTCCCTCGCTTGTGTCAGATATAACCATCAGACAGTGCAAAAGAACTGTCACTTTTAATAAGAGGCAAAAAATTAAATGAAACAGTATGCTTATTACAGGAAAATTAGGCGTTCAAGTGGTAGAGTCCTTTTCTGCTATTTGCATAATTTATTCCTTTTTGTCCCTCACACCAGAAGCTTCAGGCAATTTTCTTCACATTTAAATAGATCGCACATTTAAGGCTACTTAAGGAAAATTATCACTTTGCATATTTTAATTGTTGTAAAGAAAGTGAATAGAAGAGGTCTGCAGCTTGGACTCTTGAGTCGGTCAGATGCTCAACTGTCTGATTCTGGAGCTCCCCACTGCTCCACTAGAGATAACCCTACAGTTCACAGCCATCCACTTGCATTTCATCAGCATGCAAATGCAGCTCGGAGCACTACAATAAGTGGGTCTTTGATATTTACAAACTAGCCACTAATAACTAAAATGTAATTTGTTTGACATAACTTTAGATTCTCTTGTCTCCCTGCCTTTTTTTTTTTTTTTTTTTTTTTTTTTTAAAGAGAAAAACCTGATAAGTCCTTTAGCTTTAGAAAACCTCAGACAGAGTCCATTCAAACCAGAGAATGCCCTACAGGGTCTGGAAGTATTATTTGTGGCAATATCGTGTCAGGTCTCTTTTTCAATGGAATTTTAGCAATGCAGCATATATTTCATTCTGAATTCTTTTGTTTAATTTGGGTTCACCTTTAATCAAATGAAAATTCAAATAAAAATTACAATGAAAATTCTCCTGCACTTACCTCCAGAAATTCTATTAGCAGGATGATGTTTCAAATGGATGATTCATTTTACCAAGGGAAGGATGCAATGTTTCAATGTATTGTAATTTGGGACAAAAATGAGAGAAATGTTACAATGCATTACAGAGCACAGTCTGTAAACAGGCGAATGCCTTTACAAATTGTTAATTATGAAGTGGATGACAAATTTAATAGGAATTCTAATGAAAACTTGGATGAAAACATTACTTGCTCTGTGATTTCTTGTAACTCTGTAGGTAAAAAAAAAAACTCCAATAGTATAATTTGTTAGTTTCTTTACTTTTTTTTTACTTCTTAAAAAAAAACAAACAAAAACTAACAGAATTCTCAAAGACTGAAGTTTAGAGTGTTTATTTTGACAAGCCAGCAGTATTTTAACATATATTAAGATGTGAATGTGATTAGATCAGCATCACTTCTGTTTAATTACAAACAATTTTATGTTCCCTTTGGCTACTGGTCATTTTCCTTTCCAGTACTATTGTCCTCCTTAAGTGCAAAATCTAAACACTAATGAAGGGCTGTGTCTACAGCTAGCCCACATTTGTAGACGCTAAGCAAACATTTGTCTTGAAAAGTAACTGAAGTAGGCTTTAGTTTACTGAAACCATCAATCTATGGCAAAGTAATATAAAGCAGCATGTTACAGATATTGACAAAAGGTCAACATAAGATATAACCTCATAATTTGGTAAGAAATATAACATCTTTTTAATTAGCTGTGACTTTCCATCCCTTAAAAAAATCTTTCTGTTATGAAATATAGCACCATTTAAGAGGCCATAAAGGAGTTATACATACTTCTAGAAAATTAATATGTTTGACACTTTTTTGTTATAGGATTTTTGCATGCATATTTGTGTATGTATCATTTTTTACTCAGATTGTTTAATGGAGAAGAGAATCAACATAGCATCCCAACTTTCTAAAATATTAGAGCTGGAAGGCACTTCAGAGGTCACCTAGTCAAACTCAGAGGCCCAAAGAAGTAAGAGTTGCACATGTTGAGGAGAGTTGCACATTTCCCAAGGGGCAGTACAAAGTCGAAGCCACATATGGACCAGGCATGGTGAGTCCTAATGAAAGAAAGTTATTTCTGGAAGCAATGCTCTGCATCATTAAACACTTGGTTAGAGCAACTGATTCAAAGGTTCCTATTTTGGATTTTGCGTATGTCTGCCTTTTGGGGATTAACATTCAATGTACTGCTGCTCAAGCACCCAAATATAAACCAGGCATTGCCAAAATTACTCAGCTTTTCTGGTCATTGATTCCCAGGTTTTACTTTTTTTTTTTTTAAATGGGAAGTGCAAAGAATGAATTACATTTCAAGAGCACATAGTTGTATCAGTCAAGAAGGATGTCAAAGTGAAAAGGAACTTTAAAAATCATCTGAACCAGGGTTTTTAATCTGGGATTCTTGATTTTGACAGGATTCAGATTTTATGAGGTTCATGAACTTGGATGGGAAAAACATCACATCTTTATTTTCACTAACTTCTAACTGAAATTTAGCATTTCCTTCAATTACAAATGTAGGTAACAAACCACAACAGTTTTAGCAGGACCTATGACATTATCACCCATAGAAATCGCAGATGTTTTTATACAACATTATGGTTGAATGTGGATTAGATTTCAACGTGTCATAAGTGTGGTTTGTCAGAGACCATCCCACAGCTCAATGGTCTTAGATAGGCTAAATAGCAATCATCACACTGATGTCATTTAAAAATGAATTTTAGTTTAACTTTGCCTACATTTTAAATGTATTATCTTATTGAAGCACATGGATTACTGTATGATAATTCTGAATTTTAAAAAAAATTATGTTAATAACTATTTCAACATAATTGTCTTCTTTTGTAATCCTATGTTTTATTTTATGCATTCAGATTTTTTTTTAATGAGAAGTTATCTGCCTAACAAAGGGGTCTATGACTCACCAAAAAAAAAAAAATGATAGAATGTAGGATGTAGAAACATATTACTCTTTGGTAAATTGAAGCCCAGAAATATTTGGACACAATGAGTCCAGGACAAAACCAGTTGGGATTCTGATATTCAAATATTTTTTATATTTAGCCTAATCTCATTTTTAATATTAAACTTTTTATATAATTAGAAATCAAGGAATATCTTTTTAGATTTGATTCCTGTCTATATTTAGTTTCTCAAAGACAGAAAATACATATCATTATTTTATGGTATGAATATACAAAGTACATTTAGCCTCCAATGATGAATTGTAGGAACTGTGGTGGAAGGAACCTTTCAGTTTACTGATAAGGAACAGAGACCCAGAGAAATTAAATGACTGTGACTGGTAACACAGTGTTACAGTCTGAATTCCTTCCCAATATTGTTTCCATTATGATCATTGAAGATGATAGAAAGTTTTCATTTAAAGAGTTCAGCATGATCTTTAAAATGCTTCATTTATCTGCACATTAATCTTTTAAAATAGCCAGGAGTAAAAAGAAAAAAACCAAACCTTCAACTTTGTAAAAGGGAAATCAAGGCATATGAAGAAAAAAATGTTTTTAGTTTGTAACGAAACCTTGCTCCCAATTGTCTTTAGACAATTATATTCTACCAATGGGAAGGCAAGAAATAGTATTCTGAGTAATGAATATCAATTTGAGGATGTTTAATTATTTTAATACTTAGATATATGCTTATTTGATACAATGTAGTCATTTTCAACCTCTCCATGCATATTTATAATGTTATCAACTGTACATTCTATTATATTCTATTCATTTATAATACCATGATAGTATATATATTAATACTTAATAGGTTTGTGTTAAATAAAATGTTGGAGCATGATAATATATAAACATAATTGTTTCTATTTTGGCAAGTCAAAGAGGGAAAGGGACACTTTGTAAATATCAATACATTAGAGACCTATGATTTCCTTGTACATTTCCTTCAACCATACACAGATTGAAACTTCTAGTATCTGCTTTTGGTTTTGTTTTTTACTTAGACATTCTACACATAGTAGAAGCATGGTATAGGGAATAGAGGGACAGCCCTGGAATCAGGATATCTAATAGAGATAGCTGCATAACCCCAGAGAAGTTTTGATTGCTCAGTGCCCCTGAGCAACTTTCTTTGTTTTGCCTAAAAATGATTTGCCCAAAGATTAGAAATTACCCTGGTATTGCCCATGTGCAGCAGTGGAGAGGATCACAGTGATGAAATCACAGATCTGGAATGTGAACAGATACTAATAATGGTAATGAAATATACAGTTTAATTTGTGTTTTTTAAAATTTTTTGTTGGTCTGCCACTCTGAAACTTGTTACAAAAATAAAAGTTTCATATCATGTTATTGAGATAATCTGCAGTGAAGGATGATAGTACTCCAAATCTTAAAATAAGACAAATCCTAATAACAAAGCCTTTTATTCACATCCTGGATCTATCATTTCATATATTTATATTTGTCCATATTATCTTCTTATTTAGAATATAAGCTCTCAGAGGTCAGGAATGGTTTCATTTTTGTATTTCTACCCTCCAGTATTTAACCTAGTGATTGATATTTAGTAACTACTAATTTAATAATTGTCAATTGATTCTTTTTAGATTTTTATTGCCAAAGAGAACTCTTTCATTTATTATATTTTTTGAAGTCTTTTTTCCTATCTTTTTTTTTTTTTACCGATTACATTTTTTTTTTTTGGCCGAAGCAATCGGGGTTAAGTGACTTGCCCAGGGTCACACAGCTAGGAAGTGTTAAGTGTCTGAGGCTAGATTTGAATTCAGGTCTTCCTGACTTCAGGGCTGGTGCTCTATCTACTGAGCTACCTAGCTGCCCACTTTCATTTATTATAAAGAGAGCAAGTTGACAAATTACAATCTAGAAAAGAACCAAAACTTTTCAAAGAAAATATATAAATAATATAATTATAGCCACTAGAATCTTCACCTACTTTTCCACTTTGTTGTTTAATACAGCAATAATGGACTGAACTTAGTTCATTTTTTTTTTCCAAAAAAAATAGTAATAGTATTGAGTTGAGAAAGAAAAAATATTAAAGACTTGGCAAAATTTATAAATTAAATTACAGTGCTTTTCAAACATGCTAATTTATTGTAATCTTATTTTTCACTGAGCCTCAAAAACTTTGCCAAATCAATTAAATATATACTAAGGTAGAAACTTTAAATAAAGTTACAACTACTTAATAGAAGTCTTACTGTGAGGTGTCCACACTTCATCATGTAAATGCTCTCAGTCAATCACTGTAAACATACTCATTTTTGTTTTCATTTTAGCTCATGACTTTCAGAAGACCATAAGCTTTCCAAAAGGGAAAATAATGTTTAGCCAAATTGGATTAAGGAACTTGGCAGACTGACATGAAACAACAATCAGTAGGGCAATGTTACCAACCACAGAATGCAGTTTCTTTTGTCTTTGCCCTGTGCCCAACACAGTGCCTGGCAAATAGGAACCACTTGAGATAAATGCTTGTTGGTTTAAATTAAACTACACACAGAAAGAGGTTTGAGGGTTCCAAACACTGGCATATTTCACCTTAGAAATATTGATTCTTCTTTGAGAATCCCCACTGCCCTAATTCTTAACTACTGAAGAATTACATCTCTCTCAGCATTGCTTAGAAAAAATTGGAATGTAATGTGAGTTGGACTTGAGCCTTCTTCTCCCTCTTCTCTTTTCTCCTTCCCCCTTGTCTTCTTCCCCCTCCCCTAATTTATCTTTTTTTTAAAGCAACTCCTCCATGCTTAGAGTAAGGCTATATGACAAGAGGGCAGAGAAAGATTAAATTAGAAAGTGGTTTTTATTTCTTATTTCCTTTTCTTTCCAATATGTTACTTAAGCACCTTTGGTCCAAGAGAACTGCTATGGTCCCAGGAGACTATCTAAACTTGTTAACCAAGTTGGTCCTGTACTGGGGAAATAAGGAAAACAGAATGTTAAATCTAAGCCTGGAAAGAACTGCAGAGGCCATCTTGTCCAAAAATCTCAATTTATAGAAGAATAAACAGAAATACATGAATAAATGATTTGCCCCAAATTAAATGGATATATGAGAGTCTGTGGGAGGATTTGAATCTAGGACATCTGACTCAAAAGTAGGAGTTTTTAACCTGGGATTTGATTCCCCCCAACTCCGATCGTATCTATGGAAGGATTCCAGGATTACAAAAACTTTCCTGGTCTCCTTTAATGGTGGGTTCCTTCCCTTTGAGATTTATCCCCATTTTAGCCTGTCTTTATCTTGTTTGCACAGCTGTTTTTATGTTTTCTTCACCATTAGACTATGAGAGGAAGGACTGTCTTTGCCTTATTTGTGTTTCCAATGTTCAGTGGATGGCACGTAGTAGGTACTTAATAAACATATGTTGATTTGATTTATACTTTAAAAAATATAAATCTTTATATCTTATTAACCTTAAATAAAAGTTAGCATTTCTTTCAATTATAAATATAGGCAACAAACTTCTGAAAAGAGATCTATAGTCTTCCCAAAACTACTAAGAGGGTCCATGATACATAAAAAGGCTCAGTACCCCTGCTTTAGAATGAAAAAAAAAAGTTAATGGAGAGAGTACTGGAAAAATGGAAAGAATATAGATTCTGAAAATAGGGTCCCTGGGTTTGAATTTCAGTTCTTACTACTTGTGTAGTACTGGGCAAGCTATATTACCTCATCTGGGCCTATTTTCTTTACTATATTGAAAAAGTTGAACTATAAATTATCTCTATGATTGATTTCTTCCAACTTTATGAGGCTGTGAGTGGCAGCTGATTAGTTTAGTCTTTCCTCCTTTCTGAATCAATTGTAAATAGTCAACTAATCTTTTAATTTAACACTTTGTCTATATAGAGGCTATTGCTTGGAAGGAGCACCATTTAATTACTTACTTAATTAATACTAAAAGAGAAAGTATGTGGGAAGACTTCCTTGATATTCTCCTGAAAATACAAGGGTAGGGAAAAATACATATTAAGTACAATATTTATTTCCTACAATTTTTTTTTTTCTCAGCAGTTTTTAATACCAGTAAAATGGACCTGTGCTTGATCACAGAGTGATAATTCAAGGTTATATTTCGGAATCATATTAATACTGAACTGGCAAAATGAAGGATCTCACCTGAATCCTTTTTTCGGATTATTAATACAATTGTTATAAATTCAACATGGAGTCTCCAGTATTTTCTGAACAGAAACTAATAACTGGATGAGTCATTTAACATCATATAATGCTAGAGTCAATATTTCTCCATCTAATAAACAAGGCAAAGTAGATAACTGAAAAAATACAAAGATAAAAATAGAAACTGAACCACTTTTATGCAAGGAAGTATATTGTTCCTTGGGCATTTCTGACAAATTGTAAGCAAGATCTGATCACTTGAGAATGGGATTTGATTTGCTTTCCAAATTTCAGTAACACCAATGAGACTCTAACTTCCACTCTTGTGTCCTGCTATCACTCATTAATTTTTTAGCATTAATTTAGTCAATCTCTGACAACTTTTGTGAGTCCAAAGGTTTATTTGTGGACTTTTGTGGTCACCCTAAAAGCAGCTATTTGAACATATCGGCCTATAGATATTTCAAAGTATAAAGTGCTTATGCAGCATTTTTCAGGTACAATGTAAACTAAATTCCTAGTTCTCAGAGTCCGTGTCTCTAAAATGTGGTAGATAGGGATGGAATCAGAGAATCTGCTTAAATAAACATATTCAGCGCTTGATTTTTATTTCCAAGCAGAACATCACAAAGAAGTGAATTCCATAAAATTCTGGTACAGAAAACACACCAGAGGAGATAACAAATGGGGAAAAGGTTAAACCGTATTTCCTTTCCTTGTAAATATTTGAAAGCAGCTAATTTTATACGTTCGGAATAGTTGCCCCTACATCCACAATAAAAACATGCCTGTATTTTATGTGAATTCCTCAGAGTTAAACATACAGGCTGTGCTCATGGCCTGAGGGGCCAGGAATTCCAGCACATTGAGGCTGCTAGTCATTTCGCCTTCAGCCCCGGGTTTAAGAGCAGGAAGTGTTGAGGTACCAAAAAGGGAACAAGAAGCAAAAAGGGCTTCAGTAACAGAATACCGCCCACCCTTCGCTCTCAGCCCCCCAAGTGCACACCACAAAAAGGACCCCTTAAAGAATGAATACATGTATCTATCTTCCAGCTTATCCCATTTTAGCAAGAATCTAAATGAAAGCCAGTATTTTCCTTGAACTCTAATTTAAGGTTAAGCAGAGAGGAAGGTCTGGGGGTATTATTTTTCCCCCTGCACCAGCATGAATGTTGCCGTGTATCAAGATAAAATTTTAAACTCAAAATGAGCTGATCACTGCCCCCAGAGCCACTGTTCTATTTTGGTGCCCCCCACCCCTCCCTTGCCTGTTGGGCACACCCCACCCAGCATCTTTCCTATGTAAATGACTGCAGATTGAAAAACTCATCAATAGGTGCTCTACACTGCAAATACTTTCCATGTCGGCTTGGCAACTGTGACTCATGCTGTCGGACAAGTGAAAAGAAAACCGCAGTCAGCAGCTATTCAGCAGCAAATCATTAATTAATTACATTTTAATGAACCTTAAGCGGCTACTGCGGGAGCCTTCAGAAGTTTATCAAAAATGAAGAATTGCCTTGTGTAAATCTTAAGCTGACTGAAAAAATTC
>JAJPUD010001010.1:409734-419734 GCA_023553655.1 Myrmecobius fasciatus | reverse complement strand
TCTGGAACACAGTTCATGGGATACACACTTTCTGAATTCAATGAAGGCTGCCAAGGTTCACTTTCATTCTTCCGACCATTCACCAACCCTGAAGGTGCATCCGTGTAGTTGCTGAGGACAGGCCGCTCAGCTGGGCCTTCAAGAATTCCAGAATACTTCTCTGCATACTTTTTTAACAAATTGGAGGCAGTCAAAGCAGATATGTCATCATTGGCCCAGGCATATTGATAGGTACGCTGCAGATGACCACGGTAGGCTTCAACTTTGTGGGCAGGAGACCGAGTGGTCGAGGTGATGTCAAAGTGCTGTTCTGGCCACTGGGCATGCTCCGGCGTCCACTGCATCTTCAAGCCTATGGTTGTTGGAGAAAAAATAAAGTTAACGGTATGCATAGATATTCTTTAGACTCTTTCAGAGCATCCTGCAGATGCAATATTTAAAAGCAAAACAAACCAATATTTAGTTACTCTTGTCCTGTATAATCAAGAATAATTTTGTATCAATACTTTGATCTTCCAAAAGCTTGAGCAGTTATGTTACTTGTATTATATGTATGATTTAAAGTAGATTAAAATTAAATTCAGCTGAAAAATAAACACCAAGTGCTACAGATGATATCTTACACACACCCTGGAAAGAACTTGGAATGTGTTCACATAAAGCAATGTGTAAAAGGCTTTTTTTTTTCCACAAAAAAAGAAAAAAGTGAGTTGCATTGTATACATGCATACACACACATGCATACACACATTCTTTTTCCTGTCAAATTAAAATACATTCATGAGTTTAAAAATAAAATATGCACAGATTTAAAATACCTAGAATGTGTGTGTTATTAACATGTAAGATACCTAACTGCTCTGTCTTTTCATATCACAGTTTCTGTTTTATATTTTAACCAATATAAAAATATGAGACACAGCTGACAGATCACATCTAGGATACCTCTCTTATTTGGTACTGAACACCTAGTTAGCACAGTATAATGCACCCTGCGCAGAACAATATGACACAGACAGAGCAGGTCATTCCATAATCCAACTCTCATCTAAAGTGGTCCACGACAGTTTCAAATCTGCTTCGTGGAGTGCAGCAAAGCAATCTCCCAGGCAGCGCTCCATCGCTTTCATCACACAAAGCCTACAACTCGGTATGAATTACAACTGGCTCCTTTCTGCTTTTCAGTTCTGTTGTTGAGTCTCTGGAAAAAAAAAACAAGCATCACTTGTCTGTCGGTCTTCTTGTGTGTGTCTCTCTCTCTCTCTCTCTCTCTCTCTCTCTCTCTCTCTCTCTTTTATTAATATTTTTGCCCCTTTAGAGCCTTCAGGGTATTTAGAAAAGGTATGTGTGGGGGTAAAAGGGAGAGAGAAAGAGAGATAAAAAGAAAGATAAAGAAAGGAAAGAAAAGAGGAAGGGGGAAGGGAAGGACAAATGGAGAATGTGAAGCAATCTCACCCTTCAAAGTTCCATAAGAAACAACGCATGACAGTTATTAGAGAATCACTAGGTGACAAGATGATGTGGTTAACAGTTTTTCATTTGCTAGACTAATTGGTGAATAAGACTCTCTGTGATCCAGACTAAATAGCAATTTTTTTTCCCACAGCATTTTTCCCCCCACTTAAGAGAACTCATAGCTCTTAAAAGAATTATGGAATCATCAAATTTTAAAGCTAGAACTTTCCCTAGAGATCACTTAATCCAACCCCTTCATTTTATAGATGAGGAAATTGAGACCTAGAATTAGTGACTTGCCAAAGGTCACACTGCTATTTAGGGGCAGAAATGAGGGGGAAGGGAGAGGGGCAAAACACCTATCTTCCATTGCAGTTTCTTTCCATTACAATGCATGACAGGATTGTTGCATATTTGGATACAGCTATATTAAACAGACTTTCTTAATTCTCTCTTGTATGACCAAAAATGGTTCTTGCAAACTGTATAGTGCCCTCCAGCACAGATTCCTTGATACCTAGTCTAAATGAAGCATCTGTGGCACGAGCTCCCTTCTGAATTATTCCAGTCTATTTTGACAGCTCCTACCCCTTTCTTTTCTCCTTCCCCCAGCCCCTTTAGCTCCTCGTTGCCTGACTCTGGCATCTGACATGGCCAGCTTAGCATCCCTAAGCTAAACCTAACATAGCACACAGTTTGGTAACAGAATGGCGTGTTGATTCCCTTCTGACTCCCTCTTCCTTGTTTGCAAAACCGCTGCACCAGACACTGGAAGTTAATTAGCAGGATGATGCTGTGCTAATTGTGTTAATTTACAAGGTTTTAGTCAAAGAGAATCATGCCAGGGCTGGCACTGCTGTCATGCTTCCGACTTAATGATTAAGAAATACTGAAAACAAGGTGGGAAGGATTGCAGTAATTACACAATAAATGAATAAAGCAACAGGATTCATTTGCAAATATATTTTATTGCAGTTGTACTCATTTGCATTTGGATTTTTTTTTAAAGGATTCATGCAGATATTCATTTGCAAATCACCATCTCAGTTAAATTAAGCCTGAAAGCTGCAAAGTACAACTTAATTGAGCTTTATATTTTATTAGTACAATACTGAAGCTCCTGTTTCACACTGGCTTGTCACAAAGCTCTTCCTAGTTTCTTTCTTTCTTTTTTTTTTTTTTTTCCTCTAGGGTTTTTCCCCCTTTAAAAAGTCTATTTCCCTTTCCCTATCTCCATTTGTCAAATATTCAGGTCAACTGGAGCAGTGATATTTTAAAAAATAACAATGCTATTTCTAAGGATCAGCAGGTATCATTTTATTCAGAGACACTATCTGGAGGTGAGTTCTTGAAACATACGTATAGGAGAACTAAAACTGCATTCTTAATTGTTCCTGATGTCTCATTCTATACTTTTTCAGAAGAGAAAACACACACACACACACACACACACACACAATAAGGATGAAATGGCTGAAATCACACTTGAAGAGGAAAGATGCAGTTTTAATGAAGCAACATTTCAGGAATCATACATTCATTAAATTCAACTAGAAATTATTAAGAGCAAATCACCAGGAACCAATCACAAGTAATCAGTATCTAAATTCTTCTCGTGCCATGGGATTTACTCCAGCCTTATAAAAAGGAGAGAATACTAATGTATCTGTAATGTAGAACTGCCTAAAAGACATACAAATTCATTAGTCCTATAAACTGTATCTGTGGTATTAATGTCCTGAGATTTTTCTCTTTAAGGATTACCCAAACACAGAGTTAGACAAATAGAACTTAGATATACCACATAAAAGAATGTGATTAGGTAGATTCTTGGGTAGGTATACATGAATAAGTGTCATGCAAATGGTTTCAGAAATCTAGCAAAGGAAGTTACAACAAAGAAATTAGAACAGACATGGCTTTTGCTATTAATTGTAGTTGAACTATGCAAGCTCTAGCATATTAATTAACAAACATATATTGGGTAAATTTAGATTTTACAGTAACCATTTTGCTTTTGTAAATTTATTATGTAATTAGTGCAGGCCAAACTATTTTAAGCCATGTAGATAGGGCATTAAATATAGTGTTACAAATTCTGGTTCTAAGTTAAAAACAATCTTCTCTTTAAAGAGAATTCCGTTTTTCCCATGATGTAACATAGAGCCAATTGCCATAAAAAGAGAGGGGTGTAATTGGAAATAAAACAAGTTGGCTGTCTTTTCACTGGATAAGGAAAATCTTTTTCAAGGTGAGAGATTCTAAATTTCTGCTTAGTTTACCTTGAAGCAGGAAAGCTATTTAAATTTCATAAGATTTCAGCTTCTCCTGAAATTAAGCAAAGATCATATCCAGCAAAATTACTTATTTAGAACAATTACTAGATAGATCATTGCTTTCTGATTGTCATGCTATCTTTGGTTTTGCTCACCAAGATAATTGAAAGTTTATTTATTGATGCATATTAAATACCAATAGCCTTACAATGCTTTCAAATGGCAGTTCTGAACTTTGATTAAATAACCTGGAGGAAACAGGCCTACCCTTATCCACCTTAACATAAGCATTTATTCCGGTACTTTGTAATGATTAGTTTTATTTGGAAGCATAAGTTAACAGTTAATTATATGTGAGTTCTTCATATGAGTATGGGCTAGAGAAGCTATCCATAAGACTGCCTGGGCCTTACGGGCATAAAGAGCCTTTTCATCAGTTCCTTGCATTTTGACACTAATTTGAAGTAGCACCAAATTTGGTTTTTTTATTCTGTTTATTGTTAGTGATAACTCAGATACCAAGTGGGAACAAAATGCAAAGCCATACATGGTCTTTGAACAACAACAGCAACAAACAACAATATGCTCTATTTGAATTAGTAGCTGTGAAGTCTGTGTCTAATTTTTCTTTATATACATGTATACATATATGCTATATTTAAATTATATAAATATATACAAGAGCTTCACAAGTCCTTAATGCATTTTCTTCTAGAAATAATATGTGCAAAACCTTAGAAATATATTATTTTATCAGTAACAGAAGTATAACTGAAAGAAAAAGTACTCTCACAGGTGTTAGGAAATTATTTTTTAGCTACAGTGAATATTTAGAAAACAAAGCAAAAAAAAAAAGAAAGAAAGAAAAAAATAGTTCTTAAACTAATTGGAAAAATCTCTCATAAACATTTATAAAAAGGATTGTCTAACAGGATAAATGGCAAATTTTATAATGTAAAGTGTTTAGTATTTATATATAAAATGGTATGTAAGAGAAACTTGCTTTTAAAATAATTTAACATAAGTGTTACATGCAAAAGACAGATACCATACTAGAAAGCTTGAGTGATTCTTGTCTGATATTGTTTTGATATTGTTATACTATAATGCTACATGCTTTTCAATAATACTGAAAGGTTGGCTCTTTTCAAACATTTTTAAGTAGTCATCACTGAACATTTTATTATTTTTTCCATTTTAAAAATATTTACTCATTCCTTTCTCTCAAATTCTCCAAAGGTTGAAATTATTTGAAACAAAAAATCAGAAATGTGTTACAGTCTGAAAGTATTTCTATAACTTCGATTTTACAAATAAATTATGGATGAAGAGAAAGGAAATAACATTGGGGGGGGGGGGATGGAAGTTTTGAACCAATTTTCTGAATTAAAGGGAATTTAAAATTAAAGGCTAGCAGTTTCCTAGTAGTCTGTGAACACATTCCTTAAAATAGTCATCTTTGGCACCTAGCACTCCTCCAGATACTTTTGTAGTCCTAAAAAGCTACTTGTTCCAAGAAGGTTGCCGTAGGTTAATTTTGGCTGCTAGGGAAACTGCCTTGATTTGTACAACCTTACAGAGACTTCCTAGGGGCAGGGACCTGGAGGCAAAAAGCTGCAGGCACAGATATGCAACAGATCAGGAGCACAATACATAAGTACATAACAAAATGCAGAAAAACACCATACCTATTACATTCCTTTGGGTTGTTTTACCTCCAAACATTTATTATTATATCTTTAATATTGAAACTATTTTATTGCAATATTTAGCAAGTCATATGCCTGGAAACTATAACTATCAGGACAAGTAAAACATAGGAATTATAATACAGTAAAACTCCCTCCACTGTATACAACAAATTCATCATTTTCTAGGCAAAATACAGCAGAGCAAATTCAGAAAAACACTAAAGCTTTCAAAAATAGACTAGAAGTTTATTAGTTACAACTTATAGGTTTGTGTTGTGAAAATACTTCAGAGGAGTTTCATGAACATCCTATTCCTCCTGAAAACTGTGGCTTTGGTCTTCCTAATCATCATTTTTCAAGGTGTACTACAACCAAATAGAATTTGCAAAGATTCTGAGCAGTCTTTATTCTAGACTCTCCTCATCAGTGGCAAGTGAAAGTTAAGTCAGAGGCAGATGACATAAACAAAAGTCTAGAATGACATTATCCAGATTACCAAGAGGAATAATAGAACCTTTGACATATTTCATCTGGAACCCTCTTATCAATATATATCCTTATGATGTCTTTTTCATCACCTGGTTTGGATCTAAAAGAAAAATAAAGTGAACTTACTGGTAACAAAAAGGGGAAAGATCCAAAACATGACAGCTCCCACCCTGAAATATATTTACTTTTCATCTTTCTTTAAGTAATCTTTTCTTCTCAAGGCTCAATTAAAACATTCTCTCCCTCCTCAATAGTCATAAAGCACTTTCTGCAGCTTTTTCTTCCATTAAGCACGGGGCCTAGAGTTAGGAAGTTGTCATTTAGTGTTTTTTTGGTCATGTCTGACCTATCCTGATGGCTTTTGAGATTTTCTTGGCAAAGATACAGGATGGGTTTGCCATTTCTTTCTTCTGCTCATTTTCAAATGAGGAAACTGAAGCAAACAGGGATAAGTGACTTGCCCAGAGTCACCTAGCTAGTGAATGACTCAGGTCAGATTTGAACTTGGAAAAATGAATGATTCTTCCTGACTTTAGGCCTGGCACTTTATTCACTGTTCAAATTTGGCCAAAAACATATATTATCTGCGTTATCCTGGACAAAGTACTTGCTTGCCTCAGTTTCCTCAAGTGTAAAATGTACCTACCTCCATAGTTGTTATGAGGATCAAACAAAACAAAAATTGTAAAGTTTTTAGCACAGTGCCTGGCACATAGTAAGAACAAGCTAAATGTTAACTATCATTGCATGATATTATATTTCTCTGTGTACACATATAATCCCCCCTCCTCTCCACCACCATTAAGTTCTATGAGGTTTGAAGCTATCTGTTTTTGGCTTTATATATAGCCAATGCCTTATACATAGGCAGTACTACTTGATATTTATTTGATTGAATTCAGTCTATTACATTTGATCTCATTTTCAGGACACCAAGATATGCACTATGCCACAGTGGAGGGAAAGCTGAATTCAGTCACAGGACCCGAGTTTGAATGCCACCTCTGCTACTTATCTGTTTCACCTTAAGCAAGTCATTAAATGCTTCTGATTCTTAGTTTCCTGACCAGTAAAATGAGGATATTATTATAATAAATGATCTTTCCAATTCCCCACTGCTCTACCATCAATGGTCCTATAAATTGACTTATTGACTATACATTTGCTAAATGCAAGGCACTGAGGATAGCAGTAGAATTTTTAAAAAAAGGAATAAAACATCAGAAAGGAAAAAAGTTAACCAAGAAGAAATAACATTTGCAGCAGGTATTTCTGATAAAAGTCTCATTTCCAAATTGTTTCAAAGTTGTAAGATTAAGAAACATACTTTCAATGATAAGTGCTTAGAGACTAAAACACAATTCACAAAATAATTCCAAGCTATTGATAGCTATATCAAGTAATACTCCAAATTACTATTAGAGACAATCAAATCAAAACAATTCTCAGCTTCCATGTCATTCCTATTAAAAAGTTAAAAGTTAATTAAAAAAATAAAGTGGTAAATGTTGGAGGAGCTTTGGGAAAACAGGTACAGTAGTGGAGCTGTGAATTAATATAGCTGTTCTAAAAAATTATTTGAAACTATATTCCCATAGTTACCAAGCTATGCATACTCTATGACCCAGAGCCTAAAGAGATAAAAGAATGAAGAAAAGAGACATGTGTAAATATATGCATGTATACATGCATACCACATATATATATATGTATATATATATATATACACACATACATACATACATACACACACAAGCAATTTATGTTTCTGGGTTTGGGTCTGTATGTATTTATATATTCATTTATTTACTTATAGCAGCTCTTTTCATGGTGGCCAAAATTTGGAAACTAAGGGTTTACTGATCCATTGGGGAATGGCTGAATAAATTATGGTATATGAATATGATGGAATACTGTTATATGTAAGAAATAACTAAAATGATGGTTTCTGAGAAACCTAGTAAGATTTCTATGGACTGATACATAATGAAGTGGGCAGAACCAGAACAATTTATAAAATAGCAAGAATATTATAAAAGAAAAACCTTGAAATACTTAAGAACTCTGATCAATGTAATGACCAACCAGGGCAGCTAGGTGGCTCAGTGGATAGAGTACCAGCCCTGAAGTCAGGAGGACCTGAGTTCAAATCTGGTCTCAGACACTTCAGCTGTGTGACGCTGAGCAAGTCACAACCCCAATTGCCTCAGCAAAAAAAGCCAATATATATATACATATATATATATATAATGACCAACCATGATTTTAGAAGACTTATGATGCAAAATGTCACCCATATCTTGTCAAAAAAGTAATAGATTCAAGGTACAAAATGAGATAAACATTTTTTGGACATGACTGGTGAATGTGTTCCTTTTAATTATACATATTTGGTACAAGGGTTTGACTTTTTCTAGTTATTTTTTGTGATGAGTTGAGAGAAACAGGGGAAGTTGGGAGAGAAAAATGCTGTTAATTAAAAGAAAGGAAATTCAAAAGGATAAAAGGGAATCTATTTTGCAAAGCTACCTTCACAGAGTACCAGACATTATTTAGGTTTTCTTTTTCTTTCTTTCTTTCTTTTTTTTTTTTTTTCAAAAGCACAGTGTGCAAAGTTTTCTAATCATGAGGGAAGAAACAGACTGTATTAATGCTGTATGCCTAGCATTGTGCTAATTATTATTTCATTTGACCTTTACAACAATACTAGAAAGAAGATACTATTATTATTTTCATTGTACAGTTGAGGAAAGTATATAGAGGTTAAGTTATTTGTCCAGGATGACAGCTAGTAGGTATTTACTTCTGGAGTTGAACTCAGTGCCAATTAATTAATTACAGTCCCAATACTCTATCCACTATGCTACATAATTTTATAAGCTGAGTCTGAACCTCAAAAAAGACAAGACCATGTAATTTTAGAGCTAGAAAAAATCTTAAATATCCTCTGCTCAAAGCCTTTCATTTTACAAATGAGAAAATAGGCCATAAAGGTAGGGATTTGTCTTGAGGTTACATAGGCAGTTCATTACAAAGTTGGTATTGTACTCTAAGTCTCCTATACTTCCATGTCACTACTCTTTTTGCTTTACCAAAACTTACTCTTACTGTTCACACAGGAAGAAAAAAAACACTTTTTGGTCCAGTTATCCCAGACACAGACATTAATTCAAGTTACTATTTTGTTAAAAGTTTTAATAAAAAGAGAAAGCGTGAAGGTTTTGAATCTCTAACAAAACCCTCTGTAGATAATGTTGATTTTGAAAATGGAAAATAAAAACAAAAATGAGATTTATTCTTAAAATTTAGGTGACTAGAAAAAGAGAAAAGAATAACCATTTTCAAAATGCCAAGATCAATTTCTAAAGAAATTTATTGTAGTGATGCTGACAAGATAATAATGAAAATAAAAATGATTCTAGATCATACTTCAACAAACAAACTTAAAATCCAGGGGTTCAATTCACTTACACAAAATTGTTGCTTTTGGTTTAAATTATCTCAATTTTTTAAAAAAAGTGTTGAAAATTTATATATTCTATAATTAAATCAGAAAAGAGGTGTATCACCTCTTATTTTATAAGTAATTTGCACACTTTAATATTAGAAACCAAAAATAAGAAGAAAAATATTGCTAAGTATGGAACCAGTAAAAAAAAAAAATCCAAAACCTATTCTCAAATGAATATACCGCAATTATCTAATTTAAATATTGTTAAATGATTATTCCTTTTAATTAACACTTTCATATCTTATGACTGCAAATTACAACACACTTGCAGCAAATTGCTCTCCTCCTCCAGCCCCAGTTCCATCCTTCACACAACACATTCTTCCTCATTTACATGAAGCTATCCTTTTAACAACCATTTGGGCTAAGAGCTCTTAGAGCTTCAGCAGGTACAGCTCCTATCTCTAGAACTCAAAAACTCTAAATAAATACAGAAAACACACACACTGATAGAACTTGTACAATATCTACATTCCCACACAAAGGCAAACTAAGTATCTGTTATCCACTTTTCTACATCCATACGTTTCACTCTCTCTCTCTCTCTCTCTCTCTCTCTCTCTCTCTCTCTCTCTCTC
>JAJPUD010001010.1:359925-409724 GCA_023553655.1 Myrmecobius fasciatus | reverse complement strand
TCTCTCTCTCTCTCTCTCTCTCTCTCTCTCTCTCTCTCTCTCTCTCTTTCTCTGTGTGTGTGTGTGTATTTCTCTCTTAATTTTTTTTTTTTGATGGAAGGAATGGCTCACTCTATCTTGCCCAGACTGGCAATATAGAAGATCTCAATTTTGACTCAAATCTGTTCCTTTTTCCAACCTGGGCTGGTTCATTCCTTAGTCAGCCTAGTAGCTCTCCACTCCCAAGAGCTTCCTTGCCACATTGTTGTCACATTTAGTGTAGGCACCAGTCTTTAACTTAATTAATACCATCCTGAACCTTGTACTCCATCCTTAGAACCACCTGGATTTTGCTAAGCTAGTTTTGGCAGCTCATCTTCACAGTTAACATCTATGTAACACTATGTATAAGGCATTGTGCTAAGCACTTTACAATTGTTATCTCATTTGATCCTCATAACAATCTTGGGAGCCCATTTTGTAGATAAGGGAAACTGAGGCAAATAGAGGTTATGACTTGTCCAGAGTGACAGAGGCTACATTTGAACTCAGATCTTCCTGACTCCTGACTTGGTACTCTATGAATTGCACCACTTAGCTGCCTTATCTTGCTTGCATGTAAGTCATTTCCATGCTGTACTCCAATACTAGTACCCCCCAACTCCTTCCCTTTTCATTTTTTCATTACATGTTGTCTTCCCTAAAAGGAGGAGCTCCTTGAAGTGGGGACTATCAGTCAACAATTTATAAATAATTTAATAAATTTAATAGGCTTCTAGTGAGACATTTCCTAGATTTTGTGATAACTAGGAGTCTTTTTCTCCCGTATTATTATGCACACATAAAGGTTTTAAGGGATTTTTAATAATAATCATTATAATCAGGAGCATATAATATCATTAATACCACTGCAATACCAATTCAGAATACTTTAAAATTCCAAATTGTTTTTTTTTTCACAACAGCATGTGATGCAAGAATAAAAAATAAATAAATTAATATCTGCATCACAGATGAAGCCATCAAGCTTTAGAGAAGTTATGAGTCCTTAGTCACATAGTTATTAAGTGTCAGGGCAAGATTTAAACTCAGGTCTGGCTTGATTCTAAGTCCTGTCCTTTTCCCACTATATTTCATCACTTTTTCTTCCTGAATTGCAGGTACACATGTAAAGTTAGTTGAGGTTGCTGGATAAGTGATTTTTAGAAATGAAAATCTTAGAAAATAAAAAATAACTACCATTAAAGTTTTGATTAGTTATTGTCCCACTCCACTCCATCCCATAAACACAAATCATTTCCACCTTCACTTCTCCTCTTTCCAATCCAACTCCACACAGCTACTACAATAATCTTCAACTCCAGATCTGACCATGTCACTCCATTTCTCAGAAATCTCCAGTGGCTTCTTATTCCCTCCCAGATAAAATACAAACTCTTCACCTTGAAATTCAAAGCCACTCACCAGCTGGCTCCAGTCTTCCCTTCCAAACTTATTTCTTCTTTCCTATACATAATGTGATAGTCAAAACAGTCTATTTGCAGTTCCCCAGACACAGGATTCCAAATCTGACAGCACACATAGCACTCCAAATCCAAAGCACAGAGTATTCCTCATGTTAGGAAAATCTTCACTCCTAACTTTCTTAGAAACTTAAATTCATTTTTGTTACTCAGTTATGTATGACTTTTTGTGACCCCATTTGGTGTTTTCTTGATAAGAGATACTGAAGTTGTTTGCCATTTCCTTTTCCAGTTCATTTTACAGATGAGGAAACTGAGGCAAACAAAATTAAGTGACTTGTTCAGGGTCACATAGCTAGTAAACAGCTAAGGCTAGATTTGAACCCAGGAAGATGATTCTGACTGATTACAGTCCTGGCACTCTATTCACTGAACCTTTGGCCAATTGTCATCAGGAACTGTTTCCTCTATAAAATTATTTCTCATCCTATTAATTGTTGTTTTTGTTTCTTTCTCAACTTATAGTGTATGTACTTAGCAGTGTTTGTGCTTTATTGCCTCAATAGATTAGAACCTAGTACCCAATAATTAATTGTTAAATTCCTGTTTGAAAGGGGCTTCAGAAGCCATTTGGTCAAATCTATAATTGACAATAATCCCTTCTACAATAGATGGAACCAATGGCACTCTAGATTTAGCTTGAATACTTCTAGTAAGGAAAACTCATAATACATCAAATAATATAACTTTTTTCTCAGGTTTTCATTTCAAGAATTCTCTATTCTCATTCTTTTATCCTCATATGATCATAGATAGTTTTTATTAAATTCATCTATGTTCCCTCTCTCTCCTCCCCCACCAAATTTTCCCTATTTCATTAAGGTCCTTCCAGGTTTAAAAAAATCTGAATACTTGCCACCTTAATTGATGTCTTTGTGATCATTGCTTGCTTTTTGATGCTTTCTATAATTATCCCTTGAAAAATTCATTCTAGATTTTTGCCAAGAATCTAAGTCAAGGTCACCACCTACAGCTTAAATTTTAATGTTATTAGTATATATTTCCTATATTGATAGTTATATAGTCTTATAATAAATAAAGTAGTTCAAAGGATATACTATGAAGCCTACTTGGCTGTTTAAATATTTTCTTATATTGGCACAATAGATAGAATACTAGTCTTGGGGTAAGGAAGTTTTAGATTCAAATCCTCCCTTTGATTCCAGCTATGTGATTTTGTGTAATTCATTCAACTTCTCAGGGCCTCAGTTTCTTTTTTCTTTTTTTTTTTTTTTTTGTAAAATAAGTATAATAACTAAAGAACTACATCAGAAGGATGTTATTATGCTTGGATAAATTCAATCTATACTTATACATTTACATATACTTGAACACTCTATTTATGTCAAACACTTTATATCTCTATCTTATCTAGTCCCATAATTTCATAATCATTGGAGGGAACTTCAGGGGAAGAAATTCCCTCTATTAATACAGATCAGCAAGTGTCCTATAGCAGATAGCCTTAGAGAGTGGTGGGGAGCATTGAAAGGTTGAGTGACTTATTCAGTCATAGAAACAAAATGTGTCACAAACAGGATATGAATACATTTTTTTTGATTCAGAAGCTAGCTTTTAATTTACTATGCCACAATGTCTCTCATATATAAGTGTGTGTGTGTTTGAATTCATTTTTTAGAGTTAGAAAAAGAATAAATCTACCTTTTGCTACTTGCCCTCCATTCTATGGTAGCTTTCCTATAGTGCAGTACATTTTATTAAGATTACCAAAAAAACTCACTCATCAAACTGTGGATGAATTTATATATTAAACTGTAAAGATGACTATTTTACCATTATTACCTACTGAAGGTGAAACTCCGTAAGCGTGGGCCTGACCGGTCAGCATTTTTAATATGCAAGACATATATAAAAGGAGAGCTTGCATTTATGAGGATGAATGCTTAAGTGCTCATGCAAAGCAATTATAATGATGAAAGAAATATCACTTTTAGCCCACTGATCTCATGTTCAATATGTGGCCATGACAGACAGCACATCACTTAAGGTTCCTCCTTTCCAATAATAGTTTATCACCATCCACACAAGGAACAGCATAACTAGAAGTCCACATCAATTTGCAGAATACATAAAAACTAGCCTTTTCATGCCGATAGCTTCTTGTATTTTTACCCATTCAATCTATCAGAATTTTGGTACTTAAATCAATGTGGGTGAATGGCAGGTAATTACATTCACATTGAAGTCTACATAATTTAGAAGTATAATGCATAATTCTTTTTTAAAAATTACAAATATTTGCAAGCAAGTATATGTGATGAATAAACTAACATCTGACAAAAGTCAAGGCTAAAGATTCTACATAGTATTTCCTAAACTAATGGACAAATCTATGGTCCTATATTCATGGACAGGTATGTATACATAGGCATGCATATATATTACTTAAAACTATTATAGAAATCTGGACATGGAATTCTATTTTTCACTGTTAGGTGTCATCCTTGCAAGAGAATCTGAATTCAAGTCTCAGTAGGTGAAGCAATATCTGATCTTCATATATTCAATCAAATGTTAATTTGTTTAGTATACCCCTATGAGAGATTTGAAACACCTTATAATCAGTTTAAATAAATCTTATCAGTTAACCTTTAAAGTTGTTTGATGACCCTTCACTTTTTATGCCACCTCTTACTTTTTTCCCTTCCATATGTTACTTTCAATCCATTAAGGCCATCAAATCCCCCTATCTTCCCCACCCCTTGTTCTTTTTGTCATATAGAGATCTTCAGGACATACCACATATATCCAGAGGGAATGCCAAGGCTAATGAATATGTATATTCTGTGTCACAACAGGGCACTCCCCTTGTTCTGCATTATCAACCTTCTTAAGTGTGTAAATAACAGGTGAACTAAAGAGCACAGGGATAAATGGGGTTAACACAACCTGAAAATCACAGTCTAAAGTAACCAAAATCATAGATTACTAGACTATTTCATGAATCAGAAAGGAGAGATACAAATGCTAAAATATATATTTTTTTAATATTTGAATTTTTCTTTCTAATGTCAAGGACTCAATAGAACAATATTAAACCAATGCACTCTTTAAGATCTCATTTTAACACTTTCCATTAAAACAACAAATTTAGCACAATACAAACCTAGATTGATGACAGATCGAAGGTTAAGATTCTACTCATAATCCTATAATGTAAATGCTAACAACGTAATTTTGAATTGGGCTTCAAATCCTCTTTGCAAGTAGTAAAAGCATAAATCCTAAATAAATAAACTAGGAGCAACAGATACAAATAGGCAATTATAATAATTTATTTATAATGATGTTAATTCAATCATTTTATTAAGTATAGATCTTTGTACCTAATCCATTAATTGTTGGGGCGGGGGTGGGGGGAGAAAGACACTCAAACTTCGAACTCTGTAGTCATAGTCTTTTAAGTTATCCAGCATTTTCCTCCACTAGAAACATATATAAAGCAAGAGAGAAAAATGAGCTCTTATTTAAAATGAAGCATCTCTCTGCTAATTAGATAAACGATAAAAATATTATTCATTTTTAAGTATAAACATAATCTGATACCCTCCTAAAACCTCTCTAAGTTGACACCAAAGCACAAGGAAGCCTGTACAAAATTTGTTTAGGTTATTTAAGCATTTTGCTCTTTGGGGCGATTTGTGCATTAATTTTTAATGCAATAGCAAAGAGATGTAGCGTCTTGGACTTCGATAAAAATATTCTATAGCCAGGACTGGGTGACATAGTGCATTAATTCAGTGTCCTTCACTCCTGGGACCTGCGTATAATTTAGTCCCGTCTGAAGAAAATAACTTTGATCTGGAGGCAGTGGAAAAAAGCTACATATGAAATGAGTTTTGGTGGGTTTAGTGTTGTTTCTTTCATATAAGACGACATATAAAGATAAACTGCTTTAGAACACAACCAATGTGGCACTGGATTAAAATCAAAGGGCTATTAGTAGCTCAGATAGAGTTTTTTCATCCCTCTCCCATCCACTCATTGTATGTTCCCCACAAAAACATTCTAAAAATTTAGTGGAATAAACCTGAGTGCCAATTATAATGGAGATTCTCTGATTTCCAGAAAAAGGGAACAATGCTAAAGTATATGAATGACAATACATGTTTTAACACTGTTGTCATTTCCATTAGTAACAGTAATGAATGGTAGATAGTGAGAAACAGAGGCAGAAGACAGGATTTTGGCATCTAGGGGGAATCTGACATTCTCCTTTCTAGAAAGCGTGGATGTCCACCTCCTTAGTCTCTGGAGTAGCACCAGCACAAAAAAGAACAGCAAATTTAAAAGAAAGTAATTGTTCTGGTTATATTTTAAATTTTTGCTCTATGGCTATGACTACACACACAACTGGCTTTACTATTTATCATGTTTTAAACATACACAAACAAGTGTGTGTGTGTGTGTGTGTGTATGTGTGTGCATGCTCCTTTTCTGTTTATTTGACTATCAAAATGATTGATTTGGTCATGTGTAGACATAGCCAATGAAATATACCTTACCTTGTCTTTTGCTTCTATTTCTTTCAAGTACCCTTAACTCTCTTATCCATGAATAAATGAGTCTTATTTATAATCTAATATATCAAATATCCCATAATAATGTTTCCTTTAAAGTGACAAACACCACAAAGGTGCTATTTTTATATAATGTAATATTTTTCTACATTGTGCCTTGCTTATTAGAAGATTTATTTATTTTTGCTGAAGCAATTGGGATTAAGTGACTTGCTAAGGGTCACACAGCTAGGAAGTGTTAAGTGTCTGAGGTCACATTTGAACTCAGGTCCTCCTGACTTCAGGGCTAGTACTGCACTATCCAGCTGTCCCTTGCTTATTAGAAGATTAAGAAAATCAAAATTTGTCTTTTTAGTTATGAACAATGATAGGGCTAGTAATATTTGAGAGAAAATGGATTTGATGGAGTCATTTCTTATTAAATAGTCCCTTGGAAATAATTTAACTCTGAATGTGCCAATCTATAGCTCACTTTTTCTTAAAAATTGAATCGATAAACTAACTTGCCATATTCCATACACTCTTTGCTGCATCACTCAATGTACAACAGAAAAAATAAAAAGCCATGAAAACAGAGTTGTATCTAGCAATTATTGCACCTTGGGCAAATTCATAGTAAGGGGGACATGTAGCAAAAAGGGAAATTTGACTTTAGGCACAGTTATAATAATAGAGGGGACACTTCATTTTTTAGGGAATCCATCTTTTGAACCCACAGAAATGGGGGTCTTAGGCAAGGTGTAGAGGGTTCTAAAGTTAGTAACAATTGTCAGTTATGCAACATAAGAGCAGGAACCAATAAAAGATTTAGAAATGAGGGGGTGAAAGCCTTCTAATTTGCTTAGAGGAAGAGTCCCTCCTCAGGTTGCCATGATGAAGCAAAGCCTTCTTGGGCCCCTGTTGGTTTCTTTTCCAGGTGAAAACAGTAAATGATGGTAGGATTTAATAAATAGCTGCTTGCTTGTATTTGTTTTGTGTTTATGAAAAGGGGATGAGGAGAGGGGAAGATAAGAGGAAAAAGGTGGAAAGAGAGAAGAAAGAATGGCATTTTCCATCCCCAACTCCCTTGAAATTGTTGTCATTATTGACTCTGGAATTATCTGTTCTTAGCTAACCTTTCTCTCAACAGACTCTGGATGCAGAGCTAACTCTAAACAGTATAAATATCATATAATGAACTCATGGGTCACCATGGCTAATTCAGGCAACAATGAGCATCATTATTCTAGTTCTTATTTTGATCATGCTTTCATTGTTCATGGGTTGAACTAATAATGAAATACTTTAAAATTTTGCTCCAGGTTGGAAAATTCAAATTCCACTAATTAGTGTCTCAGAGTTCACCGTGAGCTCACATTAGCATAGTTCAGGGCTAGTTTGGTAGGTCTTTGGTCCAAGAACATAAAGACTTTTTTTTCCCAAAAAAGAAACTAGTAACATTGGACTAACTATTCACATGCTCACCTATGTAAGTTTATAATTATCAAGAAAAAAAATTATTTATTGCAAGTACTTAAGACCTTTTAGGAATCTATAGTGGAGTACATAAAAAATATTTCTTTGACATCCATATTAAAGAAGGAATTATCTCAGTTTTAACATTTAGAATTATATATACTGTTAGAAAGCTCTAGAATATATATATTAATAATAACAATAGCTTAAAGAAAGACATCCATCTATAAGTATGTACAAATTTACCATGTGCCACATAAGCACATAAATGACCATTTTCCCTAACAATGCAAATTTTCTTCAAGAAATTCCAATCCATGAAATACCACAGTCGTTTAATTTCTAATTCTGTATCCATCATTTTAGCTAGCTGCACTGCACTTAAATTTTTTTTTGTGAGTTCATGTCTTTGTGTTCCTTTTTAAACATGCTTTTTCAGTCACTCATTGTTTTCATATTTTACTTCAGAAATTCTTTTATATAGTTCAGTGTCAAATGGAATTATCATTTTTTAAGCACCCACTCACAGAATCCAGCATTAAATTGTGAATTGCCTCTACTGCCCAAAGCTCCCAGAAGCATTAAAATGTTACTAGAGTAACTACATGACAGCACTGACAGCTTAATCACTTAAAGGCTTTTTACATTAACACTGTTTTTTTCCCCCCAATTTGAGTAGTAATATTCAAGCATGATTTAATAGGGGGTTAACCATTAAATACAGTTAAATAACACACATTTTACACCTAAAATGAGTTTAGTGGCTAATGACCAACCATTCACTTGTATCTTCTGAAATATAGTATAAATTTATGAGGCTTGGTTTCTTTTATGTGTTCTCTTCTCTATGTATGCTTTGAAAGATTTGGCATTGTAATTAACACGCCTGGTCTGACAAGCTCATGTATTGTTGTGATTGCAAGTAAGAGATCAATGGATAAAACATAATTGAAAGGTGAGTCCATTAATCAGAGGACTAACCTCCACAAACCAAACAGCAGTGAATAATTTTAAGTTTTTTTTCTCATTGATGGTTTGACATGCCTAAGGAAAGACATAGGAGGACCCTAACGGTGACCCTACTTAGATATATTAGTCAAGGAGCCCTTTGCTGTTTTTAAGCAAACATAATCATGTCTCCACTTTGTCCATCCAGTTTCCCATTGTGTAAATTGGACAATGACTTGGACAATTCTCCATTTATTACTGAACTGTGGAAAGGAAACACAGAAGTAGCTTTTTTTTTTTTTTTTTTTTTTTCCCTTTTAAAAAATTGAAATGTGTGTTTTAAAAATACCAAAACCCCAGGGTTTTTTTTTTTTTTTTTTTTTTTTTGCTAGACAAGCTGTCGTAATTGAAATGAAGTCTAATCAGACTCATTACTGTTTTCAGCAATTTGCACTACCAAAGATGCTTATTAGGTAACTGTGTTTAATAAACCACTCTTTAGAAAAATACCAGTAATGAGCTCTTAACAGCCAATCTTTAGCGTGAATGTAATGTGAAAAGTGTTCCTAGCGCTGAATAGATTTTCACATTTAGTAGTGTCATAATTAAGCTCCAGGAATTGGTAGCTGTGATGTTAGATTTACTGCAATAATATTTTTCCCATTTCAAGTATATTTAGAAATATACTTACAATTCAACTCAAAACAGGATACATTATTTTTATAGCAAATTTTAGTCTGATGCCAAGCTGTTCAGAAATATTTTCAGCCATAGACACATATAACAAGTAATAATAAATAGAATATGGAATTGGGATAGTATATAGTACTCCATGTTACTTGTCACCTTTTACTTTATCATTTTCTTTGAGCTCCACATGAAAATACATCAGCTTTTTATTTGATTTCATCTGAGATATATTATAAAAATGCATCCTAGCTGTAAAATTTGTACTCATTAGAAAAAAAAATTCATACTTCAATTAGTGGGTTGACATTCTTAAAAAAAAAATTCTTTTGAGGAAATGCTTTGTATTTTCTTTTTTTTCATAACATCAGATTTTAATCTGCATGCTTTCTTTATTTTCCTAATATGTACCTTCCTTTTTTATAACTTATGAAGCTCAAAGAAAAACAGAGGAGAGTATTGTGGACATATATTATTCATAAAGTACTGGGGGTAGTCATGATAAGAGACACATAGTTTCTTATTGATAGAAACAGATTAGGTACTTTTAGTTCAGGAGTTGTTATTGCAAATAATGTAGGTGCCAAAACACATACATATACTGGCAGTAGATTATTTTAATTAACCTATCTACAAAATGTCTTTGAGATTTGTACATAGTTTTTATTCTCTCTTAATATTTACAAAGACATTTTTCTTTTTAATATCTAACTAAAATGATATGTTAAAGACCCAGTTTGGGCCCACCCTCATGATGCATCTTATATGATAAAATAAAAAATGCTATGTTTGCTAGAAATGATCCACAGAGAAAATATTATGAGCTTTGAAATTATATAATATTCATGACATTTGAAGCAAGTCTAGGAAGATAATCAATAAGTGAACAAGCACAAAATTTAGAAGAGAATAATGCTTTTGATCTTGGATTTCTTACCAGATCATGATAAAATGTTAAGAAGGATTCCATTACTGAGCGATTCTCTCAAAATACCCTTTGCATTTCTCCTAACCTCTAGCTTTAAAATTCCTAATTGGAGCCAATAAGCTTCCATATCTGTTTTCAGCTTTCTGAATCAATAGGGCTAGGAGAACCGAGGCTGTCAAATTAATGGCAATTTCATCTGATTTTGTGGTATGTACTCCTTTGCATTACAAAGTAGAGAAAAAACTGAACTCATTCCCTTGTGAATCCTTATAGCTACCAGATCAAAATATCTTCTAGTTCCTTAAATGCAGATTGAATTCGTACTCAGATCCAAAGAGAAAAAAAAAATCAAACCTTTGTAAAATCCCAAATATCTACATATTAAATTTTTTTCATGGTTACACTATTTAGAGAAAGAAGTTAACAGAGTTGACTTTCATTAGTATTAGAGCCCTTCCACATTTTTTTTTTAATATTGAATTTGTGATACTGAATTTGAGGCAGATACTGAATATCTGCCTCACAGATGTAAAAGGGGTTTCAGAACTGACAGGCATTTTGGGATTATAGTTCATAGGAAGAAGCATTTCTTTCTCAGGGCTTTGGCTGTCTGCAAAACTCTCGAATGTTTGATTTCAACTTAGCCCAAAACACTTCCTGTACAAACTCACTTCATTTCATCCATTGACTTTCAAAAAGACTTCTAAACTGATCAAAGAATTTTTTTTTCTTTTCACATCTATTTTAAACCTTTTGACTAATTGATTTAATGAAAATGTTCTTATCTGACAAAAAAAAAATCAGGAAATAGCATCTCATTTAGGTTATTTATTTGTAATAATGGTGCCTAATTGAAT
This sequence comes from Myrmecobius fasciatus, assembly GCA_023553655.1. NCBI lineage: Eukaryota > Metazoa > Chordata > Mammalia > Dasyuromorphia > Myrmecobiidae > Myrmecobius > Myrmecobius fasciatus. Next base: position 398,806 of record JAJPUD010001010.1, on the reverse strand, counting down.
GGACTCCTAAACCCTTCCATAGTTTAGGCACTTTTTTTCTTTAAAAGTATTCAAATGGAAATCAAAATCTTATAAAAGTAAATGTTTAAAATTAAAAAGAAAGAAAGAAATAAGTATTCAGATTGTCCTCAAGACTTAATTGCCTCCAAGGAACTAATGTTCAGGCTATTTGTGTCTCTAATAATATAAGTACAAAAGTAAGCTCAAGAATAGACAAGAAATCATTACCTCATAGGAAAGACCAGTGTATCAACATGGTAAACATGGAGGTTTAGGAATGGGTCTTGACTGAATCACTGCTATATTCTTGCTAAATAGCCCTTCCATGCTCTGGCTAAGAAAACATCCTTTTCTTAACTTTTTGATAGTCTAGGAATCTCACTTCATTTTATTTCCAAACTTAAACCACAAGACTAGTCTGAATAGGGCCTGACCTACAACAGCATTGCAGCACATAATTTCTATATGTACCACCTAAATTTCTTTAAGTCCCAAATATCATCCCTCCTTTTACTTCTTGAAGCTTAATTCAACTACTTTATTAAAAGTAATACCTTTCCTTTGTTCACTATTTCCTATTTATTTTGTACGTAGCTCATTTTGTATAGGTGTTTATTTAATATCTCCTTCATTAGACTGTATGCAACTTGAGAGCAGGGACTGTCCTACCTCTTTATATCTTCATTGCTTAACACAGTATCTGGCACATTGTTTTTTTGTTTCCTCAGTTCCTATGCACCATATTGCCTATAGGTTTTTCTTGGCAAAGATATTAGAATATGTCTGAGATTAAATGATTTGCCCAGGGTCATACAATTAATAAACATTTTAGGCTGGTTTTGAACTCAGGTCTTTTTGATTCCAGGCCCAACACTCTATCTACAGAGCTATCCAGGTCCCTCCTGCTTAGCATACAGTAGACATTTATTAAATGTTTATGATGAATTGATAACCTAATACTCTAAAAGAGTGAATTCATGTTCTATATTGTTGATTATATAATAGAGATTCCAAGATGTCAAAAACCTTAAAATTTTCAATTGAACACATAAAATAATGTATCATATGTATATAATATAAATATATATTTTAATAAATGAAAGTAAATGTTTCCTTTGTCTCTGATTCTTTTCCAGGCAACACTTATTTCTTTTAGACTTTGCCATGTGTCCCAAGGGATGTTTTCATGGGTGAATTGGCTCAAATCTTTTATATTTTCATCAAAATGAGCATGTTTTCATTCATCTTTTCAAGAAAATTTAAGCTCAGAGGTTAATAAGAAGATCTTGAGTATTCTACAGATTAACAATACAGTCATTGCAGTATTTAGAACTCCCTACAAAAAATTAGTTTCTTATAAAGCATTATGGGACTATTTCTGGGTAATGGGCTAGAAAGGAACTACTCTAATTTTTTTAAAAAAATTATTATTAGCAGATAAATTAATAATTAAATTATTATTGATCACTTCAGAAAAAAAGTAGACACTTGATAATTTGGACATTTTCTTTCATTCCCTATCCATAGTTATTAAGAATGAAGAGATGAGGATTTACAAACATCCACATTCCTGAAAGTAGGAACCTAGATTTGAAGTCCTGCCCTAAATCTTTCCTCACACCAAGCCATCCTTTACAAAGTGCCAAAGTATAGTTCTGATCATGTAACTTCTCTTGGGTTGTCAACAAACCCAAATTATCCTTATTGTCTTTAAGATCCATTGCCAATTCCTTTATTTGACATTCAAAGCTCTTAGCAACCTAATCTCTCCCTATTTTTCCATTTAAAAAAATTGTTTTATTTTATTTTTAATTGTTATTATTATTTATAAATAAAATATATTACAAATTATATATTATACAAAATTATATACATAAATAATTATAAAATATATATAAATATTTTATTTTATTATTTTTTACTATTAATTTATTACCTATCACATACTTTTTGAACCAAGAATACTGGCCTACTTGTTCCTCCTCAAACACACATCTCCATGTCTCCTCTCCTGCCTTTGCAGAGGCTATCCTCCATGCCTAGAAGTTTTGATCTTCCAAATTCTAACTTTCAAGAATCTCTGACTTCACATAAGGCATTATTTCCTACAGGAGGATTTTCCTCCCATCCCTTTTTCTATTCCCCAAAATTCTAATGCCTTCTCCTCTAGGGCTACCATTTACAGAATATTTAACTTATATGCATCAATTTATGTACTGTACCCCCTCTTCCTTCCTTTTAGACTTCCCTTTGAAGCACACTCAGTTGTTATTTTAAATGCATAGAAACTTGAGAGTCTACTTCTGGGGAGAGGGTTTCAAAACAGGAGCTACACAAAACAGGAGTGTGTATCTCCTACTGGAATATAAGGGTAGTGATTTTTCATTTTCTTCATTTTTTTATTTTTTTATTTTGCTTTGGATCCTTCATTGATTAATAGAATCTCTAGAATATTGTAACTAATGAATACTTTTCAATTGATTAATTATTCAGTTCTAGATATGTTCAATATGACCAATACTAACTTTTGTTTGTTTGTTTTTCTTTTTTTTTCTGGAGATTAATGGTGTTTGTAGCAAGATCAAAAATAAAGTCTTTCTGACTGAGAAAATGGGGCTTAATAAATCAGAGAGGACTTTTTGCAAGTCAAAATATTAGGGATATTAAAGAACTTCCTAATTTGGGTGAATTCTAATGACTAATGAATATAAGATTTTGAGCTAGAAGATACCATAAAAATCACTCTCTCTTTTTATAAATGAAGAAGCCAAAGTTCAATGGTTTCTTGGATCATGAAAATGAAGCTAAGGGATAGAACATGATTCATTCTCACAATGGGAGATACTTTGAGGGAATAAACAATATTCAATCTGTAAGTGTCTATTGTTTACTTTCATTTCAAGTTCTGTTACTTTGTTTTACATAGTTTAAGGTGCTTTTTGGTTTAGTTTTCCTATATAATTTACTGACATATATATTAAACACACATTCAAGATAACAAGGCGGAAAGGATTCTTAATCACTTCAACAGTGGTGTTGTTTATTCAGTCAGGTCTGATTCTTCCTGACCCCATTTAGGGTTTTCTTGGCAAAGAAAACTGGACTGTTTTGCCATTTCCTTCTCCAAAGAAACAATGACCAAGCACCTATTATGTGAGAAAAAACTATTCTAAGATCTTGATATACGATGAAAAAAAAAAAAAAATCGAAGAACATTATCTGCTCTCAAGGACCTTCCATTCTACTGGAGGATACAATAGTTAAAGAAATAAGTAAATAGAAGATAAATTGGGGGAAGAGAGAGCATTAATAACAGGAGTGATTAGGAAAAGCTTCCTAAAAAAAGTGGCTGCTGATCTAAGATTTAAGGATGTTTAAAGATTTTAAGAACTTGGAGAAGAAGAGAAACTACTTTCTAGGCATGGGAGATACCTTATATAAAAACTGCCATAGAGACTGAAAATTGAATATAGGGAAATAAGCAAGTTTGACTAGAACAAATCAATTTGAAATGTCTTGATATGTAGGCTAAAGCCAGATTATGCAGAGTTATGGAGTTTACATTTCATCCTTGAGGTACTGAAGATTTCTAAGTGACAGTCAGGTTTCTGCTTAATGGAGGATATTTTGATGGAGAATGTATGGAGAATGATTAGGAAGAGAGAAGAGAATGGGAAGAACAACTAAGAGGTTGTGGTGAAAGTATAAATGAGAAATGATGGAAGGCCTGAACTAGATTAGTAGCTAAGTTAATGAAGAGAAAAAGAAGGGAAGGAACAAAAATTTATATGTGTGACAGGCACTGTTATCAAGCACTTTAAAAATATTATCTTACTTATCTCTTACAACAACCCTGGAAGGTGGGTGCTATTATTGCCCTCATTGAAACGGAAATAATCAGAAGTTAAATGACTTCTTCAAGGTCACACAACTAATAATCATCTGCATTTGGATCTGAATTCAAGTCTTCCTGATTCCAGGCTCAGTGTTCTATCCCTATGCCATGTAACTGTTCCAAGGGGGATAGATGAGACAGAAAATATAAAGATAGAATTGATGAAGCTTGACAGCTGATTAGATAATGGGGAGTTGAGACTGTGAATAAACCTTAGTGAGGGACACATGCAGCAGTTATTGGTGATGTTAGATTAGTATTCAGGGGAGAGACTAGAACTAGATGTGCAGATATGGGAGTCATCTCTGTAGAAATCACAACTAAATGTTTACAGATTGATTTAATCACAAAGAAAGAGAGTGAATTGAGACCAGCAGAACTTTCAGAGATATCCACAATTAAGGATGAAGAGGCAGATTACTATCTGGGGGGAAAAAAAAGAGAGAAAGAATGAAAAGGAATAACCAGAAAGGGAAGAGGAGAGAAAACTGTTACAAAACCCAAGAAGGAAAAAGTATTCATGTGATAAATAGTATCAAAAGATAAAAAGAGGAAAACAAGGAACTAAAAAAAAGAAAAGACCATTGAATATAGTCATTAGGAAACCATTGCTAACCTTGTAGGGGGCAATTTCAGTAGTTTTGGGAGATGGGAAATCAGATTGTAAGGAACCAAGAAGTGAGTGGAAAGTGAGGAAGTAGAGATAATGAATGAGTAAAGATATCTTTATCTAAGAGTTATTTTGACCACAAAATTGAGAAAAGGTTTAGGGATACCAGGATCAAGAAGTTTTGTTTTGTTTTGTTTTACTTTTAGAGGTGGGGAGATCTGAGTATGTTTACCTGTAGCTGAGAAAAAGCCAGAAGAGAGGATCAAACACACAAAGAGACAGAGAAAAAGACACACAGACAGAGAGACAGAAACTGAAGATGAAAGACAAAGAGAAGGGAAGATGAAAGAGGCATTGTCTCTAAGATACTGCTCCATTCACATGGAACAGTGAACTTATTGGCAAAAGGGACAGAACTATTTTTACATAAATAAGTTATATCAACTGCCAAAAGACATAAGATATTGCTATTATATAGATAAACATTTTGTTACTAAAAGAAGCAGGCAAAGAGCTTTGTTTAATAAATATTGGTAAGATGAGGATAATTGCATGCTTTGAGATGAGATTTAAACATTTTTAGACAGAACAAATTCAAAGACAAAAATTCAAATCGTTTTGTAAAGCATATGGATTGTAAACTCACTTATATTTTTATAATTTGGTTTTTTAAAGTAGAAAATCAATTTCTACTTGTTAAAAAAAACAAAAAAGATATAGTAAAAACAAAGAGTTTCAAGGACACAAATGAGATTAGACCATGTTGAGATCTTGTGGCTTTAGGAAATTATGTTAGCTCAGCTCATTTTCATCTAATTTTTTTATTACCTAAAGAGGACAAAACTAAGAGAGAAAGACAGAGAGACAAAGACAGAGAGAAGGAGAGGAAGAGAGAGGAAAGGAGGAAAAGAGACAGAGAGAAAGAAAGGAGGGAGACAGAGAAACAAGGAGGGACGAAGGAAGGGAGAGAGAGAGAGAGAGAGAGAGAGAGAGAGAGAGAGAGACATGACAGATATTTGAAGACTGAGGTGTGATTCACAAAAACACTACCAATTTTGAAAGGGAAATTTGAGGAGAAAGTAAGGAGGCTCTCATTTAAGCTATTGAAAAGGAGATGTGAATGTAAAGAGAATTGCTGGAAAAGGATTTACTTAAGTGATATGTGATTGATGTAAGAGAGAATTTATATCATTGGCAAAGGACTTCATGGATTCTTCACTGAGATCCAAAGTTTCAACATTTAAACCAAAATGAGATTTTTGTTAATTAGAAAAAAATAAAATAAAACTTAATTTAAAAATTATTCAGCCTGAGTTGTGTCATGATGAGCTCAGTTCTGATTAAACAATGCTGGGTGAGTGAACAATCTGCTGGATTGAATAGCCAGTTTGATGAGCTTTGCAGTTTTCTTGTTCAAAGTGAATTGCTATTCACATTATGAGGTAATACTTGAAAGAATTTGTAAAAACTACAGTTAAGCAAGTAAGAGGATTTGCCCAAGTAAAGAGCAATGATGGACTAACAGACTAACAGTGAGTAAAGAAGCAGCTCTATCTGGTGTAGTTTTATATTAAAACCTACAATTTTTAGTTGCGAGTTTCCTCAAGAATATTGATTTATCTATCAAATGTCCTCCCTTGCCACATCACTATATGTTCCCCTTCTCTCACACAGATTCTGAATTCCTTGTTGAGAGTTGGACACAAATTGTATAGGTTGTCATATATATTATCTGTGTACTTGCTTTAATAATGGGATCATTTATGTTATTAATTTTGCCTTATCAATAAGTAAAATGATTATGTTGAGAACTGATAAAGTCAATTATTAGGAATATGTACAGAAACATATAGATAGGAACTCGAGTGAGAGTAGTGACTTAGAAAGAGGGCCTTTTATTACAAGACAGTTATAATCTGTGTGGGGATGATTCATCTCTTAGAACATAGACTGCCAGTATGAGGGGACATTACAGTAAAGGAGTCAACCCAGAGAGTAAGCAGATGTCAATGTGCCTAGGTGAGAGATATTGATGTTTCTACATAGTAGGGAATGGCTATCCAATGTCACCCCACTGATATAACACTGCTCCTATATTGAAATATACAGGATAAAGTTTTAGAAGACACAGAAAGGAAAAACAACTATCAGTAGAAGGTTAGGTTCTGACAAGGAGAAGAATTGTTTTTTCCCCTTTCTAAGAAATTCAATAGGCATTTACCTAGTAACTACGATGTAAAAATATTGTGATAGGAATGGTAATACAAAGATAAAAAATAAAATAGTTTCTTTATGAATGAAGAATATTTATTAAGTATTTAATATTATATCCTCAGAATTGTGCTAAGCATCAGGTATGCATATACAATGTTTACATGGTCATATAAAACATGATACCTTGCATTTGTATGTTCAATTTTTAAAATTTCATTTAAATTTTTGAAAAATGTAAAAACCTACCATGGTTGTATATATTATCCCCATCTTATAAATAAGAAATAAGGCTAAGAAAGTTCAAATTAATCTGCCTCTAGTCACATGGTTAACAAATGGAAGATCATGATTAGAACACAGGTCTTTCAGTTTCAGATTCATTTAGTTCTTTTTATAGACATTGATATGACATTTTAGCCTATTCTTGAGGCAGATCTTGGCCATTAGAAAAATCCTTTTGACTATAATTTTTCAGTAATGGAACAGGTGACAGTAGAAGACATTATTACTCTAATTTATGTAAATAAAAACTCTAGTATTCTCAGAAATGCCTTAGGATTCTTTCACAGGCTGGGTATTGGATGAAATAATGTTTGCAGATCAGTTGCAATTCTGAGATTATATGAGAGATATAGATGTTCAAGTTATTTCCTATTTAATAAATGAACATGAAAGTAAACTTACAGTACTATTTTAAGGATCAAATAAACCCATAGGATGGTATAATTTTAGAGTTAGATTTTAGAGTTGGAAGGGATTTTAGAGATTATCTAAGCCAACCTCTTCATTTTAAAGATTAGGAAAATGATACCCAGAGAGGCAAAAATGACTAACCTTTAGGTTTTTGGTTTAGGCCTTTGGATTTTTCTACTATACTCCAATAAGCTCAGGATTTTTTGAGTTATGATTCATTTTTCATTTAAGTTATATTAGCAGAGAAAACAAGGCCAAAAGATGACTGAGCTAAATGGAACAATGAAAGAGAGAAGGAAAAACTGCTCAATGTTTCCTCTTTTTGAATTTATTTTTTCCTTTTTAATTGTAAAGGACAACAATTTTTTTGTTTTTGTTTTTGTTTTTGTTTTTTTTACTGGAAATGACAAAATAAAAATAACTAACTGGGAGATGATAATCAAGATAAGTGCTAAGGAGACAGTAAGAGAATACCTATCAACCCTTGATGAATTCAGGTCACCTGGTCCCCATGAACAGTTCAGGTCCCAAAGAAACTGGCAGATGTAATTGCTGAGCCACTGCTCAGTGATATTTCAAAGATCATGGGAAATGGGAGATATACAACTAGATTAGAAAAGGGCAAATGCCCTGATTTTTAAAAAAAGGGAAAAAAAAAAAGGAAAAAGAACAGTGTCTGTAAACTATAGGGCACTGAGCTGGCTTTGACTCTTGGGAAAGTTTTAGAAGAGAGCTATTGTGAATGAATGAATGAAAAACCAGTTATTGTTTGTTAGATGACAAGCACTGTACTAAGCATTGGGATATGATTTGAAAAACTGAGACAGTTCTTACTCTCAAGGAGAAAATATTTAGAAAAGAAAGAATGATTACTAAGAGGCAATATGGTTTCATTAAGAAATGACACTTTAAATAAAATAAATTTCACTTACTTTTTTTTTTTAAACAGTATTACTAAGTTAATAAAATAGTATAGAGCAGGGCTTCTTAAACTTTTTCTATTTGTAATTCATTTTTGCTTGAGAAAGTTTTATGTGACCCTAGGTATATAAGTATATAAAATAGGTGTAAAAACCAAGCATTTATTAATAGTAAATCATAAAAAAATTCATTTTAAAACCATTCTTTGATATACACATAATTTTACTATTTATTAAAGACAAAATGAGTTTGCATATTGACATGAATGTATTTATTTATTTATTTTTACATAATTAAATCTCAGCAATATATTTGATACTTTTTACTGTTGCCAAATTTTTTGTAACCTCCACATTCAGTTATGGAGTTGTGACCCATAGTTTAAGAAGCTTTGGTATAGAGAAATGATATAAAACTCAAATAGAAAGATAAAGATTTCTAGGAAATATATTGACTTAGAAAACCACAAACCAACACTATCTATGTTGTATTGCATTTTCATTTGTTTTGTTAAACATTTCTCAATTGTATTTTAATCTGGTTCTCATTATAGCTTGGAAATTTTACCCCCTGGGTCACTGAGTTTGACATCTTTGGTATACACATAGTTTATCTGCATTTCAGGAAAGCTTTGAGGAGAGCTTTGGGAAATGTGAACTAGCTATGGACTAATACAATATAAGTTGGTCAGACTAGAAAAGTACTTGTTAATGGTTTGATGTCAGTGTGGCAGGATGTCTCTAACAGTAAACTCAGGCATCTTGTTTGATCCTAAGCCATTAAATATTTTTAATCAGTGATTTAGATAAAGGCATAGATGGCATATTCACCAAATTTGCAGATGACACAAAAATACAAAGGGTCAGGAATCAATAGGAATTTGAGAGATTAGAGTATTAGGCTGAACTAATAAAATGAAATTCAATAGGGATTATGATAAAGTCTTGCAATTGGGTAGAACCAAAAAAAAAAATAAAATAAAAAGGGTCAATTTCACAAATATAAAGTGGGAGAGGTAATTGTTCTAAAAAAGATCTAAATGTTTTAGTGTATTGTCAGCTCAAAATGAAAAATCAGTTTAATGTGATCTTGGACTATATAAAGAGAGGCATCACTTCCAGGAATAGAGACATGATAGTCTCACTGTACGCTGCTCTTGACAGAATTCATCTGGAATATTGTATACTTTTCTAGATGGCACACTTTTGTTAAGAAGGACACTGATAAATCAGAAAATGAGGGTTCAGAAAGGCAAACAAGATGAGGAAAGTTTTTATATTCATTCACATGAAGATTGATTGAAGAAAGTATGTTTAGTTTGGCAAAGAGAAGACTCAGTGGGGGAGATGATTGAAGTATTTGAAGGAATAGTAAATGGAGGATGAATTTGATTTTTTTCTTGTTTTGTCCCTTCAAGGAAGCCAGAATAAACACCACTGTAGCAGTAATGGGTAGAAAGTGCTAAGAGGAACAATTCTCCTGGATGTAAGGATAAACTTCCTAACAATTAGAGCTTTCCAAAAGGCAAATAACTTGCCTCAAGAGTTGATAGGGTCCTCCTTCTTAGAGGTTTCCTGAGTTTGGAGGACCATTTACAGATATGTCATAGTAAGAATTCTTTTTTTTTGGGGGGGTGTTGGGGTTAAACTATATAACCACTGAGGTCTCTAATAAAATTCTATGAACAACAAAAAAAATTTATATTTGTAGCATTAACAACACTGTCCATTCAGTGATCTAGGGAGCCAGCCTGAGGAAGAAGCTAGTGATAATGACCGATTAATTGATAAGAAAAGCACTTGATGAATTTCCAATATATGGGTGGGAAGGATAAGACCCAAATGGAACAAAGCTGGAAATGATCAAGTTAAAAAACAAACAAACATGTCTATAGACAGATATTAAGAAGGAAAACTATGGAAAGAATGGGCCTTTTTCCAGGAGTTCTCTCAGTATATTTCTTGGATGTTTGTAGAAGTTTTCCTCAACACCTTCCTTAATACAGGCATATCTTGTTTCATTGTGCTTTGCAGATATTGCTTTTTTTTTTTTTTTTTTTTTAAACAAACTGAAGATTTGGGCAATCCTGCATAGAGCAAATCTTTTGGTGTCATTTTTTCTAAAAGTATATGCTCACATTGTATCTTTGTATCACATTCTGATAATTCTCACTATATTTCTGTATTTCAAACTTTTAAATTATTATTATATCTGTTATGGGGATATCTGTGATCAGTGATCTTTGATGTTACTATTATAACTGTTTTAGAGTGCCAAGATGGCTAACTTAATCAATAAATGATGTGTTTTCTGACTGCTCCACTGACTAGCAGTCTGCCATCTCTCTCCCTTTTCTCCAGTTTCCTTATTACCTGAGACACAAAAATATTGAGAGTAGGTCAATTAATAACCCTAGAATGGCCTCTAAGAGTTCGAGTGAAAGGAATAGTCAATCACTGCTGTCTTATTTTAAGACACTGCCACAGCCATCCCAACCTTCAGAAACCACCATCCTTATGCATCAACAGCCATCAACAACGAGGTAAGAGCCTCTACCAACAAAAAAAGATTATGGAGGGTAGCTAGGTGGCGCAGTGGATAAAGCACCAGCCCTAAAGTTAGGAGGACCTGAGTTCAAATCTGCCCTCAGACACTTAACACGTCCTAGCTGTGTGACCCTGGGCAAGTCACTTAATCCCAATTGCCTCAGGAAAAAAAAAAAAAAAGCAAAAAAAGAGATTATGGCTCTTTAAAAGCTCAAATAATGATTAGCATTTTTTTTTTTTGCCAAAAAATACTTTTTAATTAAGGCATAGGCATTATATTTTTTTAGACATATGTACACTTAAAAGACTACAGGATAGTATAATATGTGTACTGGGAAACAAAAAAATTTATGTAATTCACTTTATTGTGATACAAAACTATGATATCTCTGAAGTATGCCTGTATCTCCTTTCACTACCATAACTTTTGCTGGAAAGCTCTCTTCCTGGTTCTTATCTCTTTGGAATGCCCCAGTTTCAGCCATTACTAAAAATTTTTACACAAGATTCAGTGGGTATGATGAAACATACCTAGCTAATTAGAATATACTTCTTGTCTGGAAGGCATCATTTCATTTCAAATGGCTTTCAAAGATTTTTCACACATAGTCTAAGGCCTAAAAATGAAAATGATTGATTGGGCATCTTATCACTTTCTTTCAGTAAGATGTGGTTGAGGAAATCAATCAAACCCACTTACCAAGTTCTATACATATCATACACATACAAACACCTGCACTCAGGCATGTACACACACACACATATATATTTATATTTAGAAACTTGTTTCAGGATCACAGTATTATAGTTTTGAAGTGGGAGATTTTGGAGGTGACCTTGTCTACTATGGACAAATGGTTTTTCCCAGTTCTATGTACTGATATTAAAATTTTTGATTTAATCAGATTTTATATAAATAGATAGATAGATCATGTTAATCTTATGTTTTGAGTCTCAAAAGAAAGATTACACATTTCTCTTCGTCTTTACTGCTATAGACACAAAGAATCATGATCATTTAACCCAGGGGAAGAAATAGCAACAAAGCAGAGTTATGTCTACACTATACATCTCAAGGATATATGAGATATGGGACAACTAGTACTAAGATGGACCTTGTTTGAATCTGCCAGTTTTCCTCATTCAATGCACATAATTAGGGAGAGTGAAGCATGATTAACCATGATCCTAGTCTATAAGCTTTGGACAGTGGGGAAGAGAAAAGGAAAAAGAATGACTGCTCCAGATGAGGAAACACAAACTGATTTGGGAAGTTCCATCAAATAAAGTCCTTCACATACATGATATTTCTTCCTAAACAATGTCTAGATAATACTAATCCTGACTATCTGATATAGATATTGTTAAGATGAAGGATCCTAAATTCTTAAAAATACATTACACACATATTCAAGTTATTTTCACTGTTTCAGTCACCTGAAAAAAAGAGATAGACAAACTCCATCAGAAGATGGTATTTGTACTAATGAAAAAGATTCTATTTGATTATTCTACTGTAAAAGACATTATACCCTTTACTTTTAAAAACTCCGAGTTTTCAAATATGAAATAAAAACCCTTTCCAAACATTACAAATTACATACAAGATGTGGTATATTTTAACTCCTATAAGGTTGAAACCATGTCATTTTCATTCTATTTGCAGCAGGATTAACAGAGAATTTGTCATGACTGAACTAAAAGATATTTGATAACAAATGGTTAGAGGGCACACACTGATATTTAAGAGGTAAGGTTGCACCAAGGTAGCTTTGATGGACCACTTTCTCTTGAGAGTAACCAGATATGACATTTTTTTTTTATAAAGGTCTGGATTGTTAAAAAGAATATATGCCTTAAGAATGCATTAATGGGTATTGCTGCTGAGTAGGAAAACATGTATATAAACATGTGTGTATACATGTATACACACATCCATATATATTCACATACATATATTTTTGTTTAAATGTATAAATTTATATATCTACATATGCCTATAATTATAGATGATATATATAAACACATGGCTATGTGTATACATACTTTTTTTTTAAGAAAAAGAAAGTCATACCAAAAAAAATTTTTTTTTCAATAAATTTCAAGTGTGTACTTGGTCCTTCTAAGCTCAATTACATGGCATACTCTTAGAATAATTAAACTATCTTTGACTACACTTCAAATGATATATTACTTAGCAAAGTCACTAGTGCCAGCATACTCAAAATACTGGTTATGGTTGATAGGTTAAGATCATCTCTGGGTTGTTTCAGAATATGCCTCACCTTTATTACAAGATGAATTGTTACTGTACATGATTCTTTTTGTATAAGGTCACTCGGCTAGATTCAACTGCTTGCTTTACCACATATGCTTAATTCTCTCAAATGCCTGCTTTCCAATTTCCCAAGAACAATATTATAATGAAAATAGCATGAGTTTGCCATACAAGAGGACCTACAAAAAGTAGACACTCAGTTAATGTTTAATGATGATAAAAAAATCTTATTTATATCTTTTCACATGGCATAACAAACTTTGTATCTATATGCATATTTTATAGAAAGAAAATGATTTAATAACATAAAACATAATATGGAGAAGATCAGTTAGCACTTGACCATTTAAAGAAACAATTTTTTCATCAATTCAAATTGGCAAACAGAGAGAACCAAGTAATATCATCTTCAGCTCAGGTAATCAACAAAAATTTATTAAACCCTTCTATGGATCAGGCACTCTACTAAGCACTGGGACACAAAAAAGGAGCAAAAACACTTCCTGTTTTCAAAGACCTGGTATTTTAATGGGTAAGGCAAAATGCAAAAGTAGAGTTGTGCAAAGTGTATATGTGTACATAGATATATAAAATTGGCAAATAACTGAGCTATATTTTCAATCCAAAGAATTGGAGTAAAGTGTTTTTATTCTTAAATTTCATCCTTCAAGTTATATTCTTCTAATGCCTTCACATCTTTCCTCAAATATTTTATTCTGACAAATTTTAACTTTTCCAAATAAATTCAACCAGTAATTACTATAAAATAAAGGAAATCAAGCCAGAGGAAGAAAACATCTTTAGTGTTGAATTCAGGCATTTAAGATTTAATGGCACCCCTCGTCTTTCTAGTGCCTCTTACTTAGAAAAGATAATGCTTGTGAAGATAGACAAAATTGTAGGTTCAGTCATGTCAAAATTTGATTTATGCCAAAACAGATCTGGTGGTGTCAACAACAGCAAAATAAGTGACAAGTTTTAAACTCCCAGAAAGAACAGTCAATTTAGTAATTATTTATCTTTCTGCAACTAGATCATGGTGCAAAAATCCTTCCAAAGACAGACACAGAGCTTTAAAGTTTTTATTTCTCCTTGAGCAAACCTTAGGAATCTAATAAAATGCTTTAGTTCCACAGACCAACACATATCTTAGTGTTTTTACCCTCCCGGCACATTTTGGCGTGATATGACTTTTTGCCATAAAAAAAAAAAAAATACATAAATTGAAGTGCAACTGACAGAATTTCAAGTAAACAAAGCCTCAACAAAAAAACACTGCTTCTGTGGGCTGGGAGCTCCAATATACAGTCATCTGCAAATGGACAACTTTAATTCGATTCCTGGCACCATTGGCTGTACTCAGAATTTTCCTATCTCTTCACACCAGGGGTTTGCTCTTTTAAGCATTGCTCCCTGAAGGGAAGGAAAAACTAGTGAGAGAGGATTTCCAATGACCCCGCACAGATGAATGAATATGTCAATGGTGAATATTGGTTCAGCTTTGAAATGGGGAATCCTGCAGTGGTCTTTCTGCTATAGTCTTTCTACAGTAGTGTATATCGCCAAAGACTTGTGTGAACAGGAATTTTTAAAAGAGAAATAAAATGATTGGCAAATATTAAGAACATAAACCATAACAATTATTTTTTAATATTTAGAAAAAATCTAAGTTCTCAGAGAAAACTGAGAATATTAATCTTCTGTGTCGATAAAATCTAAAACCCCAAGCTCTAAAAAGTAAACCCCAAGTCTTAATTGCTAACTGGCCTAGTGTCTCTTTAATAGATCTTCTGAAATAATTAGGTATCGCAAAATACATTTCATAGCTTCTTACTTCCTTTTTCCCTCTCTGCAATAATGACTAGAAGGGATCACATGGGCATGTGCACCCACGGACACACACAAATATATTCATGACCAGAGTAAAAGGAAACAATATCAGTTTCATTTTGTGGAAGGATAAAAATTGAAGTTACAAATCCTGTAACTGGGTTAGTTGCAAAAATTCTGCCTGAGTAACTACAGAACAGGCTTCTCTTTCTCTGCGCTTTCTGGTTAGTTTTCATTCAGCTATCAATCAATCAATTACACTGTGACATGATGTAATTTCCTAATCATACTAATATTCATGCTTTTATCACTATTGAACCTAGAGCACATACATTTCAATGAGACAGAAGTCTAATTATTTAAATATGGTATAGCATATTACATCTCCAAGGCTGTTTCCTTTATGAGTTTTTCCTCTCTAAAAAACATCTAATTTAATTTGCAAAGAAAAAATACATTAAAACAGCATTACAACCCTCCAGTAAGTAAAGCTGATTCTTGCAGATCTCAATAAGCATATCTTCCATTTTCTCCAGCTCTCCCCACCTCTTTTGCCATTTCCTGGCCATAGATCTTCACTTAAAATTATTATTATTTGTATGCAGAAGGAGCTTGTTGACAAGAACAATGAAACTTCATCTATGGCTTTTTGGAAACATGCTTAGTTATTGTGTATGATTGAAAACTAAAACAAACAAACAAACAACAAAAAAACAACAACAATTTTTCACTACAATTTACCTGAGAAAACTCAGCATATGGAGCTTTGTAGGAATTACAATTTTGCTCCCAAAATGATTCTTTTGCATGACTTGGGAAAGAGATGTGGTCTAAGTTTCTACAATTTATTTCCTTACAAAGCTCATGTGGTTTAAGTTTATTTTACCAAAAAAAATAGCTATTTAAAGATATTAGCACCAAGTAAGTACTTCATTGATGAATGGTACTGGAAATGTTTGCAATGGCTATACCTAGATTCTAAATTAGTGCAAGTAGGTGACACAGTGGAGAGAGTGCTGGACTTGAATTCAGATGAGTTCAAATCCAGTCTCAGACACTTACTAGCTATGTGACCCTGGGCAAGTCACTTAACTCTGTTTTGCCTCAGTTTCCTCATATGTAAAATAAGCTGGAGAAGGAAATGGCAAATGACTACAGTATCTTCACTAAGAAAATCCCAAATGAGGTTATTAAATATCAGACAAGTCTGAAAAATGACTAAACAACAACAGACTTAGATTACTTCACAAAGGAATAGATATCAGTCTTTTTAATCCATAATTATAACTTTTGTTATACAAATGTATTTTAAGGAAAATTACAAATAGTAAACATGTGTCCTCTTGAATTTCTATTGTCAGAATGATTCAAAGTCAGGTGCCCACAACTATCACTTGTTTAGAGTTGTGATAAAGATATGTAGATACATATATACATGTACATACATAGAGATACATAGAAATATGTTTAACATTACACATTGCACATTTTCTAGAGATTCCAGGAGATTCCATGCTTTCTATAATGGAATTTAACACTAAGAAATAGGAAATAATTAGACAACAGTAAAAAAGAAAGAAAAGATGATATTATGAACCAAATACACACACAGTTTTCTAGACCGAGAGAAAATCTGCTTAAATACACACAAAAAAACCCCAAACAACAGCAACAACAAACTATAATTTTCCCTAAAGATTTTTTGAGTAACATATTTTGTTAGAAAAGAATAATATTTTGTTCTGTATAGTATTTTATTTCTGTTAATCTACAATTATGTTAATAATTTAAATGACTAATTATTAAAGTGATAGGTATTAAGCAGTGATATACAGTAGAATTCTGGACTTGGAATAAAATAAAAAGATTTACCACTTGAGTCTGACCCTTACTGTGTGACTGTGAACAAGTCTCTTAACCCCTCTGCTCAAGTAACTTTTATCTACTAAGTAAACCAACAGCAAGAAAATAGCAAATTCTTCATTTTTATTGATATATACATAATTAAATATATATACAAAATATTGTTTTACTTATAGATTTGCTTATGTAAAAATTTAACACTATTTTAAAACAGACATGAAGAGATGAAATGTGGTAAAATAGAAAGAATACTACTCTAGCGTCAAGGACTTGGGTTCAAATCCTACCTCTTACTTTACTACCTATGAAACATTGGGCAAGCCCCCAAATCTCCACAGGCCTCTATTTCCTCACCTTTAAAATGAGAAGAGTTAAGTTACATAGTTGAGGTATATTCCAGCTCCACATCTATGATTCTATGATCTGCATTAAATTTTTGATGATATGTAACAAGTCATTCGGGGTTAGTTGATTGAGACGTTGTATGCCAGTAACAGTAATGTTGTACCAGTGATCAAATGTAAAAGACTTAGATATTCTGACTAACACAATAATCCAAGACAGTTCCAAAGGACCCAGGATGAAAAATGCTATTTTCATTGAGAGAGATCTGATGAGTTCTGAGTACAGATTGATGCTTTTTTCCCCCTACTTTCTTTGTTTCTTATTTTTTCCTAATATGATTAATATTTAAATATGTTTTTTATGACTTCACATGTATATTTGATACTATATTCCTTGCCCTCTCAATGAATGTGGGACAGTTGGGAGGGAGAAAATTTGGAACTCAAAATTTAAATTTAAAATTACAGCATGCAAGTTTCCAGCATCAGCCCACAGCTTTACTGCATTTCCAATGCAAAATTTAAAATGAACATTAAAAAAAAAGAAAGAAAAATTTTTAAAAGTTGTATGTATGTGTGTGTATTCTCTGTATATATGAAAGTATATGGCCATTATTTTTATGAGATGGACAATGATGGATGAGTTGAGATCTCCATTACTGTAAGGAACTTCCAAAGTAATAAGATCACAAATTCACTTAGATATTTGGGTAAGTATGTGTATGAACTCCGATGTTCTCACAAATATTTTTGTTATACAATAGTAACCCTCCTTTTTAAAGAAAATAGGTCTCTAAGATAATGTTAGTCTATTTTTTAAGCTCAGCAAATCTTTACAAAATTGAGAGCTAATTTACAATTAAGGAAAAATTTGTGTTTAATAAAGTTAACATATGAGAAAAAGTTGGATCAGAAAATTCAACTACATTAAACTGAAGGCTTTTTACTTACAGGAAACATTTTAATGGCCATATACTATAATTGCAAGAAATGGAATATACAGGTCTATTCCCAGTCATTCAGAAGAAAACCTCAATAAGCAATTTATTCCATTAAAATAAAAAATAATCAAACCCCATTCCACCCCCAAACATAAAAATATTGCTAAATATGTGAGCCTAATAAGCTTGTCAATCTTACTTGCTAATACTAAACAGAGCTTGAATATTTTTTTAAATGTGAATTTAAAGAGATATTTTATCTATTTATCTGGACAAAGGGTTTTATGGACCAGTAGCTATCCTTTCAGTTTCTGAATTACTTAATAAATCAAAATGTATTGATTTTAAAATCTATTTGCTTTGATTCTTATGTCGAGTGAATGGTCTCTAAACTATATTTATACACATGAAAGACAGAGTTAAGATTTACACCTGAGCAGAATGGAAGGATTTTTTCCCTGGAAAAAAGATAAAAAAAGGAGCGTCTTCTTTGTTGTTCTTATTGTTTTTCCTCTTTCCACCCTCCACCTTCAATTAAAAAAGTATTTTGGATGAAATTATAGCAGAATTCTGACCTGTGAACCTTAAATTTCCTAAATGGTGATAATACAAAGGGACCCAAAAGAGTCATTGCCTTTTCTTTTAATAGACAACTTGGCATCAAGTGCTCTATGTTCTGGAAACTCTGAGTCAATTGGAATAATATTCATTCTATCAGTGGTGGACAGGATAAGGATGACACCAACTCTACATTGAAATTGTCACACAGTGCTTTAAAAATGTTGCCTTTCTTTCTATCTTTTGTGTGTGTGTGAGCATGGAAATTATTTGTCAATTAAGTTTATAAGTAGTACTATATTTCAATGATAACAGAAACTTTTATGTTTTCACTGCTACTTTGACATGTTCATAACTGGTTTTTAAGATATATTCCTGCAGGCAGGAGAGGTAGTATTAGGAAGCTGGCTACATCTGACCATATACTGGTTTCCCTACTGAAGGATACCAGCCCTTTGAAATGATGGAGTGACACCTTCAGTAGCTACTGAATAGGAGGGGTGGTTGACTAATTTAGAGTCAGGAATGAGTTGCTGGTTGTTTCCGGAGAAGTAGGAGCAAAGCTCTAAGATGGAAGTGGAATTAAAACAGGAGACAAATGACTGGGGAGTGGAGCACTGGAGATTCAGTAAAGGCTGTGGGCTGATGCTGGAACCTTGCATGTTGCCTCTGCTTTTAAAATTGGGCGATATTTGCCAACTTTCCATTAAGGGAAATAGATATCTGACTATGGTATAGTGTTCCTTTTCAATTCCCTCATCACTGCCCCTGCAGAGCAGAAAATGGCTACAAAGCTTATTTTATTCTATTGTCATTTTTTTCTAATTTTTGTTTAAGTAGTTTGTGCCAAAGTCCCTACCCATTAACCCCTCCCCAAAAGTGCCAGTCATTATCTTGGATGGGGGCTGAGACAAATTAAGAGAGAATCCTATGTTTCTGATTTATTAGTAAATTAAAAAAAAATTTCCAAATGCCAAAGCTAAACTAGATGTAAGGATTTCCTTTTTCTGACCTAGGCTGTAAAACTAGATAGTATACTCTTTGCCACAGAAGAGAGTCAAAACAAGGAGACCATGTCAGAAGCTCTCTCTCACTTTAAATGGTCTACTAAATCACTGGTCCTATCAGCTCAGCAGCCACTGAACTAATTGTTTTGTCATGTCATAGAGCTCATGTCCTTCAAACCTGAGCTAGCACATAGCCAAAAGCAACCAAGCTCTGGATATTTTCTCACTGCCTGCAGGAGTTTGTCCACAAAGTGGTCATACCTTTGTTTTTAGGTAAAAGTCAGAATCCAACCTCTTTCAAAATTCATTTTGAAAAACTATTATGAGCGCACTTTAATGTGATTTAAAGCAACATCACAATAAATATTTTTTCAACCATATGAATAACTCATCATAGACCTCATTTTTTGCAATTGACTTTTGGAAGGGAGAAAAAATAAAGAAAGAAATGAAGAACTTATTAAGAGCTTACTATGTGCTAAGCACCACACTAATAGCTTTACAAATATTATTTCATTTGATCCTCACAACAACCCTGGGAGATAGATGCTATTATTATACCCATTTTACAATTGATGAAATTGAGATAGAGATTAAATGACTTGCCAAAGTCACATATCAAATTAAGTCTGAAGCTGGATTGTTATTCAGGTCTTTCTGATTCCGCATTCTATCTATTGTGCCATCTTGCTGTCTCAAAGGGTAATTGAGATAATCTAGAGCAAAAGGGTAATATACCATAACTACTGTTTTGTCTAAGGTTACATTGACTATTTTGCAGAAAGAATGAGAATAGGACCCAGGTTTCTATTATTTACTTATATTATTCTGAATTTAAGAAATGAAACAAGCATTTTCATAACACAGAATAGGAAAAGATGATTGCACAAAAAACTGCAAATTTACTGTGTGCAAGTAGCTGTTCCTTTTTAATATATAATAAAGTTATCATATAATTTTCTTCCCCTTTCTTCCCCTAGCCCCCTTTTTCTTCTCTTTCTCCACTCCGCTAGAGATGGCTACCATTAGACACAAATATGCCAGGTTTCTTAATTTGAAGGTCAATAACTACATCAGTATATTTGAAGATATTGCCTCATTTAAGGATGGCTAGTTTCCAGCCATAGAAGTATGCTAGTCCTAGTCATTTATATTTTTGTACATCCTTACCATTACAGCATTCCTTTAGTACATAATTCCAGTATAGTGACTTGACTTCCTTTCTATTTTTATTCCCATAATACCTCTTAGTTTTTTGAGGAATAGAAAAAAACACAAATTTGTACACAAAAATAATGTCAAAACATACTCTACAGACTGAGATTGAAGGCTAATTTTAAATAATGGGGAAAATAAGCATGTACTAGAGGCATAAAGAGCTAGACATATCATATACCTTCCAAATACTAGTTGCAATGGGACTTAAATTATACCATTTTCCTCATTTGTTTAAGATCTTTGGGCCTATGTTAAAAAACGGGAAATTTTACAACAGGGATCAAGATCTATTCATTATTATCTCTCTATTGTGGACAAGTTCAAGGTTCCCAAGATTTATCATGGAGAATTCAAGAGCCTACAACTCATTAAAATCAGGCAGCTCTCAAATTTTCCAGAACAAAATGACATCATCTATCCACGATGGTTTTGTTTTATTATAACCTTTCAAGACACATTTTCTGTCATGGGAGAATGTATTATTTCTACTTTTGTGTCACCTGAGATTTGCTGAAGCATATCTTCAATATATGAAATAATTTCTTGAAGTATATAACTCTGGGGGTCAGTGCCCTATCTGTTGATAAAATCAAAGCAATAATTAGGAGCTAAATAATACCAAATACAGTTTCTAAAATATTGACCCTCAAGAATGTATTTTTCCTTGTTATTCAGATATTTCAGCCATGTTTAACTCTCCATTACCCCATTTGGAATTTTCTTGCAAAGCAATGGAATGGTTTTCCATTTCCTTGTCTAGCTCATTTTATGGAAGAGAAAACAAAACAAACAGGGTTAAGTGACTTGTCCACAGTCTCAGAGCTGATAAGTGTCTGAGGCCAGACTTTAATTCAGGAAAAGGAGTCTTCCGGACTTCAGGTCTGGTACTCTATCCATTGTGCCACTTAGCTGTGAATTTCTAGTGGTATGTTAAAGAAAATAGATAGTAACATGCACAATTATGCCAAATTCTGAGATTCTTATTGTATTGCTTGAGATTTAATGAACTCACCTTAGACAATAATATCTTTAACTGTTAATCATACCTATCATTTGAAGAGAGTATTGTCAAGTATAATAATAATTAAAAAAAACATAATTCAGGGTGAAAGTCCTTCTTTCTAGCAGGGAGGAAAATTCATGCCAAAAACAAATGGAAAAATATTTTCATTTGGACTAAGAAGCAGCACTAAGAAGCATAAACAAAAGTATGCCAAAGACAAAATAGAAAGGAAATAGCTAAGAATTTCAAAGAAAACTATGGAAACTGACCCTGGAGAATAGTGCCATGGACCAAATAGTTAGTAAATCAATTGAGAGGCAGATTTCATATCTCAAATGCTTTGACTTAAAAGGACAAGTACATAAATTGCACAAATGTGGAGTAGGCACTACTGAATGATTTCCAAGTCAGATTCCCTGATAAACCTTTAAATTGGAGCTATAGTTCCATTTCTATGGAAATCAAGCAAAGTTTAGGGGAAGAACAGAGATCTTCCTATGTAATTTTTTGCGGATGTATAGATATTTTATTTATCTACATCTCTCTTTCTCTCTCTCTCTCCCCTCTCCCCCCCCTCTAATATCAAGGAGTACTTCTTAAAGCTCCTACCCTAATAACAGTTCTTACCAGGAATTGTGGCTACAAAAAGTAATATTGTCTTTGCTCTTAAGAAAATAATATTCTTCTCTGAGAATACCACATATTTACAGATGAATATGGAGAGAATATAATCAAAGTAAATATGCAATAGTTTGAGGGGGTGGGAGTACTAACTAAAGGAGAAGACCTTCTGAAGGAGGTGGAACTTGAACTGAGTGAAGGCTGAAATGGGGAGCAAGAATATTTTAAACATTGGGGAAATTCTCTGAAAAGGCAGGATGAAGAATGTCAAATATGAAGAATAGTAATTAGGCCAGTTTATCTGGAGGGTGCAGTAAATGAAGGAAGAGTAAGGCATAATTACTTTTTGGAAAGACAAGTTGGAGCCAGATGATAAAGGATTTTAAGAGTTCCAAAGCAGGATTTGAATTTTAATCTTAAAAACAATGGGGAGTCACTGAAGCTTCTGGAGTAGGGATGTCACAAGGTAACACTCAAGAAATATCACTTTGGCAGCGGAGTGGAGGGTGTATTAGAGGAGTAATCAGATGAAGAGAAATTAAGAGGATAATGCAGGTAACAATAATGCGGGTGAGAAATGAGGAGGACCTGGACTAGGATGGTAGTCAGGTGAGTGGAGAGAAAGAAATGTGAAAGGAAGATATAGAGGCAGAGTTGTCCACTGAGAGGATTGTGGGATGAGTAAGAAATGGTATTGAGTTATGTCAAATGCTGCACAGAGGTCAAAAAAGATTTGAAAAGACTAGTGGATTTGAAAAGAAAGATCATTAGTGACAAGGAGAGTTTACTGTCAGAGTAACTTCTGAATTGAGTTTCATGATGAAAAAAGGAAATGAACTGAGAAAATTGAGCCATTAACTCCTTTTGCCTTTGGGCTAATTTTTTTTTTAATAGCATTTTATTTTTCTAAATACATGGGAAGATAGTTCCCAACATTCACTTTTGCAAAACTTTGTGTTCCAAATTTTTCTCCCTCTTTCCTTTCTATCTCCCTCCCCAAAATAGCATGCAATCCAATACAAGTTAAACATATGCATTTTTTCTGTACATATTACCACATTCATCATGATGCACAAGAAAAATCAAATCAAAAGGGAAAAAAAACACATGAGAAAGAAAAAAAAAAAAAAGCAAACCACCACCACCACCACCACCACCACAAAGGTGAAAATACTATGTTTTGATTCACATTCAGTATCCATAGTTCTTTCTCTGGCTGCAGATAGCACTTTCCCTCACAAGTATTGACGACTTAGAATTGTCTTGGATTATCTCGTGTTAAAAATAGCCAAGCCCATCATAGTTGGATCATCACATCATCTTGTTACTGTGTTCAGTGTTCTCTTGTTTCTGCTTACTACACAGCATCAGTTCATGTAAGCCTTTCCAGGCTTTTCTGTAATCATGGGCAAATCTTTTAATCTTTTTTGGCCTTGATTTTACCTCTAATGAAATTAGGTGGTTAGACTAAATGACTTCTAAGAGTCTTTGTAGCTTCAAAAATCTATGATTTTTATGATCTCAGAACAAATTGGGCCTAAAGACAACATTTTAACTAAATACACAGAAAAACAAAATGAATAAACTAAGACTTCTTTTGTAAGCAGGCTATCAGTCACATGAAACATAAACAAACCTTAAAATAAAATGTTTTATACTGAAAATTGTCACCATTTGTTAATGCACTGAGAAGCAAACATGGAACTATAGGTAGAAGGAAAAAAAAAGACTTGGGTTCAGATTCCACTTCTGAAAGTCAAGTTAGTTGTTCAACTCTGAGTTTGTTTCATCTTGCCAAATGGATAAGAAAACCTACCTTATAAAGATATTGTGAAGTTCAAATAAGATTACATGCGCAAAATTTTGTAAAATTTAAAGCAAATCTCAGGATTTGTCATTGTTATAATTAGCAGTCAATATCTATGAATTTCTTGGTATTTGGAAATCCCACTGAGAAAATTCCTTCTAGCAAATCAGATCAGTGACTGTTTCTCAATCTTAAATCTCAAGGAGCTTCCTGGTCACCCTGAGAAGTTAAATATTCTTACCCAGGGTTTCAGAGAGAGAGTATGTTAAAAACAGGACTGAATTTCCATGTCTTCTTGATTCTGATATTAGGTCTCTAACCACTATATCACATCCCTGCTTCTCATTTTTGTTTTAATTTTTCCTTCTATCAATATTTTCACCTCCAATAAAATATTACCTACAAAATATCTATTATTACAGTCTTTATTTTAGAGAAATGACTATTCATTTCTTTGGGGGAAAATATTTTTTCTTATTTCATTGTTACAATTTGGGCATACAATTAAAATATTAATTGTTAAACTTTGGACCTTCACTCATCAAATAGGGGGAAATCAAACAGGGAAATTCTCCTGAACAGGAGAATTATACCCATGTGTTTTGTTTTTGTTTTTTTCTCACACAGATGTGCCAAAGTAATTGTGTTTATTGTGGATCAATGAAATTTTACATTTCTTTTCTTTTTTTTTAATTTTTAATTTTTTTGTTAAAGCTTTTTATTTGCAAAACATATGCATAGGTAATTTTTAAACATTGACCATTGCAAAGCTTTCTGTAACAAATTTTCCCCTCCTGCCCCCACCCCCTTTCCTAGATGGCAGGAAGTCTAATACTTGTGAATTATGTTAAAATGAAATTTTACATTTCTATACTTATATTTTATACTTACATTCATACTATACTTATATTTTATACTTACATTTAAATATAAATGGTTCATAATATGTAGACAGGTTTTATTTTGAAAGAAGATTCACTAAATTGGTTTTGGGGAACTTAAAATGAATTTTTATAATGAGTGATTTACCTGCCTTCAAAGATCTATTTATCCTATAATGTATCTGAAGTTGAAAATATAGACCTTTGTAGCATTAAACTGGGAAAATATTTTTACATCCAAAGGTTCTGATAAAGGCCTCATTTCTAAAATATATAGAGAATTGACTCAAATATATAAGAATTCAAGCCATTCTCCAATTGACAAATGGTCAAAAGATATGAACAGACAATTTTCAGATGAAGAAATTGAAACTATTTCCGGTCACATGAAAAGGTGCTCCAAGTCACTATTAAGACAATTCTGAGATACCACTACACACCTGTCAGATTGGCTAAAATGACAGGAAATGATAATGATAGCTGTTGGAGGGGATGTGGGAAAACTGGGACACTGATACATTGTTGGTGGAACTGTGAACGGATCCAACCATTCTGGAGAGCAATTTGGAGCTATGCTCAAAGAGTTATCAAACAGTGCATACCCTTTGACCCAGCAGTGTTTCTACTGGGCCTATATCCCAAAGAGATTTTTAAGGAGGGAAAGGGACCCACATGTGCAAAAATGTTTGTGGCAGCCCTTTTTGTAGTGGCAAGAAACTGGAAATTGAAAAGATGCCCATCAATTGGAGAATGGCTGAATAAATTATGGTATATGAATGTTATGGAATATTATTGTTCTGTAAGAAATGACCAACAGGAGAAGTTCAGAGAGGATTGGAGAGACTTGCATGAACTGATGCTGAGTGAAATCAGCAGAACCAGGAGAACATTATACACAGCAACAAGACTATACGATGATCAATTTTGATGGACATGGTTCTCTTCAACAATGATGTGATTCAAACCAGTTGTGCTGCAATGAAGATAGTCATATACATCCAGAGAGAGGCCTGTGGGAACTGAGAGTGAACCACAACACAGCATTTTAACGCTTTCTGTGAATATTTCCATGCATTTTGTTTTCCTTCTTAGGTTGTTTTTTTCTTCTTCTCTTTCTAGATCTGACGTTTCTTGTGCAGTAAGATAACTGGATAGATATGTATACATGTATTGTATTTGTCATATAATTTATCCTATCTAGCATGTATTAGATTACCTGTCATCTAGGGGTGGGGGGTGGGGGGAAGGAAAGGAAAAGCTTGGGAAAAAAAAAGTTTTTTTGCAAAGGTCAATGTTGAAAGGTCACTCATATGTTTTGTAAATAAAAAGCTTTATAAAAAAAAAAACAAAATATAGACCTTTTTCAGAGGTGAATATTTTGGAGTCATAAGTTCTGGGTAATATCCCAAATGCAAACCAGCTGTTTTGCCTCTCACTACTGAATTGGGAGTTTATTTTATTATCTAGTCTCTATGTTTATCCAAAAATCTCAACAGGCTATCCATAAAATTATTCATTGTACTTGGAACTGAATTTTTCATTCATTTAGCTTTTACATTAATTTACAATATAGGTGATGATATGATTGCCCAGAATGGATTATAAAAATTACTGAACTAAAATAGCAAACAACTCAAACAGCTTTGGAAAGCAACTACATTTAATGGGTTAAGCAAATTCTGTTACCAAAGTTACCTTAAATGCAAGAAGTAGAGTTAAAGATGATACTAATGACATGCATAAAAGAAGAAAGTTGAAAAAAAAAAACAAGACATAACAAATGGACACACTTAATAATACATGGATATCTTAGAAATATTTCTTGAGAAGGTCATTATATAATGAAAAGGCATCAAAGGCTCCCCAACCTTAGAAGAAGGGTTCACAATCCAGAAGTCATGGATCATTCTAAGAATTCAGAATAGACTTGGGTTTTAGTCTTCCCTTGACCCTGTGCAAGTTATTTAATCTCTTCTGAAATCTCCTCATCTATAAAATAAAACTTCTGGACCGGATTCATAGGTTCATAGATTTAGATCTGAAAATGTCCTTAGCTATGATACGGTCCAGTTGTCTCATTTTATAATGATGAGAATGACACTAAGTTACATAGTACATGTGTAAAAGGTAGAGTAAGCATTTGAACTAAGGTCTTTGGACTCCAAATCCAGTCCTCTTTTCATTGAATTGGATTAATTATCTTAAAAGTCCTTTCCAGTGAAAAATCTTACATATTTGAAATAAATAGGCTAGAGCCCAACTAAGGAAAGCTTTAATCAATTAATCAATCAATCGATCAACTAATTATCAATCAAGTCTTTATTAAACACTATTAAATGCCACTCTGAAGAGTATGCATTTTATTCTACCATCAATGAGGAGTCAGTGTTAGAAGATTTTTGGGTAAAGAATAATGTGTGTTGTAGGAAGATTACTTTGGCAACTATATGAAGGATGGATTAAAAAGGAGAGAGACAGAAAACAGAGAGAATTATAGTCTAAGTAAGAAATAATGAAAAGTTTAACTAGAGTGGTATTAATATTAGTGAGAAAAAAGACATGCATGTGAGAGATGCTGTAGAAGTTTGAATTGAGAAGATCTGGAAACTGAACAAGATGCTAATGGTTTATAAATTGGGGGTTATAGATATATTTGAAATATTCCATATAATACACTCAGATTTCCCCCTCTACTATCTTCTGTTTTAGGAATCTTCAATAATTTATTCAGCATCATATCAATTTTTTCAATCATTTTTACCTTTTTACTATTTTATTTTTCCCAACCACATGTAAAAATTTGTAGCATTTTTTTTTAAAATTTCAGCTCCAGACTCTCTCCCTTTCACTTTCTCCTTTCCTCTCATTCAGAGGGCACGCAATTTGCTATAGATTGCACATGTGCAGTTGTGCAAAACACATTTTCCTATTAGTCAAGTTGTGAAAACATATTTAAAAAGAAAATAAAAGAAAGTAAAAATTTGTATCAATATAATATCAAAGTTAGGATTAAAAACTGTAATTTCTATCATTTCAGTTATGAACAATATAAAATAAAAACCATGACAGTATGATCTATTGCATGTGTATAAAATTATTTCTCAAATTATTAGTAATTTATTCAGAAGTGACAATTTAAGATAAATTAATAAACTTGCCTCATATTCTTCTGTCTTAATCAAATGTACAATATCCTCTCTTGTATTGCTTCATATCTTATTGGACTGAAACTTAAAGTTCCTTAAGTATAGAAATTGCTGCACTTCAAGAATACATGCCATTATGGGTAGTTAGCCCCTTGCTCATATAACATTGACCCCTGTTTCCATTTAGCTAAGTATAGAAGGTTTTGAAAATTTATAAATTCAATGTGAGGGCATACATACATTGAATTATCAGAGTTAAGAATAAAAGCCAAGGATTATAACCATCACTCTAGTTTATAAACTCTTCTTGATCATATTTCACTTTAACAGTCAAAGAGTAGTATACTAGATTTTAAATCTCCATTTTCTGTTTCTGTCTGTCTGTCAGTGGGTCAGTCTGTCTGTCTCTGTCTCTCTCTCTCTCTCTGTTTCTTTCTCCTCCCTCTTAAAGATATGTTTTCACTTCCTTTAATTCAAACAATTTTCTATGGTATATCTGCATTTAACTAATTTGCAAGAAAGGATTAAATATAAATGGATATAGTATAGCCATGTTGATCTTTGAGCCTCATTGAATACATGTAATTTAAGCAAACACTGTATGTGAATATGTGTATGTGTGTGTGCGCACATACAAAATTTTATTATAGTAAAACTAAAAGTCAGTCAATCTCTCTTACTGTAGATGATATACTGACAATATATTTGATTCCTAAGTTGAAATTTGATTGAAGTTGATTGGCCGATGCTGTCCCCCTTTCAAGAGCTCTTAGATAAGAAAAATGAAGTGATGTTTAGCAGAAAGCCCATAGTACCAATTCATTCAAAAAGGATAATCACAGTCACAGTTTAAGAAAATAAAGCAGACACACAGAGGAAAGAAAGAAATACATCAAATGCTATTATATGGCTTTTGGGAGAAGCAGATAGAAGTAAATCAGGATATACTATCCTAGCAGCAATATAGCAAAAAAGTTTCTTATTCAATCTTATACAAAACTAAATATTATGAAGCTGCAGTAGCATTTTTCAAAAGTTTCTGAATGAGTGGTTTGGATGAATCTATTGTAACCTACATAGTTTAGTCCAACAGAGGACTGTTATCCAACTTAAAACTCAATACAATTGGGAAAGTTTGCTCAGAGAATTGTTAACTTCAGTTAATCATTAATCAACACATAATTTATTAACTGTTTACCATGTCCTAGACACTCTGTTATGTAATAGGCATAGCCATCTCCAACTGGGATT
The DNA here is from genome assembly GCA_023553655.1 of Myrmecobius fasciatus. Taxonomy (NCBI): domain Eukaryota; kingdom Metazoa; phylum Chordata; class Mammalia; order Dasyuromorphia; family Myrmecobiidae; genus Myrmecobius; species Myrmecobius fasciatus. The sequence goes on along the minus strand of JAJPUD010001010.1, from coordinate 369,179 downwards.
TTAAAGTTTATCTCAGTGACTCTCCATCAAATAGAAATGGACCATGCTCTTTCTAGTCTGCACGAATGTAGAGGTCTAATGAGCACATGAAGCATTACTTTCAAATAACTGCCTTTATACAGCAATGTCAGGGGCAAATAGAATCCATTCTATGCCATTAGAATGCAAACAGAGCACCTAAATATTTACTTTCTTTTTTAAAAAAATTTTTTTAAAAATTTACTTTATGTTTCCTTATTGATAAAGATAAAGACACAATATTAATTAACGAAGAACCACAGTTGTAAGATAAGTAACTTGATAATATTATAGAGTTGAAAGGGACCTTAGAAATATTGCTGAATCATATAATTTTTTGATACCCTAAGTTTCCTCAATTGTACAATGATGATTTGAACTTTGTGATTTTTAAAATCTCAAAAACTCCATATTTCTACTAATCTATCCCAGAGAAACTAAATAATGTGCTCACAATAACAGAGAGATTATTGGCAGAACTGGAACTATAACCTAGGACTCCTGACTTTCATTTTAGAATTCTTTCAAATCTTTTGAAAAGGACTAAAATAAGATTTTAAAAGAATTAATTAAATCATACAACCTGTTTATTTCTGACAAGTTGAATGTAAATCAATTCAGTTCAATAAGAATTTATTAAGCACTAGATGATTAAGCAGGAAATGGAACTACAAAAATGAAGTGGTCCCTGCTATTATTCTAGTAGAAATAAGAAGGTGATGAGGAAAGAACATGCAAGCAGATTACTTAAAAACAAGATATATAGAAAATGAAAACAAAGAAATTGGGGAGAAGGACAGGAAACTAATAACTAGGGGTATTTGGAAAAGCTTCTTGAAGGAGGCAGAACTTGAACTCAAATCTAGGTGACTGAAAGTGTTTTTGCGTGGTGCCTTTGGTGAAATAAGGAACTTAAGAAAAGTAGATTACACCATGGGTTTACAGAGTATATCAAAATGGTAAATAGAGATGCTATTATTCTCTCTCTCTCTCTCTCTCTCTCTCTCTCTCTCTCTCACACACACACACACACACACACACACACACATTTATAAAGAAAACAAGGGGATTTGGCTTGATGATGTCTTCCTGCTCTAAAACCTTGATCCACTGATTAGGAAGGAAATAACATGTGAGGAAAAATTATACATCTATCATTCAAGGTTTAGTTCCTGGTTTGAGTTTACAGCATGGTCCTAGCTGGTAAACCCCAAGATATATAAAGTTTCAGTGATCAAAATTTACTTTCCTTTGGATAGAGCCCCTGCAGATAAGGTATGATATCTTATGTAGATGGGGGAAGTAACGGGGGAGAGAAAGAAGAAAGAAAAGAAGAGAAGAAAAGAGAAAAGGCAAGAAATGAAAAGAAAAAAGCTATATAACATATATGTGTGTATGTATGTGTGTTTATATTTGACAAGATGAAAAAGACCATTCTCTGCCTCATTCCTTACCTAGCCTTAATCTTTGAATGGGAGTTGCCTCAGTCAAATTGAGGCCCCTTTAAAGACCTTAGCTTAAAAAGACCAATGCCTCCCATGATATCCTGGCCCATTTTCAGTTATCTTGCTCTGTAGAAGGCTCCAGAGGAGAAATTGAGGCAGGTGACTTTGCACAGCCCTGTCACAGCATCACTTCTCTGATGTCATAGTTCTCTTCAAGAATGAAGGACAAACAGCAACAACAAATCCTGATACACAATTACTATGGGTCAGAAATCAATATAACAACATCTCCCATAGTTTAAACACAAATAAACAAGTGAACAAAGGAAAATAAGGAATTAAGCAAAGAAAGTCAAAAGTGATCAGTGCATCCCCTTCCTTTTTTTCTTTCTACTTTTCCCCTATCTCCCCTTCCTTTTTTCTTTCTATTTTTCCCTTATCTCTCCCTAAACACAAAAGATAAAGAAGATAAGAAATTTCAACTTTAAACCTAACTACAATACATAATGTGTATCCAAATATTCTTATTTCAATAAAACAATTCTTAGCAGCCCATATATTCATTCATCTTGATTAAAGTATAGTTTGCATTTTAGATATTCTACTGGTGGTCCTTGTGTGAATGAATTGTGTATATCATTGTTAGAGTTTTGAAACTCAATTTTACTTAATGAAAAAAAAAATCTTTGATAGCTAAATAACTAAATTGTAGTAAAGCAGATTTATTATTATGATACTGAACCCCTGTGTTGCCAACTTGATAACATAACACCTACTGGTCCAGGTCTGACAAAGAAGTCTCTAAAACACCAATTGCAAAGTGCTCATTTAAAATACAGTTTATACTTGGTAAGAATTTCTTTTAAAGAGGACTCAGCAAGTTCATTGATCAAAATGGGTATAGTCATTCTTTAAGGACATTAGCAATTACTGTTGTCATACCTCTAGTTAGGCAGTTCAGATTACTTAAAATTTTGGTAATAATTACTTGGCTACATTTAAATGAAGGTCATTTACCCTTACACTCTCTGCTTATACTCTGACATCTGTACATGTACCTCTGGGTCTTTTTTGAAGAACACTAATCAGGACTCAAAACAATATTGTAGCAAATCCTTGTCACAAATTCCATTACACAGTAAAAAGCTAAATAAAAAATAATAGCTTTTTCCCCTATATTTAAAAATTGTACATCCACTTAGTGTCAGGCATTTCAAATAGAAGAAAATTCCATAAAATGGTAGGATGACAGTCCATTAAAACACACAGACACACACACACACTGTATCAAACAAAAAGCTGAAGAATGAACTTGGGAAATGTGAAATGTCTGATGTTATTTCTATATTTCATTTTAATATTTCTTAAAGTGAAAATTATGTGGACTTGATGGCTCCCATGATCTACCTTAGAAGAAGGGCAAATGGAAAGCTCACATCAAGTTTAATTGGCGGTAGTGAATGTTTCCATTTAAACGTTTTTTACAGTAACCATAATCTGTCCATTATTACATTATATTATCATAACCATTTTTGCCCAGAGATGGATTGTTTGGATTCTTGGACCTGGGCCCAGGCATATATACCTTCCGAAGCATACTTTGTTTTTAATTTTAATTTTAAAAATATGAATTATTGCCCCCTCCCACAATTTTATTTCTTTAAAAGCATGTAAGCCTGAATATGTCACAAAATGACTGTCTTTATGAAAAATCATATATCTAACATTTCATAATATTTTAGTGACACTGAAACAGTGATCCTGTTCTATAGTGATGAAGGTCTGAACTAGGAGGGTGGTGGGAAGAGAAAAGACATGAAAAATATGGGAGAAATCTTGATGGGATAACTGAGCAATGCTGAGAACTGTTTGAATGGATAGAATAAAGAGGAAATGAGAGTCAAAAAGACCTATAAAGCCTAATCCAAGGTTACAAAGAGAAGGATTGATCAGTAATATCAGCAAAGCTTTGGGAGTGGGAAAAAAGAATAAAAGTCTAGACTGGAGTATATTGAATTTAAGGTGACAACAGGAGGGCCAACCAAGCATATCTAGTGGCACTTGGATATATGGATATGCAACATTTAGAAGAAGACAAGATTCAAGACAGAGATTTGAGAGTTTACAGGATTATAGCTTAAATTTGAAAGGGACCTTAGATATCATTTAATTCAGTCCCCTCATTCTACCAATGAAAAAACAGAGACCCAGTGAAAATATGTATAAGGTAATACATGCAGCTGAGGTAGCATTTGAATCTAGGTCTTGTTTCCACAATCAATTCTTAAGCTTTCATATTTGATAGAGATGAGTTAAAAATATAGCATGAATGAAAACTAGACAGTAAAAGATAGGAGGGTAATGACAGCTGGAACAAAGCATATATTTGGAGGAATGTAATTGTATTTAGAGCTCAGAGAAAGGTAAAGATACAGAGGAGGATGGCGAAGTAATTCCCAGGCAGGAAAAGATATGAAGGAGAATAATTTAAAACTAAAGTCAATAGTGAGTTAGGCAAGTGGAAGGACACACACACACACACACACACACACACACACACACACACACTCAGCCAGGAAAGGAGAACAATCTCTCCACTATACAATTGGTACATAACTACTTTCATGGAGAATGAATTAATGCATTCTAAAGAAGCAGTAGCAATATATGCTTTACAGAGATTATGGAATAATTGCATGAAAGAACAGATGCATAGAATACTGATATCTATCCCAGGAAAAAAGTGCTGATTGAATCTGTACTGAGTTCTATGCAGTCGGTTGTATAGAGACCTGATGTGGCTCATCAGCTGTGGTGCTATCTTTCTAAAGTCTATATCAGTGCTAACACATTAAGCCAGCTGGTATGAAAATCCATGATTGATATCCACTTCTGCTGATTCATGTTAAAAAAACATGGGAATGAACAAATGATACAATCACGGTTTCTCTAATTACTTTGAACTGAACAGGAAAATAAAAGACCTGGCATGTTGTCAGGAGGGGAGGAAGCTCACAGGTATTGTTTTTGTTCATTCCAGTTGAATATTGTTGCATTGGTTTAAAGGGAAACATGAGAAATGAGAGGCATATATATATATATATATGTATATGTGTGTATATTTATCTTTATGAAAAATCATATATATAATATTTTAGGGACACTGTAACTGTGATCCTGGTCTATAGTAATGAAGGTCCGAACTAGGAGGATGATGGGAAGAGAAAAGACGTGAATAATATAAGAGAAATCTTGGTGGGATATCTCTATCTATCTATCTATCTATCTATCTATCTATCAATCAAATGGGATTTGACATGATCTCCCTGGTAAAAAAATTTCCAATATGAAGGCTTTTAAAATGAAATTTATGAAGGAGGGAGAAAATGTACACACATAATTATAAAACCAAAAAGTTGGTGGTAGGTTTTTCACAGAACAACCAATATTAAAGAGCCCAAAAATTAAGCAAGAGAAAACAATAGAAAGAAAAAATATATACAAAAAATACTGTCTTGGGCTGTTCTATCACATTATTTTCCAAATTACCAATTTCTCAGTTCAAGAGAACAAAGTGAGTTCAAACTTTGAACACTGGGGTGAACAGAGAAGGTAGCATCTACACTGGATTTTGGTAGTAAGATCTGATAGAGTAATAGAGAAGAGTGCATTATGACTAGGAGGATGGCATGAGTATAGGGGTTGAGGTAGCAAATACTGACTGGTGCTCAGAAGCAGGTGGGTAATTTAATTTGGCTAGATCAGAAGAAGATATGGCAGAGCCAGATATAGAGGGCTTTGAATGCCAGGCTAAAGATTTTGAACTTTATCTTAAAGGCAACAGAGGTTTTTGAGCAGGGGAATAATGCCATAATGACAAAGGTAAGGTTTTAAAAGAATTAATTTAGTGGTAGTTTGATGAGCATTATTTGATGAGCAGAGTGATTGGTAAAGGGGAAGGAGATATTATCATTTGCTAAAATTGTCAGAAAAGGAGAGACATTTGCAAAAATGATGGACTTAACTAAATTGTTTTTGTGATTCCTATAGCTCTAGTCTATCATTTTATAACTAGAGGGGAGCAGGAAGATCAAAATGTTTCCCTCTCCCACTCTTAAAAACAGCTTATACCAAAGCTCACAGTATTTTTTATTTAGTGTTACAAGCAAAGATCTCCACAGAAAGTGTTTAGGTGGTGATAGGCAGTAGGGAGTAGAATATAAGTTTCTTGAAGGCAAGAATTGTTTTGTTTTTGTAACATCAGTGCTAGCTCACTGCATAACATATAGTAAGTGTTCAATGTTTGTTGAATGGAATCAAATGCAGAACTGAAGGTTCTAGGAAACTGATAAAAAAAATTAGCCACACAACCAAAATATCTATGGATGTTAAGTCTATCATATCTTTTCATCAGGGAAAAACAAAACCATACACTCTCCAAGTGTGCAGAGTCAGACAAAATTTCTTGTATAGCATTTTTATTCTATAAATTGAATGTAATACAATTATCAAATTCTTATTGAACTCCTGTTGTATGAGTAAGGCAATTCATGACTTCAAGGATCTTATAATATAGATAATAATAGCACTAGACTAAATATGATAAACTTTGACAGGGAAGAGTGGCATGCAATTTTAGAGGAGCTTGAGGTCATAGACACACTGTCTTTTAAAGCAGAAAGAACATCTCTCCATTATTTAACTCTTTCTATTATGCTGAGATTACTTAACTTCTCTGGGATTCAGAGAATCCTTTAAAACCTTGGAGGATTAGATAAGATGAATTATTGGATCCCTTACTGTTCTATTACCCAATATCCTTTGGAAGGGAGGTGGTTCAAGGGAACCTTCATGGAAAAGGTTTTGAGCTGGGTCATAAAGGATGAATAAGATTTTAATAGGTAGAACGTTCCAACTGAAGGCAATTACATAAGAAAGGATACCAAAATGGGAAAACAAAAGATCATGTTTTGGAAGAAAGAATAGTTCAGTTTGAAACAAATAGAAATTGTAGGAGATAAGAACTATGGAAAATAGGATTCTGGACTAAATATGAATTGGTGAAACAAGTATTTATTAAGCACATATTATATGTCAGGCACTAGGGATATACAACAGGAATGAAGCAATCGCTACTCACCAGGAGTGTCTAATGAGGAGATGAGAAGTTATGTATTTTTGTATATATGTGCATTTAATATATATATATAGAATTAATACAAAGAAAAAAGATAAATAAATACAAAGTAACTAAAAACAATTTAGTTTGAAAGGGAGGGCATGAGTAATTGGGGGAATCAGGAAAGGCTTTATGTAATGAATTCTTAATAATTGATATACAAAGATGCTTTTTCTTTAAGTGAAAATTTTAAATTGCAATACTTTATTAAATTCAGGGAGTATTTTTTTTTTTGTTTCCTTAAACAACCCATGTTTCCCCTTAGCAAAATTCAATTTTATAATAAAAGTCAATGGAAAAATAAAATTCAATTAACAGAAATCTGTTTTACAGGAAAAATTGGCTGCTAAGATTTTGGCACAGAATCTCTCTACTAAGGCAAGCCAGAAAGACAGTAGGATAGAGAAAGCACCCTAGATTGCTTACTTCTCTCAAACCTAAGCCATTTAGGCAGCCCCAGGCTGCTTTGGGAGCTAGCAGACAATTCCTTGCTGAGCTGGAGCCTAGAGCTAACTTGAAGATAAGGAGAGTGTAAAAGCTGCAGATTTTCCAATGGTCTTTTGGGAACATTGGTCTGAGAATAATTAGGCTTCTCTCTACCTCCTTCATAATTCCCCTTTCAGGAGGAATATCTTTCCCCTTAGAATCCTATTAATTTGGGTTAATTTGACAGATAGTTAATTCCATTCCTGGAGAAAGAAGAATTCACATTAAAATGAAAACATTTTGCATGGATTTGCTGGGAGGTAAATTTGGTACATTCATTTTTTTTTACCATTATTTCATATGTGAACTGAATGTATTTTTGAAATGATATGGTAAAGTACTTTTAAATTTGTAAATCATGGAGTTTAGAGTTTGAGTTTGGTTCTAGTTTTGTGTAGTTTTAGTTCCATAGAATGGGGAAGCATGGTTGGGTTCTGATCTGCAGAGAGGTGAGGATAAGAGACTGAGAGGTAGACAGAAATGGAGAAAGAGAAAAAGACAGAGATACTCATATAAAGAGAAAACCCATGGCAAATCAATCAATTCAAAAGCATTCATTAAGCACTTACTATGTGGGCTAAGGACTGAGGACACAAGAAAAGAAAAAAAAACATACTCAAAGCACATAGGAAGCCAAGATGGCAGAATGAAGCCAGGAAACTATTTGAGCTCTCCCAGTTGCCCTTGAAAACCAACTGAGACTCTGTACAGAATCTGACAGAATGAAAATAATCTCTAGCTCAAGAAAGAAAGACCTCAAGAAAGATCAGTCTCACTGGATAAGACAAGTTTTAAGCCCAGCTTAGACAGAGTCTGAGAAAGCCAGTAAGAGGGTCTTAATCACAGCAGATCGGCAACTGAGACCTTGTTCATGGCTCAGTAGCAGAGCAAAGCAGTAGGACAGTTCCCAGTCCCAATTCAGAAGGCAAAATTCTGGGTAATCAAGCTGTTTCCTGTAAAGAGAAGACAAAGCTACCTCCTGCAAACAAAAGGTCATGTTCAAAGCCAAGGCTCAGAGCTGCATGGAAAGCTTGGGACAGTGTCCCTTTACCCTTTGCAGAGCTCAATGATAAAAGTAAAGAAAAAAAAAAAGAAAAGAAAAAATAAGCAAGAAACAGAAAAGAACCTTGACCTTAGAAAGCTACCATGGTAGCAGAGCAGACTAAAACACCAATTCAGTGAGTACAAAATGTGTACAGAAAAAATCTCAAAGAGTCAGATAAATTGGTCTCAAGCCCAAAAAGACTTCTTGGAAGTGCTCATAAAAGACTTTAAAAGGCAAATAAGAGAGGTAGAAGAAAAAAAATGAGAAAAGAAATGAGAGATATGCAAGAGTCAACATCTTGGAAAAGGAAAACAATTTCTTAAAAAAATACAATTGGCCAAAGGCAAAAAAAAATATGCTGAAGAAAACAATACTTTCAAAAGTAGAAGTAATCAGATAGAAAAAGCGATACAAAAACTAACTAAAAAAAAATCATGCATTAAAAACTAGAATGGGGCAAATGGAAGCATAAGAAAGTGTATATAAGATTTATACAGACTTGAAGCTATCCTTGGGCTCTAGTTGCTGGGTGGATGGGATAAAGGAATTCTACAGAATCTATAGCATTTTAGCTGAGTCTTGAAGGTATGATTCTACGAAATGGAAGTGAAGTGTAGTTACAGATCTATTCAGATACTAGAGAACAGTATCTAGCCCAGGAGAAGCTGAAAATATTAAGTAATGAAAGTGATTACATATTCATGTTCATAAATCATACCTATTGTTACCTGTGATTTTCCTTCCTATCTTCCCCTTTTCAGATGGCAACCAGGAATTCTACTTCCTCCCAAATAAATATTATAGTAATAGTGCAAATGCAGTAAATTCTTTCTTAGAAGCATCATGGGATCACTGAAATCTGCGAAGAGGAAATACATAAAAATTTAAAAAATAGAAGAGGGAAATATTTTACCACTTCCTTTTGTATGAAGGGTGGGAGATATAAATAACTTCTTTAACTGCATAAAGAAAAATTCATAAAGTGTTACACTAAAACTATTACAATGTCAAAAATGGTGCTAAAGATCTCTCTTTCTCTCTCTCTCTCTCTCTCTCTCTCTCTCTCTCTCTCTCTCTCTCT